>JBAMCJ010007525.1:0-52211 GCA_037075205.1 Drosophila prostipennis
AAAAGGGTATATTGTACTCGTGCAAGAAGTATGTAACAGCTGGAAGGAGGCGTTTCCGACCCCATAAAGTATATATATTCTTGAATCAGGATCATTAGCCGAGTCGATCTAAATGTCTGTCTGTCCGTCTGTCCGTCTCTCCGTCTGTCCGTCTGTCCGTCCGTATGAACGCTGAGATCTCGGGAACTATAAAAGCTAGAGGATTGTTATTTGGCATGAAGATTCTTGGAGTTCCTACGCAGCGCAAGTTTATTTCAAGAAGGTGCCACGCCCCCTCTAACGCCCACAATAGTTAATACACGATTTTAAAAATTTAAATATTTCGGAAAAGTAAAAATGCAGTTTTGTTGTGCCTTTTAATACCTATCGAAATGTAGAAGAAATTTTTTAAATCGGACCATTCGTTTAAGAGTTAGGCCTGATCAAAGTTGTATATCCTCCATCTCCCTCGCACTCCCTTTAGCCGAGTGACGGGTATTAGATAGTCGGGACACCAACCCGACTATAGCGTTCTCTCTTGTTTTTTTTTAAGATTTTCCAAAATGTTGCAATGCAATCCAATTGAATTCTCTATACAAATCAAAAAGAAAGAGTGATCTGTGATAAATGGTTCTCCCACTATAGGTTTTTTAAAGTTGATTTTTCGAAATATAATTTTAGCCAATAAGAAAAAAAAGTATTTTTACACATCTTTGTAATTTTTTTGAAAGCGCCCAAGGGTTGTATATGTAACAATTGAAATTTTAAGAGCAATTCTAAAAACATTAAAAAAAAAATTATATATATTAAAAAATAATTTTTTAAAAGTGGTCCAAAAAATTTGGGTTTTTTTTTTTATATTCTTGGACGTAAAGTAGTGTTACACCCTAGATCCCCGTTTAATCCTTTTTTTTTAAAAAAGTTCAGATATTTAACTACAAATTCTGAAAAAATTAGCCTGCCCTTTTGTGCCTCTTCTGAGAAAACCGCGGTTTAAGTTAGCAAGAAATGTTCGAAATTTGAATAGTCGCCATCCCTGGTTTCTCCGCTCGCAGTTACAGCATGAATATTCGACTATTTTTGACTGTTCTGACAGTAGCGATGATGATGTAAATGAATATAAAACTGAAATTATAATTTAAATTTCTTTTATTTTGATGAAAATATAAATATAAACTGAATATGATATCGAGATATAATCAAAAACGTGATTTATGCCAATTTTTTTTTTAAATATGCAATATTTTCTTGACCGATGGTATGACAGCTATAAGAAATCACAAACCAATTTTAAAAAAATTCTAAACATTGACGTAAATTGATAAATAATGACTTAATCCCAATTGTAATCCCTTTTGTACTAAGCGTTTATATGGAAGCTATAAGATGTAGTTGACCGATTTGAATAATTTTTTTTTTCAAAAATCAAGTTAAATTTTAAAAAAAATATTGGTATACTAAGAACTATATAAGTAATTTATTTAAAAAAAAAAAAAAAAAATTTTTTTTTCTTAAAAATTTGATACAACGAATAAATTTCACTAAAAAAATTCACCTTATGATGTTTTTTAACATATTTAATTGCCTTTAACAATACCCCATCAAAAAATATTCGCTATAGGACTCCGCTGATTTAAGGCAGACTTTTGGCTTTTTCGCCCCACTGTGCGACGCCCCATCCGTCAGCAAATCGCAGGACCTCCAGTCCGACCACATTCACGTCCCCAGAAGCGTCATTATCGGGTCCCAGGAATCGCCATGGAGCAGCGCCGTCGTACAAATGGGGTAAGTGGACCGGGCTGGTCCCAAGAACCCAACTAACTTGTCATAAGGAGCACGGAAGAGGACCATGCACAAAGAGAGACCGTGGAATCCAAGGCACGAAACAGGCCAAGTCAAAAGTGAATTGGCTTCATTGCGTCTAAATGTGGTGTCAGAAGACACGGACACGGCGGCTATCATTCCTTCGCACTTATTTCCCCCAGTGCTGCCAACTATCGATTCCAAGTAAGAAATAAAAAGATACAATTGAGAGGACTCTTTTACTTTTATTTAGTTCAATAAGTAGTTCTGTCTTTAAAACGTTTTAGATTAATTTTCGCTTTTTTTAGCATTAAACTAAGGATTAGCAAAACTAAATTTTAATTTTAAAAAATAAATCTTTAATTTCTGATTAAAGTGATTTTTACAATTTTACGGAGTATTTAATTTCCATTATCATTTTTTCAAACAATGAGATTTCAAAGTGCCATTCCATTGCTTTCAAACTGTGCTTTCGAATGGCTACAAAACCGCTTAGTTGGCAACACTCCCATTTCCACCCGGAGCAAACACAGTTCTTATCTGACGCTTTTCGAGGGGCTGAAAGAACTGCTATTGACACTCTGCCAAAACCGGCCAAATCTCGCACTTAATGATGTCTGCGAAAATATTTCTGCAATCACGATTATTTTACACCCGCAACCTTTCATGGAAAATGGAATTCCTTTGTAGCCACCAGCCAGAGCGCTTACAATTTAGTTGAATTCAATACATAAAACTGCAGCTTTGTTGTTGGTTTAGGTTGTAGTAGGTATACACACACGTTTATTATTTTTTCCGACAAATTAAATTGAAAGTGAGAAATTCTCATCTTGTACATACAGTTTTTCCTTTTGTATTTAGTGTCAGTAGTTAATGTGATTTCCCGTTTGTTTTCCTTCCTTTACACAATCTTGTTGAGCCATAAAAGGTATCCCAAAAGTTAATTTTCCAAAAGTAAATTGAAGAATTTATTTATTAAACAAAGGTCGCTCGTCAGCCTTTGTTCATTGTCATCAAGACGGGACAGACGGGAATGATCCTTAATTCCTCCTCCTTTTCTTCTCTCCTCGACTACATCATTATACTCCTCGCGCTACGACTTCATTTGCTTTTAGTTTAGTGATACGTTGCATTAAATTAAGAAATTATCACATGATATTTGAAAATTGGTTTTTGCGTTGAAGTAAAGAGTGTTTTTGATGTTTTCAATTGGATTGTGTGCCGACTTTGCGGTTCGGCGTCAAATAACTTACAAATCGTTTAAACATAAAATCGCTATGTTCAAATAGCTCGCTTCTTGTTGTGTTCCATTAATTGGGCGATTAAAGGGTCTGAATTTAAATCTGAGAATAACCGTCAGCGGGTTCAGTGAAAGTAGTACGAAAACTTAAACTTAGGCTATGAACTTAATTTAACTTAGGGCCTAGCGCGGTTTAGTTTAGCTACTGAAAACTCCTGTTCCTATAGCTTCTATTACTGCTCTTCCGTCTCCGATCTAGTCGAAGCGCGAGTGTCTGCCCTCGCCACCGCCGCCGCCGCCACCGCCTCCTCCGAAGCCTCGTCCGTTGCTCAGGCTGCCCTTCTTGAAGCCGCCGCCGCCGAAGCGACCGCCACCACCGCCGCCGCCACCGTAACGGGAGCGTCCGCCGCCACCGTCGTAGCGCGAGTTGCGGGCCATATTTTCCAGGGCAGGATTGATTTCCTGGAAAAGAATTTACAATCGTTAGAATTAAATTTTACTATTTATTTTACTATTGTTATCAATAGTTATTTTTACTGCCTAACGGGGGCTCTTGATTTCGAGTCTACAACTCACCTGATTAGCCTCTCTGAGGACGTCGACCAGCGCCTTGGCTTGCTTGGCATTGTTCTTGGTGAAGAAGGCAAAGGAGGTGCCTTTTGTGTTGGATCGTCCTGTACGTCCGATGCGATGGATGTAGTCCTCGCTGTTTTGCGGGTAGTCAAAGTTGATGACATACTTGATGCCGTCCACGTCTATAGAGATGTCCGGGGAAAAGAGAAGGCATACAGATTAGTCTAGAGCTCCTGCCTGTTCTTACTAATTAATTGGGGAGTAATATATAATTGACGAACAGTTTTCAAATTGCCAAATGATTTTCCGCTCTGCGCGCTCGCTTGCAACAATTTTTAGCGTTTTTCCGAGATGTTTTGAACACTTTGAACACACTTGTCTTTTCTTTTTTTTAATTTTTTACGTTAGCATACTATGGAGTCTATGGTAGTTTTTTGTTTTGTGGGTTTTGTTTGTTTTTTTTTAGAGAAAAAAAGAAAATGTTTCAAAATGTACGTTACCTTCTTGGTGCTATAAATTGTTTCACTCAATTTTTCTCTCAATCAAAATATCTGATTGGCGTCGCGCAGCTCGTGGTCCAAACTCTCCCCAGAAACAACAAGGTAGCGATCTCGATCGCACGGCGAAGCGGAGAGTTTGTTGCATTGAGCCGCGTGCGCCTCTGACTAAGCTCTCTTCTCACATGGACCATTTTGGAGATGACCACCGTGAGGAGACACGACCATTACATTTAGATTTCAACTTTTTTGGGAGGATTAACAACAACAAGCGGGCCGCCTTTTCGTCCAGGAGCAGTGGGCTTTTTTGATGCGGCGGCAAACGCGGGCAGTGGGTGTTTGGTGGTGGTGATCTTTTTGGAGGACGCAGCACTCAGCAGCAGCATCCTCGTCTTGATCCTCGAAAGCACATACATCTCATCTCCTGATCTCGTCCTCCCTGGTTCAAGCAAATGTCGGGTGTTCTTATTTGGGAGTGTGATATGTGTTGTGGGTGGTGTCAATGTGCTTTTGCTTGGGCTTTGCTGTGGCTGTTGCTGTCGACTTGGTGCATGTCCAATTCTTGTGCTTGCTCAAGGGCCAGGCCACCCCATCTTTACTTTGCACGCCGCCTTCCGCCTTCCACTGCTGAGGAAAAAGCTGGCTCTCTGATGGATCGGTTCAGTTGTTGTTGTTGGATCTTTGGTTGATTGGTTGTTTTGGTTGGTAGTTGGTAGTCTTTGGTCGCAAAAACGTATCATAGCATATCATTCTTTCTCAACAAAAAGTCGGGGACTGCAGAGGCCACATATGATGCATGATGTTGGGGATATTCGATATTCGTGTCTCTCGACCGTCTGAATCTGAGAACTTTCATCGGTCCTTTTGCGCAATAATATCACACAGGGTGTGGTATCATCAAATATCATTACAGATCTGATTCTGATGTTGGCAAAAGTCGCTCAAGTCACGAGTGTTCGCAGTGGTCGCCGCTCATTCATTATCCTCCCCATCATACTACCAAAATCGGCCTCTGTAAACGAGAAAGAAACAAGAAAGAGAGAGAGAGAGGGAGAGAGAGAGAGAAAGAGGCAGAGAGACACGCACAAAGACAAAAGTCGTGTACCAGGTACACCGCAATGCATATGGAGCATACGCATTTCATACATTTTTAGCAGGGGTTGGGTCGGGTTTTTCGGGTGGGGGCGGGGTGAGGGTCAGGGTCAGGGGGTGGGGTAAAAGTTCAAGTTGATTATTCGATTTTGGCATTTGGCTTATGTCTAAGAAACTGTTTCTGAATTGGCGCGCTCGCTAGATGTGGATTTGATATACCGGGATATATCTCTAGGTGCGGTTAGGGGATTCGGGTGGTGGGTTTTAAGGTTTGGGTTCTGCTCGCATGATGTGGGTGGTGTGTAATGATGGCGGGTGATCGGTTAGGTGCAGTTTTCTCTTGTAGTGATGGTATGTAAGCAATGGCCCTGGCAAGTGTAACCTTATCGCTAGCAGGCCCCTCCAAAACATTCTCTCCTCCGGCCGCAAACTACGAGATATTCTATGCGAATGTGGGAGCAAACTTACCCAGTCCACGGGCTGCCACATCAGTGGCCACCAGGATGTTGGACTTGCCCGAGCGGAATTCGCGCAGGACAAAGTCTCGCTCCGATTGCGATTTGTCGCCGTGAATCGCTCCACAGCGGACGCCAAAGCTGCGGATGAAGCGCACTAGGTTGTCCACGCGCCGCTTCGTCTCCACGAAAATGATGATCTTGCCGGGGCTCTCGCTGGTGTCGTAAATGTCGGACAGGAGGGTCTTCAATCTGGGTTGATATAGAAAATACAATTAGTTTTATATCAATCAACAAAATTAAGTGATGATCGTTTATAAACGATATCTGTTATATCTATAAATATATTGTAAATCTCGTCTCAATCAACAAAGATTAATGATGGTTTATAATTGTTTGCAGTTCCTTATATCTTTGAACTAGACTTATATTTTTTAACTTTATATTTTACTTTTAAAATGCATTAAAATTTAAAGTTTAAAGCTTTTATCTTACGACTTTTTAGTTTCTAGTTTTGAGACAATTGGCTTTCACTTACTTCTCTTCCTTGCTGAACTCGTCACAAACGTCCACCACCTGGCGGATGTTGTGGTTCGCGGACAGCTCCAGCGAGCCAATGTTGATCTGGATGTAGTTGCCCAAAAAGTCCTCGGCCAGCTGCTTGACCTCCTTGGGCCAGGTGGCGCTCCACATAAGCGTCTGTCGATCGGGTCGGATCTGAGAGACGATCTTCCTGATCTGGGGCTCGAAGCCCATGTCCAACATACGGTCGGCCTCGTCCAGCACCAGGTAGGTGCAGCGCTTCAGGTTCGTAGAGCCGGCGGAGAGGAAATCGATGAGACGTCCGGGGGTGGCAATTACGATCTCGCAGCCGCGCTGTAGGTCCCGCATTTGGCCGCCCTTCGGGGCGCCGCCGAAGACGCAGGTGTTGCGCACGTACGACGAGGAACCGAATTCGGTGGCCACCTGCTGGATCTGTTGGGCCAGCTCCCTGGTGGGGGCCAGCACAAGGGCGATGGGTCCATCGCCCCTCTGCAGCGGCTGTTGGTTGTTGATGTGGACAATGGCGGGCAGGATGTAGCCCAGGGTCTTGCCGGATCCTGTCTTGGCAATTCCCACAAAGTTCGAGCCACTCATGGCGATGGGCCAGCCCTGCGCCTGGATGGCGGTGGGCGCCTTATAGCCCTGTCTGCGGATCTCCTTCATGACGTAGTCGGGCAGATAGACCTCGGAGAAGTCCTGGATAGGATTCTGCGCCTGTCCGCGTACCGTGATCTCCTGCTCGTCGCGATACCGCTGAACCTCGTAGGGGGAACGGCCGGCCACGTTGGGGTGCTCCTGGTAAAAGTTTTTCTTGAAGGGAGCCAGGTTGGAGAAGTCGACCGGGCGCATGGGGAGATCCTGGCTTCCGCCACCACCTCCTCCACGACGATCGCCTCCGAATCCACCACCGCCGCCGCCACCGAAACGGTTGCCGCCTCCGCGGTCATCGCGGCGCTTCTCGATGCGACCGTTCCTTACGCCATGGTAGTCGCCACCGCCGCCTCCGCCCCCGAAGCGATTGCCGCCGCCGCCACCGCCGCCTCCTCCGCGCCGGTCATCGCCGCCACGATCGCCTCCGCGACCGCCACGTCCACTGTGACCAAAGTCGCGATCGTGTGGTGCCCTGCAAAAAATAGAATAAGTCTTTTAGTATCAACGACTGTACATTAAATAAATGTAATGGAATCGAAAGGCTCAAGAAAAGAAGTCTGACATCTTAATCATCTTGCAGCTTACTTTTTATTTTAGTCCTTGAAACGCTTATTTTATTTTGATATACATAATTAAATTAAGCTAAATCCCAAATTTTTGAATGTAATTTTATCTTGAAAGACAATACAATCGCACAATTTTTCCATAGGCCTTGTTAATACATAATAATGAACTGTTATGCTTATAAGTTTATTCAATACGCTTGGTTTCTCAAATCGTGTTCTATTTTCACAGATCATATCTACTATTCAAATATATTGCAATAGGTTCTGCATAAGCAACAAAAAATAAAAGCAAGCAATAAAGAGGATTAATTTTCTGTCCAGAAAAACATTTTTTCGCATTTTCTTAATCCACTTATGCTTAGTTTGCATAATTTGCTTGGTGTCAACTATCATGGGATTTGGTTTATTCATTGAAATCAAACGACTTTATTTTGTTTATATCGCTATCTCGAATTTTTCAGAATATTTTATATTATATATTAAAAACTGAGCCTAGAGAAATGAAGATTTAACAATATTTTACTTCTCCAGATGAAAGCAAAAAGTTTCAAAACAGAATATTGATGACTTTTGTAAGTTCGTGTAGTTTGATCTCTTTGCGTTTTACGATGTACATTTGTTTAATCAATTTTTTTCTTATCTTCCATCTAGGATTATTTGGTGCTGCGCACTTTGCCGAAAAACTTGTTGGTATCAATTCGCTTTCTGTGGCTTTTGAACACAATAACCTTCTAGAATTTAATGAAATTTAACTGGGCTTCTTTTTTCGGCTCGGCCTCGACAGCTGCATTTTCTTTTCTTAAGTATTTCTTTTGCAGAAAATTGGGGAAAAAGAAACGAGTGACTGGGCTTACTTTGCTCGCATGCTGCCGTTTTTAGACGTCTGCTAGTTGGGACTTGGATTTCAACTGCGACTGGTCGACTTGGAAGGTAACTCTTCGCTTTGCGATTTCTTTCGACGCTGCTAAACAGCTGACATGGAGTTGTGCTACAACCGCAATAAACTTAAATAAAACTAATTGCGTGTTAGGGAAATTAAATAAATTTCGAATAATACAAACAGTAAAGCAAATTTGATTGACAACAACATGCAATTCGAGCTGGGTTACTATTACTCCCGCCCACCGCTTTTCCACCCCAGTTTATCTGCCCTAAACTGCTCAGCTAAACAACCCTGCGAACAAAACACTGTGTTTATTGCTCTGGCATTAATCAAACTTGTGACGACAGTGCCAACTTGTCTAGTTTCTAGTCAGATCTGGCTATAGTCTAAAATAGGAGCGTTCAAATTGTTCAAAAATTTATTTTTGGGTTGGTCAAGAGCAGGCAAACTTAATATTTATTTATAAATAAGATATAAATATGATAGATTTTGAATTACTGGCAAAATATGAAATCTAATGTTAATCTTACATGCATAAATATTTGTGTTTCATTCTAGCATTCGAATATATTATTCTAGCATTCAAATTTTCTTTAGTATTGAAAGTATACCATTAGATATTTTCTGAACTAAGCTATTACTATTAATTAACGCTTTTAGATCGATTTTCGCAGTTCTTGGCTGGCATCTCCATGGGGTGCACTATGCAAATCCAACCCTCGATCCAATCCTCCGTTTGCTTGTCTATTGCTCTGTCAATTTGGGACCCCATCCCGCCCCAAATGTCTGTTTGTAGGGCCCCGTGGCACGCTAGCATTTGTGCCCAACCAGCGGAGCGGAACGCTCTGAACATTTATGAGACAGCCAAATGTCTTGTGCCTAGTTTCGAGGGGGGTAAACAGCCGAGGGGGCTGGGAAAAACAGAGGGGCACCTCCGACTTTGTGTGTCTACCTGTCGCTTTTTGACATGCGAAAAGACGAATCGCAAGCTCGCCAAAAGGGGGAAACTCCTCATCATAATCAATTGGCGTCATTTGACATTTTAGACTAATGGGGCCGTTTATGTGATGGGGTAGTTCACGAACTGGGTAACTATTACAATTCAATACTTTTCAGTTGCTTGTGACACTCTTGATTGTACGTGGAACTCAATAGACTTCAGTTTTGTGAGAATATTAAAACCAAAATCTTATTTTGAAAAAAATATATAATATAAATATTACACATTTGACGAATTTAAATTTATTTATTTTGCAATGGGATCACCTAAAAATTTATTATTTCTCTCATGAAATTGTTTTTACAGGAAGCGGGATGATAGGAAAAAAATTCATACAACAATTCTAAAACTCAGCAACGAAATTTTAGTGAACCTTAACCAGAAATAAAGAAATATGAAAATTTCTTGAGTACATGTACATTATAAAAGTTATAGTATTTTTTATTTAGTTAGGGAAATTTGGCCTTAGAAGCAAGTTATTGGAAATGGGAAATACTAACAATATGATTTATTTTCATTTAGTTCCTAGAAATTCTATTTATTGCGTAGTTCTAGAGTTGGGGGTCTTAGAAGTTCGACTGTAAATTATTACGAGTACCAAAAACATCGCGATATCTCTACAAAACCTCGTGTGAGCGAAGGAAAGAGCACGAGAGAAAGGCATGCTGACGAGTGAGCGGGACGGCGCTAGCCAGTGACAGCCGCCGACTGTTATACACGCGCGAAACTGTTATACAAGCACGCGAAAATGCCGCCGTCAACAGGCACACACTCACAAACATATAAGAGTGCCGCTGTATGTGTGCGCGTGTTCGTGTTCGGGCATACAGACAAATTAAAACGCTATAAAAAAGCAAACGAAGCAAGAACACGTTTCACAAATCAGGCAAATTCTTTTTATGACGTGCGCTGTCGTTCTTGTTGCTTTTGCCATTCCTTTGCGGATGTGGGGGATAAACAAAAAAAAAATGGAAGAAAAACCTCCAACTGTCAAAATTTAGCAAACCATGTGTTTTTCTCTCTCTCTCTGCCTCTCTCCCCTTCTTCTTTTTTCGCTTCCACTAATTACTCATCACCTCTCACCCGCCTTCGTAGGTGTACAGAAAAAAGAAAGAGACGAAGGGTGCTAAAATGGCGACAGCGGAAAAAACCAAACGCATTTCATAAGAAATTCTTCAAACTCACATTATTCCTTCAATTTTGATTTCCTCTGAATTCTCGTCGGGATCGGTAAAAAGCGTTTTCCTTCTCGTCCGCTGCTCTGCTTTCGGGATGGAATCAGTAGAGTCGTTTGGTTCTGGCTTCGAACTGTCTCGAAACGCCCGCTGCGACTGGATCTGGAGACTACTATATCGGCTATGGGACAGTAGTGCTGCTGGGGTTATCTCCCGATTCCTGTGACTCCCGTGGAACTGTTGTCGGTGTTCGTTGCAGAGCGAAGAAGAAGAAGCGAAAGTGCCGCTGCTGCTGGCGGAGAAAAGAAAATGGCGACGTTGCGTTATACATTTCTCTGAACTTCTCGGGGAAATCAATAGCAAGTTGCCCCAGCCGCAGGCGGCCGTCTTGGGCGTTATGGCGCCCACGCGGGGGTTTACATATTGCACTAGTTTAAGCATTTTTATCCACGACCCAAGTACACTGTTCGATTATGCTAATGGCCGATTCCTCCACGGCAGCGCGACATCCGCGCGTGTCTTACCTAACCTCGTCCAAAATTAGAGTGACCCTAGACGGAGGGGAAATTTCGAGCTAAGGCTTAGTGTGACCGCTGGGCGGATGGCAAAATAAGCCATTAGAGTGACCGTCGGGCGTTGGCAGCTACTATCGATATTTTCTGGCATTAGTGCTATCGTGCCCGCGAAAATTTGTACAATTTGTAATAGCCTCGTCCCATTGAGTCTATCCGTGTGAAACGATTGGGATTTTTGACAAATGTGAAACTCGTGTTCCCACAGAGCACATCCACCATCCAATCACAGCTGACTTGAAGGGCAGTTGCTAATCTCAACATTAACGAAGGAGGATTTCAACTCGGCAAAACTGTCGATGGAGCTTCTCAAACTATCAGTACCTTGTTTGGGGCGACAAAAGCGGCGAAGAATTTCTTTGGATTCAACTAGATACAAATATTCTTTGGTCGCCTTTGAAAAGGCCACGCAAAATAGAGCCACAACTCGATTGGTCTGCATAGAAACATTTTTGTGATATAAATATTTAATTATATAAATAGAGATATTTTGAAGAAAATAATGCTTGCTCTTTGTACTAAAATTGAATAGAGTTCCCAGGGATTTTTGTATAAAATAAGGTTACAACTATTGTTTTCAACGATTCAACAGCCCCAAGTTTGTTAAATTGCTAAAATTTATGAAATTTAAATTTGTATAAAACGGCTGATTAACAGCTGACCAAAATTTAGCAATTTAGCAAATCAACAGTTTAGGGTCTTTGCCTTCTGATTCAGCGTTTGTTATCCAAGTGTGCCATGCCCACTTAAAAACCTTCTGTACCCAATCGCTTAAAATCGCTGTTGCAATTTGAAACGAACTTAAGATCCCTGTGGCAATTTGAACAGGACTAAAAAGTGCTGTTGCACTTTTTAGGAGAAGCGCTGTTGCGCTTTTAAGTGGACATAAAATCGCTGTTGCAATTTTAAGTAGATTCTTATTCATGTACGGGGTGGGTGCATTGATGTATGTACGTATGAAACATAACAAATTTTGGTTGGAAAAGATTTCTGGACGTGGACAGAGCACATCCACCATCCAATAACAGCTGACTTGAAGAGCAGTTGCTCAACTCAACATTAACGAAGGGGGATTTCATCTCGGCAAAACTGTCGTAGAATTGCGTTCTCATAATCTTATTGTAGAATAATACTATAAATAGCATAAGATAATAGTTAAAAAACAATTCTAAACGTTTATAACATATCTTATAACGAGTATGCATTCATATTGCTGAATTGGGGGAGAGCCTAACCTCCCGTACCCCACACTCCGCTCTTACTACGCCTCTGTCTAGCCAATATTAATTTGAAAAATTTGTAAAAAAAACCCAAATTTGTACTGTTTTGATAATTTTTCACAGTCAAGAGGAAGAATTCAGAGTTGCACCGAAAAAACATCGCCTTACTATCGCATAAAAGAGCCAGTCAAAGTCCGTCAAAATTGGATGGCGGACCAATTGGGAAATTTTCGGAACGGCAAAACCTTACGGACCATCCGTTCAACGGACGGTAGATGGTGGATGGAGCTCTGTGGGAAGGCCCTATAACTAATTAAGGTCCCGAGTTCTTCAATACAAACTGGAACCACATTGAACAATATACCAATACTTTTGATATCTTTAGTTTCGCGACTATTGAATAATCGATTAAAATCAGGTTTTGGATTGAATTTGAGCTTTTTCGTTTCACCCAAGAAAGTCAACATTGGTTATTAATCTTTAAGCAGTTAAGTCTTGTTATTATATTTTAATTAATATTATTATTTAAATATTTTTTTTTAATTTTTATTTAGTTTTACAAAAAGGAGCAAGGCCATGAACGAGCTTGATAGGTTGCATCTATTGTCCGTCAGCATCATTTTCAGAGCTGTTATTAGTTAATTCATTTCGTAATGTCGATTCTAGGGTTGATGTCGTAGCCAGTGTTGTAGACGACGCAAGTGATGTGGTCAAATGTAGTTTTTTTAAGCATTTCTCTGCGAAGGCGCGGATCTAAATACTGCATACAATCAGTTTTCATCTACTAGCTCCAGCCGGCTAGTTAAGCTATAGTCGGGTTGGTGTCCCGACTATCTAATACCCGTCACTCGGCTAAAGGCAGTGCAAGGGAGATGGAGATATAAACTTTGATCAGCTATAACTTTTAAACGAATGGTCCGATTAAAAAAATTTCTTCTACATTTCGATAGGTATTGATAAGCACAACAAAACTGCATTTTTACTTTTCCGAAATATGTAAATTTTTTAAATCGTATATCAGCTATTGTGGGCGTTACAGGGGGCGTGGCACCTATTTGAAAAAAACTTGCGCTGCGTAGGAACTCCCAGAATCTGAATGCAAAATGCCAATCTTCTAGCTTTTATAGTTTACGAGATCTCAGCGTTCATACAGACAGACAGACAGACGGACAGACGGACATGGCTATATCGACTCCGCTAGTGACCCTGATCAAGAATATATATACTTTATGGGGTCGGAAACGCTTCCTTCTAGCTGTTACATACTTTTGCACGAATACAATATACCCTTTTACTCTACGAGTAACGGGTATAAAAAATCCATTATCATTGGTCGCGTTTAGCAGAACAACATCATAACTGATCACTGTAGTCATCGAAGTACAATACGTAGGGAATTACAAAATCTGTTTCGCTAAAGTTACTTTTTTGAAGTTTATATATTTCACCACTTGGAAATTTGAAAGCGTGGGTTTCATAAAACTGTTTTGTGCATTACTTAATGTTAACTCTAATAACTTAAGAATTTTAAATATTTCTTGAAACATAAAAATAAGTGGCATTAAATAAAGACTATGAGATGTAACGTCCAATGTAGGGTTTCCTTGAGTTGTTCTGTATAAATTCATTTTGGTTAATATTTATACCCGTTACTCGTAGAGTAAAAGGGTATATTGTATTCGTGCAAAAGTATGTAACAGCTAGAAGGAAGCGTTTCCGACCCCATAAAGTATATATATTCTTGATCAGGATCACTAGCCGAGTCGATCTAGCCATGTCTGTCTGTCCGTCTGTCCGTCTCTCCGTCTGTCCGTCTGTCTGTCCGTCTGTATGAACGCTGAGATTTCGGAAACTATAAAAGCTAGAAGATTGGCATTTTGCATACAGATTCTAGGAGTTCCTACGCAGCGCAAGTTTATTTCAAAAAGGTGCCACGCCCCCTCTAACGCCCACAATAGCTAATATACGATTTTAAAAATTAAAATATTTCGGAAAAGTAGGAATGCAGTTTTGTTGTGTATATCAATACCTATCGAAATGTAGAAGAAATTTTTTAAATCGGACCATTCCACTATGGTCCAAAAGTCGATTTTTTTGGCATAAATTCTAAAAATTGAGTTACAGACTTCAAACTTTTCACATTTTGTTTTTTTAAGACGAATAGCATGCAAACAAATTTTGAAGTCTGTGCGACCACGCCCTCTTTTGCCTCCCATACAAACAAATTTGTAGTTCCATTAGCATGCCTCTGAATTCAAACTATTTAGTTACATTTATTATAGGAAGGACTTAAATATCTTACATAAACTAAATATACATTAATTAAAATATTGTTCTTTGATTAAGTATCATCTTCTTCTTCGTCTAGTGTTACAGAGCATCCATCGTTAAGGTCCTCATCCGAATCAGATTCAGATTGCACGTCCAACTCTTTTTCAAATGTGTTTTTATTTTCAGAAGACGGAAACTCCAGAAGGTTTAATACTTCTTTGGGAAGAGGTTTTTTTGTGTTTTTTCGTTCTCTTTCCCTTAAGCAGACACTTGATAGTAGTGGATCAGAGGAATCTATCGCCCTGTGAAAAATGTCAGTCATAGTATTGATTCGACTATTTTTTCTTGCGTGTGAGAGTCTGTCTTTTTTGTAGATTTTATTTCGTGCTTCTGAAGCATTTTCTCCCAAGCATCCTAGAGGTACCAACGTCGAATTATTTATTTGAAAACCGTGGACCAATACTTTATGAATCGTAGGTGACATTGGGTACCACGGGTATGTCTTCAAATATAAGCAAAATGTTTGCTCGCAAAAAGTCCGAAATCTGGTAGAGTTTATGTAATGGTTACAGGAAATTGCTATTAATATTATGTGAAAATTATTTAAAAGAGTTTCGTCAAAGCCGGTTATGGATGACAGTTGTTTGCTTTTCGCGAAAGCTCTTCTGGCTGTATTACCATCATTGCTGTTGCCACTGCCATTCTGTTTAGGAATGCTTATTCGAAGACCCATATCGTTCCAAATCTTTTCCTGAATATTCTTTTTGCGTGCACTCATTTTGTCTTTGTCATCACGTTTTACATGCCATTTTTGTATTTCAATTCTGTAAGATATATTCAGGACAAATTCTAGAAAGCGGATCCACGCATGTAGAGGACTCACCCCAAATTGTAAAGCTTCAAGCTTGGGGGTAAAGGTTTTTGAACTAAAATCTTTGGTTTCCAGAATTTTTGTTGGGGTGACACCACAGATTGGACAGCATTGAGTTGATTTGGTACCAGTTAGTACGTTTAGTACTTTCCCATCGATAAGTGTCATATGCATTTCAAAGGTTACTGATATGTCATTGGTTTCATCCAGGTTATAAGAAAATTTTTTCAGATTATTTATTTGAAAGTCTAACTGATTTTTTTCCATAATAATATGATCAGTAGTTTCCTTTATAAATTGAATTTTTAATGGCCTGCAGAACCGAATGGACTGCGGTGTCCTGTTTACCCAGATGTTTCTCTGAAATGAGTCAATCATTTTTATCGGTATAACAGAAGTTACAAACAAAGAGTGATCTGAAAGATTTTCATCAGGCGATTTTTTTTCAAACTTCTGCTTGTATGCACTTTGCCCAGTTGACCCATCAAATCCATAACTGCAAATTAATTTGAGCTCATAACTATCCGGAAATTGCCTGAGAACATCGGATTGCACTTTAATAATTCTCTCTGCAGTATGATTTAGAAGGTTTTGTAGTGACACTTGAGCAGTAGTTTCGGTAATTTCTATTCCCATTGGCCGACACTGTGTTTTAGCTTCTATTACTTGATTGTAACTAGGATAAATGTCGCTGTGATGACTTATATTCAGAACCCTAGTGCTGACATATTGCTGTTTGGTTAATGAATTTTCCAAAATGTAGGCTAGAGCTTCAATTGGTGTAAGTGAAGTCGGTTTTTGCGTTTGAATTTCCTTTCTCAATTCTGTGGTGTATTCAGGTGTTGTAATAGTTTCTTTAAGAATCAAGGCCACGTTTGCATTACATTCTTTCTTAGCTGAAACTGCTGCAGCATGCATAAGAAGATTTGTATTGTGATCTTTTTCATTCGCAAGCTCAGATGCCAATTTTCTTTTCAATCGTGGCCCTGCGTTTGTATAAGACATTGTTGGGCGTCCACTTCTTTGTGGTGTTTGAAAGTTTTCATTTAATGTAATTGTAATTTTAGACGACATCCATTTAGCATGCTTTAACTTAAAACGTTCGACCATGTAATTACATTTTGGGAGCTTTTCTCTTATAAAGTTTTCAAAATATTTTAATTTTTTATTTATTTCTAATGTTACTTCATCTTCCAATTGGTAATCGCTAATTTTTTTATGCATCCAATCAGACACCGATGATATGTTCCGATTGTTGCTGTGCCAAACGTTGAAGAGAGCGCTATGTAAAAACACGAAGGTCCCTGAATATTGTGGAATTTCGTGAAAAGGGGGACGAACGGGGAAAAGGTGTTAATTAGAGATGATAAACGACATATATATGTACAAACTGGCGTACTTAGTTTTTGTGGGCAGACGTCGATTCGTTAGTTATATTCCACGAAACACAGGGAAAAAATGTTAATTTTCTATAAAAATACACATAAATTGGACATTAAACACAGGTCGAAGACTAAGATTACACATAAATGTACTATACACACTAAATATTACATACCTTGATCTTCCATTTCCATAATTTATTTAATTTACTCCGGACAGAAAAGATATTTTTTTTTGCACAAACGTAAAGAACATATTCTCGCGCCAATTTCCTAGTCCTAAGCAGCTGATCGATTGTGTACTTTTGAAAGCTCATAAAAAGCGTTAGTGAGGCTTTTAAAGCTTTTTTTTTTAAGTTTGTATATGTATGATCTATTAACTTTAAGAATTTAAAATCAAAAATACAAAACATTAACATAAAAATTTTGACTTTATGCCAAAAAATCGGCCGCTCGGACCATAGTGCATTCGTTAAAAAGTTAGGCCTGATCAAAGTTTTATCTCCATCTCCCTCGCACTCCCTTTAGCAGATTTACGATTATTAGATAGTCGGGACACCATTCCGACTACAGCACTCGCACTCCCTTTAGCTGAGTGACGGGTATTAGATAGTCGGGACACCAACCCGACTATAGCGTTCTCTCTTGTTTTTTTTTATTAATAGACACGGCTTGTAGTTCTCTGTATAAATTCATTTTTGTTAATATTTTTAATAAAAGATATTCACTTTTTAATGTCTTGGAAAGGATTCTTACAAAAGTTCAAAATAGTTTCAAGTTCTTCTGGAATAGCAACGGAAGAAAACTGACCTTCAACAGCTGTGGCTATCGAAGACAAAAGCACTGTAGTAAATTCCTGATACTCTAGAACTTGCTTTCGCGGTAAATAGTTTTGGTCATATAAACTTAAGGAAAACATAACAACCTGTATTCTGAAATCAATGTTTTGACTGTTTATTAAAGGGGGGGGCATCTGAGTAAAATTTGTAAAAAATCCAATAATTTTTTTTCGCTTAAAATATTCTTTAGGGTCTTAAAAATAACATACTAAAAGATAGAGTCCGGCAAAAGTGTCTAGTGTCGAAATTTTCCCTTCTGCGGCGATGCCTCACAGGTATATCACGGGCACCTTAAAACTTTAAAAGCGTTTTCCTCGAAACCACTTTTTTTGAGACGGCCGGAAACATAACTCGAACAAATCCTTATCGATCGATCTGAAATTTTGACAGTATATTATATACCTAATAGGTATATAAAATACCTAAGTCTATCGACTCACGTAGGATTTTTTTTTTATATTGCTTACATTTTTATCAACAATTTGTGACTTTTTTTCAATCACTCACCATTTTGCAAAAAATCAATATATCTCAAAAATCCTACGTGTGTCGATAGCTATTGATGTATAGAAACTAACAAAATTGGAAATTTTCTTCTAGATCAAAAATTACGGGCGTTAGCTTTCCGGCCATAGACCCCCTTCAGCCAAAAAGGGCCTACGAAAAAATGCTGCACAGCCGCAATTTTTGTTTTAATTTTTTTGAAAAAAATTTATTTTGTACTTTGAACCTAATATAATAAAACCTAGTTTATAAATTTTCGATTGGCTTTTTCATTTGGCCAAAAAAAATTCCAGAAAATCCGCTTTTTTTCCCATTTACTCAGATGTCCCCCTTAAGTTGTTATTAACTACATTTTGAAGCTCAAGACAATTCTCAAAAAAAGGCAAAACGGAAAAAATTTGAACTCGTGACTCTTCTAAACTTAGCTCAAGACAATTATAAAAAAAAGGCAAAACGGAAAAAGTATAAAGTCGTGACTCTTCCAATGTTGGCTGATTAGATATTTCCAAATCGACCTTAGCTTTGTGTGACCATTGTAAGTGTCTTTAAAAAAATAAAAATGTATACATTAAATTTTAAGATTCTTAGATCATTTTCAGATTCTTAGCAAAGCTTTTGTGGCACCGGAAACATTCAAACTTCATCTTGATTTGCATTTTAAGAATTGTAAAATTAGACTTAAAATTATTTATTGAAATATTCCAATTAAGCAGTAATATTTGCAGACTTTTTATCAAAGTGAGTATCGATTTGAAAAAAAATTCTTTTGTATAAACAACCTTGGATCATAGGAGGCTTTGGGATATTCCAACGAAAGCATTTGAAAAGACTTAAAACATAATTCTAGGGCGTAAAGAAATGACTTACACTTAACTAAGTTCTTATCAAAATATAAAAATAATTCTTCTATGTCATCGTCTGATACTCCCACGACAATGACAAAGGGCTGTAGAGTTAATCCTGATGTATAATATTTACAGATGATGCGCTCTATTTGGACCATGTAGTCATTAATGGTTGCCAATCTCAAAACGAAACTTTCTTGAGAGTCTGAAATTGGGTCCTGGGAATATGTGAAGTCATAAAATTAAATGAATTAATTAAATTAAACACATTACACAGGCCGACAATTTGTGACATGGGTCTGTGTCCAGGCCTGCCACCATTTTATTTCGATAAATGAGGCTTTTCTAAGCATAATTTGCCACTACGCCTATAGTCTATCAGCTCTGGTATTTGCGGTATCTTTAATTTAAGAAAATCACAATTTTTCTTCGTCTTTTGGGATAGATCTTCCAGAGTGGTCCACCAATTTTTATACCCGTTACTCGTAGAGTAAAAAGGTATATTGTATTCGTGCAAAAGTATGTAACAGCTAGAAGGAAGCGTTTCCGACCCCATAAAGTATATATATTCTTGATCAGGATCACTAGCCGAGTCGATCTAGCCATGTCTGTCTGTCCGTCTCTCCGTCTGTCCGTCCGTATGAACGCTGAGATCTCGGGAACTATAAAAGCTAGAGGATTGGTATTTGGCAAGAAGATTCTTGGAGTTCCTACGCAGCGCAAGTTTATTTCAAGAAGGTGCCACGCCCCCTCTAACGCCCACAATAGCTTATACACGATTTTAAAAATTTAAATATTTCGGAAATGTAAAAATGCAGTTTTGTTGTGCTTATCAATACCTATCGAAATGTAGAAGAAATTTTCTAAATCGGACCATTCGTTAAAAAGTTATGCCTGATCAAAGTTTTATCTCCCTCGCACTCCCTTTAGCTGAGTTACCATTATTATATAGTCGGGACACCAACCCGACAACAGCGTTCGCACTCCCTTTAGCTGAGTGACGGGTATTAGATAGTCGGGACACCAACCCGACTATAGCGTTCTCTCTTGTTATACCCGTTACTCGTAGAGTAAAAGGGTATATTGTATTCGTGCAAAAGTATGTAACAGCTAGAAGGAAGCGTTTCCGACCCCATAAAGTATATATATTCTTGATCAGGATCACTAGCCGAGTCGATCTAGCCATGTCTGTCTGTCCGTCTGTCCGTCTCTCCGTCTGTCCGTCCGTATGAACGCTGAGATCTCGGGAACTATAAAAGCTAGAGGATTGGTATTTGGCAAGAAGATTCTTGGAGTTCCTACGCAGCGCAAGTTTATTTCAAGAAGGTGCCACGCCCCCTCTAACGCCCACAATAGCTTATACACGATTTTAAAAATTTAAATATTTCGGAAATGTAAAAATGCAGTTTTGTTGTGCTTATCAATACCTATCGAAATGTAGAAGAAATTTTTTAAATCGGACCATTCGTTAAAAAGTTATGCCTGATCAAAGTTTTATCTCCCTCGCACTCCCTTTAGCTGAGTTACCATTATTATATAGTCGGGACACCAACCCGACAACAGCGTTCGCACTCCCTTTAGCTGAGTGACGGGTATTAGATAGTCGGGACACCAACCCGACTATAGCGTTCTCTCTTGTTATACCCGTTACTCGTAGAGTAAAAGGGTATATTGTATTCGTGCAAAAGTATGTAACAGCTAGAAGGAAGCGTTTCCGACCCCATAAAGTATATATATTCTTGATCAGGATCACTAGCCGAGTCGATCTAGCCATGTCTGTCTGTCCGTCTGTCCGTCTGTCCGTCTCTCCGTCTGTCCGTCTGTCTGTCCGTATGAACGCTGAGATCTCGGAAACTATAAAAGCTAGAAGATTGGCATTTTGCGTGCAGATTCTAGGAGTTCCTATGCAGCGCAAGTTTATTTCAAAAAGGTGCCACGCCACCTCTAACGCCCACAATAGCTTATATACGATTTTAAAAATTTTAATATATCGGAAAAGTAGGAATGCAGTTTTGTTGTGTTTATCAATACCTATCGAAATGTAGAAGAAATTTTTTAAATCGGACCATTCGTTAAAAAGTTATGCCTGATCAAAGTTTTATCTCCCTCGCACTCCCTTTAGCTGAGTTACCATTATTATATAGTCGGGACACCAACCCGACAACAGCGTTCGCACTCCCTTTAGCTGAGTGACGGGTATTAGATAGTCGGGACACCAACCCGACTATAGCGTTCTCTCTTGTTATACCCGTTACTCGTAGAGTGATCAGGATCACTAGCCGAGTCGATCTAGCCATGTCTGTCTGTCCGTCTGTCCGTCTCTCCGTCTGTCCGTCCGTATGAACGCTGAGATCTCGGGAACTATAAAAGCTAGAGGATTGGTATTTGGCAAGAAGATTCTTGGAGTTCCTACGCAGCGCAAGTTTATTTCAAAAAGGTGCCACGCCCCCTCTAACGCCCACAATAGCTTATACACGATTTTAAAAATTTAAATATTTCGGAAATGTAAAAATGCAGTTTTGTTGTGCTTATCAATACCTATCGAAATGTAGAAGAAATTTTTTTAGTCGGACCATTCGTTAAAAAGTTATGGCTCATCAAAGTTTTTATATCCATCTCCCTCGCACTCCCTTTAGCCGAGTGACGGGTATTAGATAGTCGGGACACCAACCCGACTATAGCGTTTTCTCTTGTTTTTAACATACGTTCCAGTGTGGGAGCTGAAAAGCTGCACCATGCCCAATGTTCTTACTATGATCTCGGTCTTTGTAATACTAGACTGTATCATCTGCATGTTGACTCCAAGGATTGCTTTATCCATCCTAGTGGCGACATCGATCTTAAGGGAAAGCAGCTTTCCTTTTACAAGTACTTTTATGCTGTTCTTAATGCTCTGCTCTTTTAGGGTCACGTAACTCATAACCGTCCTATTTGAAATGGGGTTCATAGAAAGGGCACGGTAAATGGGGTCTAGTATTTCCCTGAACCCTTCGCTTTCCAGAAACGAGAACGGTTTTCCCTCCTTGGTAACAATTTTTACAATCGATGAAATTATCTGGTCCTCGCTAGTTTCATATGAAATTTTCCTTTTCTTAATATTTTGATGCAGTTGTCACTTTCGTTGCTTTTCAGTTCTTCAAACAGTTCAGCATGTTTTGCGGATAAATGGCGTTTCAAATTAGTTGCATGCGAGCCTGAGAGGTTTATGCCGCAAACGTTGCATTCGGACTTGTTATCTTGCGCATTGAATTTAAAAAGTGAGTAGACCTTTTTATTTTCTTCGCGCCCCATGGTTCGCGACCAGAATGCGTCCAGAATGCGACAAGAATGCGACAAGAATGCGACAAGAACGCGACACGAATTTGAAAACCGAACGTTTGAAACTTTTAAACTCACACGTATACGTATATAGAAGCAAAAGAACGATTTCGCTTTCCGTACAGTTCAAACGGTCTTTGATCAACCGAAACCGTTTTGAAACAAAAAAATCGGTTACTGGTTAAGCAAAGACCAAAAACCCTTTGAAACAAAATAAACAGTTTCTATGTGACTATTTGCTCAAAGGGTCCCAAAGTGAGAGTTATTTTGAGACAGCTAGAAATAGTCAACTGTTTTTTACATGCTCTGCTCCTAAGTAAAATAAAACAGTTAGCAAAGACTCAATCCATATCGAAGTTTCACGAAATACTGCAAAGTAGAGCTGACAAAATAGACGACTACAAGGTCGAGTATGCTTTGCGATTGTTCAGTCGATTTTCAGTAGACTACTATCGACTTTTTTTTTAAAAATCAAGTACCGTTTGTAGCTCGTTTCTATAGTTTAACTCTGATATTTCTTTGTAAAATCCAAAGCAATATTTATACCCGTTACTCGTAGAGTAAAAGGGTATATTGTATTCGTGCAAAAGTATGTAACAGGTAGAAGGAAGCTTTTCCGACCCTATAAAGTATATATATTCTTGATCAGCATCACTAGCCGAGTCGATCTAGCCATGTCCGTCTGTCCGTCCGGATGAACGCTAGATCTCGGAAACTATAAAAGCTAGAAGATCGGCATTTTGCATACAGATTCTAGGAGTTCCTACGCAGCGCAAGTTTATTTCAAAAAGGTGCCACGCCCCTTCTAACGCCCACAATAGCTGATATACGATTTATAAAATTTAAATATTTCGGAAAAGTAGGAATGCAGTTTTGTTGTGTTTATCAATACCTATCGTAATGTAGAATTTTTTAAATCGGACCATTCGTTAAAAAGTTAGGCCTGATCAAAGTTTTATCTCCATCTCCCTCGCACTCCCTTTAGCTGAGTTACGATTATTAGATAGTCGGGACACAAACCCGACTACAGCGTTCGCATTCCCTTTAGCTGAGTGACGGGTATTAGATAGTCGGGACACCAACCCGACTATAGCGTTCTCTCTTCTTTTCTATTATTTTTGTTTAAAATGGACAAGTTTCTAGCTGTTACCAAAGAAAATGGTAAGTACAACTAAATAATTTAACCAGCATAATGTATTAATTTGGTTCAGAAAATCGACAAGACGACCGCAAAGAAGAATGCTTCAAATCTTTAAGCAGTCGAATTTGTTCGACAAACATTTTCGCCAACACAGGCACGATAGAATCGTTTCTATCTTTGTCGAATAGGGTTGTCGAATTTTTAAAAAATATCGTATAGGTGATATTTGGTTTTTGAAAAAATATCATTAATGATATTTGAAAATATCAATTCAATATCGATATGTCGATGATATTTTCTATTTTTTTTAAATATTTAAATTTTAATACGAGAGGACATCACAGGCAGCTCATTTAAAATTCACAAATCAAATCAATGGCGGGAAAAAATTAAATAATGCTCAAGTTCATTGTTTTTTGGCTATTGTTGAATTATTTGTAGTTCGTTATGAGCGGAAAAGCATTCGCCAACAAGTTGCTATGTGTGGGCCAAAATTTAAGCTGTTCTGCAAACGAAAACATCAATGTTTGCAGCGAAGTCTCAGAATGTGTTCTGCAATTCGTAAATACTAACAAATATTAATTAAAAGTGTACTATGTACTCCCATTAAGCTCCAAAGTTGCTATAAATTACCGAAACAGCACCAATTTGGTTTTGTTTACAAATTTTTCACATTAATATTGGCTAGACAGAGGCGTAGTAAGAGCGGAGTGTGGGGTACGAGAGGTTAGGCTCTCCCCCAGTCAGTAATATGTATGCATACTCGTTATAGAATCCCTAAAGATTATAAAATGAAAGACCGATTTTTAAGGGGATACAACCACAGCCCAAACCGTAAGAGCTAGAGCAGCCAAATTTTTTCACAGTATTGCATTGGGGGCGTAGGCGCCCACTAAGGTCCAATATGTCCCCCAGAGGCCCCAAACAGCTCCAACATCCATATTTTGAGCAAAAAAAAGAGATTTTTTAATGCTTAACTTCTGAAGTGGTTGGAATTTCGAAATTTGGAGTTTGCAGACTTTTAGGTTTTGAAAAGCCCTAATTGGAAATCTAAAAGAAATTTCGATATCCCCCATAATTTGGGGGCTACGTTTAAAATTAACTTTTCGATTTTGAAAATCTAAACCGCTGCTCCGATCAAGATGATTTTTCGATCATTAGTTATTCTATGGCCCAAATGCTTAAGTTTAATTTTTCAAGATTTTAACATTTTTTTAAGTATTTTTAATGAATTTATTTCGATTTTGTAAGTTATTGCGTTGTATTTTGTGCGAGCCTGCCAAGAGAGCGAAACCCAGAGAGCGGATGCCAAGAGAGCGACGGCCGAGAGACCAACAGCCAAGAAAACTGATAAGGGGGAGGGGTAGTGCTGTGAGGAAAAGGGAAGGGGTAGTGCTGTGTGGAAAAGGGGAGGGGAAAAGGGCAATTTAAGTTTAAATTTGTTTTGGATTTTAAAAACTTAAACTGCTGCTCCGATCAATATGATTTTCGATCAATAGTCAGTTCTGTGGATCAAATGCTTAGGTTTTATTTTTCAAAAAGTATTTTGAATTTTGTAGCAGAAGTAAGAGCCCTATTCAATTTCCGTAATGGATTAAAATAAAAAATTACTACAAAAGCAAAGCCAAGCTCCAAGTTAAGATTCGAACTCTTGACCAAATACATTTGTACATATGTATGTATATTTGGATATGTTTTGATTTGCTTACAATACATGTGCAATACAATACATACACACAATGGGTGGGTATGTTTCTGCTTGAAAGTAGATAAGGTGTTTAAATACAACAAAAATTAATAATTTAAACGTCATATCTCCGCCAAATAAATCACGACATATCTCCGCTGACAAAATACACTGGGCGGAGATATGTCGTTATCCCGTGCAGGATGTACCAACTAGATGGAACTACACGTATAAAATGTTTGAGCGTCTCGTATTATTAAAAGAGGCTGTTATTGTTGCAGTGTCAGTTCTTCGACCTGATTTGGTCCTAGCCCACGAGGACTGGCAAATAATTGAAGAAGTATTACCGGTGCTCAAACCATTTTATCAAATAACCCTAGAAATATCTTCCGAAAGAAATGTAACTCTCTCAAGGGTCATAACTCTTAGCAACCTTTTAAGTATTAAAATGAGAAACATATCTTCCGAAAATTCTTTCGTTGCATCGGTTGTCGAGGAGTTGCAAAGCGAAATGGCCAATAGATTTAAGGACTTGGAAGAAAATGAACTTTATGCGGAAAGTACAATTCTGGATCCTCGCTCTAAAGGACGTTTTTATACCCGTTACTCGTAGAGTAAAAGGGTATATTGTATTCGTGCAAAAGTATGTAACAGGTAGAAGGAAGCGTTTCCGACCCTATAAAGTATATATATTCTTGATCAGGATCACTAGCCGAGTCGATCTAGCCATGTCTGTCTGTCCGTCTGTATGAACGCTGAGATCTCGGAAACTATAAAAGCTAGGAGACTGACATTTTGCATGAAAATTCTAGGAGCTTCTACGCAGCGCAAGTTTGTTTCAAAATGGTGCCACGCCCCCTCTACTGCAATAGCTTATAACCCAGCGGACCAAGGCGCGATAGTATAGCGAAACTATCGCAAAATGTTCGTAAACGGACTTAGAAACGATAGAAATCCGCGAGCTTTTACTAAAGTCTCGTTAAATGTTCGCAAACGGACTCAAAAACGAGCGTTTAGTAAACAAAAACCGGGCGACATTATTTTCAGCCTTATGTCCAGTTTTCATTCACTTTTGAGCTCGTTTGCGATAGTTTTACGAGACTTTACCGTTTTTGTATCACTTCTGTTCTTATTTCCATGGAAACTGACTGATGCGCAGTTTCTCGGCACAGGGAATCGTTCGTTTCTTTTCGTTTCTTTTGTGCGTGTGTTCTTTTGTGCTTAGAAACTTGCAGAGTGCAGTCGTACACTCAAAAAAAAAAACAGCCCGAAATCGCCCTTAAATCAAGAAATTCGCCATGAATTTCAGTCGATGGCGATTTACCGTATTTTTTAGAAAGGAATTTTCTAAAATTTAGGAAAAAAATTCCTGAAAAGCAGAAATTCCTTTCTAAAATCAAGAAAAGTTGCCATCAAATTGAGAAATTTTCCTAAAATCCAGAAAGTACTTTTCTTGAATATAGAATCTTTTTTCTTAAAATAAGAAAGGACTTTTTTTATTTTTAGAAAATTTTCTTTATTTAAATAAAATGCTTACATATTTATTTTACTATTTTATTTCCTAAACAAGAAAGGGAAAAGAAAATAAAAAAGACGAAAAGAAAATTATTAATATTTCCTAAACAAAAAAGGAAAAGAAAACAAAAAAGATAAAAATAAAAATAAGATTATAAATATTTCCTAAACAAAAAAGAGAAAAGAAAACCAAAAAAAGAAAAAATAGCATTACAAATATTTCCTTAACAAAAAAAAGAAAAGAAAACAAAAAAGATAAAAATAAAACTATTAATATTTATATTAAATATTTAATATATTATTATTAAAATTTACTTACTTACTGCCAAATTATCAACAATACCTGAAATTGAAATTATTCCTGCAATCGAAAATAAAAATGAATACTAGAGAAGGATGGTATTTGCGGCCTGCAATATTATTAATAGCCAAATCTATTAAAATAGTTTGCCCTTTGCTTACCATTCATTTTTACTTACTTACCAAATTTATATTAAAATTTATTTCAATTGCTTACCTATAAATTGGCTCTTAGAGGGATCGCACTTTAACTTTCCTAAATAGGCTCTACACAAACTTATTACTTTGAATGCTCATCCAAAACTGGGCGCAAGGGTTCAAGATGCAGCGCAACGCAAGAAACTCTCTCGCGAGAGACTGCATTTCCAAAACAACAACGCAATAAAAGTTACAGCTACGCACAAGAAAATTCTCGATCATACACACAAGCACACATAAACATATACATACATACGCCAAAAACTGTCAACGCGACGCGCCGCGGACTAACCCCATGTCTTCTTCTTTTTCGTTTCGAAGAAAGAATGAGAAGCATAACAGAAATAAAAAAAGTTTTTCTTAAATCTATGGTGATTTTCTATTTCTACTTTTCTGTTTTCAAGAAAAATTTTTTTTTATTAATTCAGAAAAATTCTTTAAATTAAAAAAAATGTACCGTGTTTTTTATGGCGACTTTCTAGATTCTAGGAAGGGATGAAGTACATTTTTTCTTAATTTAATGGCGAAATCGCCATTAATTTAAGAAAACTTTTGGAGAGCAAACTAGGAAAAAACACCATTGATTTAAGAAAAAAAATCATTTTTCTAAATTTAAGAAAGGTTTTTCATAAAATTCTATTTCTATGGTCTTTTTTCCTAGATTCAAGAAAACAATTTCTAAAATTAAGAAAATTTTCTAAAATTAAGAAAAAATTTCATTTTATGGCGATTTTCTAAAATTTAGGAAAAAAAAATTTTTGAGTGTATAAAAGCCGAAATTGTTTAAAAGTGTTTTTATAAATAAACAAAATCAGTAATTAAATTCTAATTGATTGTTTAATTCAGCGTTGTGACCCAAAGAGTGAGTTAAAACGCTATTAAACCAAAAAAAAAAAACAGAAATAAATCAAAAATCACATGTGCGTTCTTCTTCGTTTTTTAGCCTTCTTCCTGGAATTTTGCGGTGGAAGTGAAGAGAAGAGCAAAATAATGTAATAATGTCATTAAAACGCAAGAGGAGGAATTATATATGCGAATCGAAACATATAATAAACAGTGCTGCTAAGATAAATACTGTTGAAAAACATGCGGCTCTCACGGCTGTACTCTTGGCGTGGAACCGAGGCCAAGAAAGGTATAAGGGGGTTGCGCGTTACACTAGCAATCCGTAGCAAGTATTTTTTATACGAATAATTATATTACAATGCACAATATTACAAAATCATTTTTTACAGCGGGATTTAAAGAAAGATTTTCCCTGGACGATGCTGATTTGGACAGAGTAACACAGAAGTTTTTCCAGTACGCCCAGGACAGGATATCTAAGAGTCAGAAGCAGATGAAAGTAAAAGTTTAAGTACTCCAAAAGAATCTCATATGTTAAAGAGTCCCATAAATGTACCATGAAGTACCAAAAATTCTCATTACCCCTTTTAATTTCATTAATTTTTATGATTTGTGTGATACCATATTTAAAAAAATATTAAAATAAAAAGAAAAACCAAAAATGTAGTACTGCTTTCACTGTACGAATGAAATGGAATGAAACACTTTTTATAATCTTTTTCGATCCGCTACTAATATTAATTTCGGCTCGTTAATGATATTAAAATCGCCTCGCAAAAGATATCACCAAAGGCTCGCAAACGATCCGTTTACGAGCTATCGAAAACGAAACTTTCTCTGCCACAAACTGAGCGACCAGTGATTCGTTTTTTCATCGTTTTCGGATTCGAGGCGATAGCCGTTTTCCGTTTAAGTTTCGCGTAACTATCGTTTGCGATATCGCTAACGAACACTTGGTCCACTGGGAAGCGATTTTAAAAATTTAAATATTTCGGAAAAAAAAATTTTTTAAATCGGACCATTCGTTTAAAACTTATGCCTGATCAAAGTTTTTATCTCCATCTCCCTCGCACTCTCTTTAGCTGAGTGACGGGTATTAAATAGTCGGGACACCAACCCGACTATAGCGTTCTCTCTTGTTTTCAATCAAGACAGTGTTTTGAATCAGTTGTAGAGTCAATAAAGGCAACTGACCGTACGTTCGATGCGAATGTCGAATCAGAAAATAATGACAGCTTTCATACAGACAGACGGACAGACGGACATGGCTATATCGACTCGGCTAGTGACCCTGATCAAGAATATATATACTTTATGGGGTCGGAAACGCTTCCTTCTAGCTGTTACATACTTTTGCACGAATACTATATACCCTTTTACTCTTCGAGTAACGGGTATAACAAGAGAGAACGCTATAGTCGGGTTGGTGTCCCGACTATCTAATACCCGTCACTCTGCTAAAGGGAGTGCGAACGCTGTAGTCGGGTTGGTGTCCCGACTATCTAATAAACGTAACTCAGCTAAAGGGAGTGCGAGGGAGATGGAGATATAAACTTTGATCAGCTATACATTTCAATAGGTATTGATAAGCATAACAAAACTGCATTTTTACTTTTCCGAAATATTTAAATTTTTAAAATCGTATATAAGTTATGGTGGGCGTTAGAGGGGGCGTGGCACCTTCTGGAAACAAACTTGCGCTGTGTAGGAACTCCAAGAATCTTCACGCCAAATACCAATCCTCTAGCTTTTATAGTTTCCCAGATCTCAGCGTTCATACAGACAGACAGACAGACGGACAGACGGACATGGCTATATCGACTCGGCTAGTGACCCTGATCAAGAATATATATACTTTATAGGGTCGGAAATGCTTCCTTCTAGCTGTTACATACTTTTGCATGAATACAATATACCCTTTTACTCTACGAGTAACGGGTATAAATACCGAACAACAAGGAAGCCGCCATTAAAGAAGTAACAAAATATCTTGAAGAGGAATGCCTGGTCAGAAAAGAGGATCCCTTGATCTGGTGGGAGTCAAAGAAAGATGTTTATTCTCGATTATATTGCTTAGCATTACAAAGATTGTGTTTGCTAGCAACATCTGTTCAATGTGAAAGGCTTTTTTCAGCAGCAGGCGAAATTATTACAAAACGACGATCTCTTTTAAATCCAAACAAGAGAGAACGCTATAGTCGGGTTGGTGTCCCGACTATCTAATACCCGTCACTCGGCTAAAGGCAGTGCGAGGGAGATGGAGATATAAACTTTGATCAGCAATAACTTTTTAACGAATGGTCCGATTTAAAAAATTTCCTCTACATTTCGATAGGTATTGATAAACACAACCAAACTGCATTTTTACATTTCCGAAATATTTAAATTTTTAAAATCGTATCTAAGCGATAGTGGGCGTTAGAGGGGGCGTGGCACCTTCTTGAAATAAACTTGCGCTGCGTAGGAACTCCAAGAATCTTCATGCCAAATGCCAATCTTCTAGCTTTTATAGTTTCCGAGATCTCAGCGTTCATACGGACAGACAGACGGACAGACGGAGAGACGGACAGACGGACGGACAGACAGACATGGCTATATCGACTCGGCTAGTTACCCTGACCAAGAATATATATACTTTATAGGGTCGGAAACGCTTCCTTCTCCCTGTTACATACTTTTACACGAATACAATATACCCTTTTACTCTACGAGTAACGGGTATAACAAGAGAGAACGCTATAGTCGGGTTGGTGTCCCGACTATCTAATACCCGTCACTCAGCTAAAGGGAGTGCGAACGCTGTTGTCGGGTTGGTGTCCCGACTATATAATAATGGTAACTCAGCTAAAGGGAGTGCGAGGGAGATAAAACTTTGATCAGGCATAACTTTTTAACGAATGGTCCGATTTAAAAAATTTCTTTTACATATCGATAGGTATTGATAAACACAACAAAACTGCATTCTTTCTTTTCCGAAATATTGAAATTTTTGTAATCGTATATCAGCTATTGTGGGCGTTAGAGGGGGCGTGGCACCTTTTTGAAATAAACTTGCGCTGCGTAAGAACTCCTAGAATCTGCATGCAAAATGCCAATCTTCTAGCTTTTATAGTTTCCGAGATCTCAGCGTTCATACACACAGACAGACAGGGCTAGATCGACTCGGCTAGTGATCCTGATCAAGAATATATATACTTGATGGGGTCGGAAACGCTTCCTTCTAGCTGTTACATACTTTTGCACGAATACAATATACCCTTTTACTCTACGAGTAACGGGTATAAATATTGCTTTGGATTTTACAAAGAAATATCAGAGTTAAACTATAGAAACGAGCTACAAACGGTACTTGATTTTTAAAAAAAGTCGATAGTAGTCTACTGAAAATCGACTGAACAATCGCAAAGCATACTCGACCTTGTAGTCGTCTATTTTGTCAGCTCTACTTTGCAGTATTTCGTGAAACTTCGATATGGATTGAGTCTTTGCTAACTGTTTTATTTTACTTAGGGGTAAAAAATATGTCAAAGCAACAATCGGTGCTTTCGACCATGAACTGACTATAAATAATGGTCGCGTTCAGCAGAACAACATGATCACTGATCACTCATGGATCAGGAATCAGTGATTAATTTCTGCTGAACGCTTATGATACATATTGATGACGTAAAAGTAAAAAACAGTGCGCGCGCAATTTAAAAACAAATATTTTCCCCCCGTGGATACAGAATTTTGCATCAGGTATCATGTGAGTTCAGCATCAGTGATCAGTTATCATGTTGTTCTGCTAAATGCGACCAATGATAATGGATTTTTTGAACCAAAAATCAAGCACTTGGGATAGACATACGCAAAAAAGGAAAACACCATATATTACATAGGGGAGTATAGGGTAATGTGACGAACGATTCGTTTTTTGAATGTAACTTTCAAAAAATCAATATTTTTCAAAAGTGTAAAGCAGAAAGTTGCTTACAGCATATTTCTGTAAAATTTGGATTCGAAATTCCAACGCAGCCAAATCCCACAGCGTTCGGCGTGAACCCTTCTTTTTTTTTGCACATTCAAAAGTTGTAGGGTAATGTGACGAACGATTTGTTCTTTAATGTAACTTCCCCAAAAATCAATATTTTTTAAAAGTGTAAAAGCAGAAAGTTGCTTTTATCTATTGAGCATATTTCTGTAAAATTTGGATTCAAAATTTCAACGTAGTCGAATCCCAAATGGCGTAAACCATTCTTTTTACAAAAATAAAAAATATTTTTTTAATATATAATTTACAGAAAAGTTATTTTCGATACGGAAAAAAAAAATTAATAAGAAAGCCCAAACTGACTAAAAAAAATTGTTCAAAGAGCATTTTTTTTTAAAACTAAATTAAACTTACGTCACTATTAAAAACATTATCTGGTGATATTAGAGTTTTTTACATAAAATTAACAATAACAATTAAAATTCTTGAATAAAAAAAGTTCGTCACCATACCCTACAAAAAGTTCACACGATACCCTACAAGGTACACTTGGAGCCAAAACGATGTCACTCAAACGGCGCAAAAGAAAAAACGCGAGATACCAAAAACTGTTGATAAAGATCTCAGGTATTCGTGCATATATTTGCCTGATTTTATTTTCCACTCATCTTTGCTCTGGCACTGCTGAAACACAAGTAAATTAATAGGTTTGCTAGTTTGCGCACCACATTTTTAGCGAAAATTACCTCACGAACAAATTACGGGACTTCTTATTAATATTACTGTAAATACATTGTCGACACAATAAGGGGAGACGACTGCATTTATTTGGAATTTTTGTCGTGACGTCATATATGAGATTCGACGAGTTCGTCACATTACCCTATTCGTCACATTACCCTACACTCCCCTAAATAATCCCAATTTCGTTGATTTTGTGGATTTAACATGCCAGCGATTTATTCGCGCTATATCTATTGACGAAAAGTACTATTCGATTAAAAAAAATCAAAATAATAAATGCCTTAAAAGATTATCTTGTTTTATAGGTGATGAAAAACTAAAACTTTCCCAAAATTCTTCTTTCTGTTGCAGGTAGTATATAAGTCGAAACGAGCCGGATCGGACAACTATAGCTCCCATAGGAATAATCGGGGGAAAAAAATGTAAAAAATTATATCTTGGGGGTTTTTGAACCTGGAACCTCCTACTTTTGGAAATGTCATTTTTTATCTAATTCTGAATTTCAAATAAAATTTTTTAAAAATCGGACGACTATATCATATAGCTGCCATAGGAACGATCGGAAAATTAATGCGAATATAATAGGAAATAAATTATTGCTTCGTTGACTTTTATTGTATTCTCTTCTACTCTGGGATATGACTTTTTTTAAATGTTTTCGAATTTCGGTTTTCATGTTATCAATATCGAACTACTATATCATATAGCTGCCATAGGAACGATCGGAAAATTAGTGATTAATAGGAATTTTCTGCAAGGGTATGTATGTATGTTGCATGTTCGTTTAAAATTGTGCTGTGTTATATAACACAGGCCGACAATTTATGACATGGGTCGGTGTCCAGGCCCGCCACCATTTTATTTCGATAAATGAGGCTTTTCTTAGCATAATTTGCCACTACGCCTATAGTCTATCAGCTCTGGTATTTGCGGTATCTTTAATTTAAGAAAATCACAATTTTTCTTCGTCTTTTGGGATAGATCTTCCAGAGTGGTCCACCAATTTTTATACCCGTTACTCGTAGAGTAAAAGGGTGTATTGCATTCGTGCAAAAGTATGTAACAGCTAGAAGGAAGCATTTCCGACCATATAAAGTATATATATTCTTGATCAGGGTCACTAGCCGAGTCGATATAGCCATGTCCGTCTGTCCGTCTGTCCGTCTGTCTGTCTGTCTGTATGAACGCTGAGATCTCGGAAAATATAAAAGCTAGAGGATTGGTATTTGGCATGAAGATTTCTGGAGTTCCTACGCAGCGCAAGTTTGTTTCCAGAAGGTGCCACGCCCCCTCTAACGCCCACAACCGCTTATATACGATTTAAAAAAATTAAATATTTTGGAAAAGTAAAAATGCAGTTTTGTTGTGCTTATCATCACCTATCGAAATGTAGAAGAAATTTTTTAAATCGGACCATTCGTTAAAAAGTTATAGCTGATCAAAATGTATATCTCCATCTCCCTCGCACTCCCTTTAGCCGAGTGACGGGTATTAGATAGTCGGGACACCAACCCGACTATAGCGTTCTCTCTTGTTTAAAAATTTAATCTAACTTAACCACAAGAGAATGTGGGCGCATTCAAAGTTTTAAAGTCACAGGAACAGCGTTTAAAAATGAAATAAAAATATTTTCTTTTACAATGCATTTTTGATCCAAAAACACCTTATGTCCTTAATTTTTAGGACACTCATCAGGTTTTTGTGAAATGTTTTGGAATTTTTAAAATTAATTTTCTAACTTCCTTCACAGTGACGATTCACAAACTGTGCCCAAACCTGTCACAATTTTAAATAACATAATTCTAAACGGTGTAAGTAGTTTTGCTTTGAATATAAGAACATGGACGTAGCCTACTAATCTTTGGGGGCTGAAGTGCCTGAAGTGTAATCCGCCTCCAGCTTTTAACTTACGCCCATGTACAAATATGTTTAAGGCAAGGGTAACCTGCGCTCAGAAATAGTTATGAGTTACGTAAAATTGTGACAGGTTTGGGCAAAGTTTGTGAATCGGTACTGTGAATGAAGTAAGAAAAACAATTTTAAAAATTTCAAAACAATTTACAAAAATCTGATGAGTGTCCTAAAAATTAAGAACATAAGGTATCTTTGGGTCAAAAATGCATTGTGGAATTAAATATATTTATTTAATTTTTAAACGCTGTTCACAAAAGAAGATTTTTAATCTTTGCTGTGACTTTAAAATTTTGAATGCGCCCACCTTCTCTTGTGGTTAACTTAGATTGAATTTTCAAATACGGCCGTATAATAGAGACATGTAACTATTTAATTCCATAAAGAGTAAGACAAGAGAGAACGCTATAGTCGGGTGCCCCGACTATCAGATACCCGTTACTCAGCTAAAGGGAGTGCGACGGAAATGGAGATAAAAACTTTGATCAGCCATAACTTTTTAACGAATGGTCCGATTTAAAAAATGTCTTCTTTCTTACATGTCGATAGGTATTGATAAGCAGAACAAAACTGCATTTTTACTTTTCCAAAATAATTAAATTTTTAAAATCGTATATAGTTATAGTCTAGTCACACTATGTGGGGTAACCTATCGAGTGAGCCAATAACCCCATTACTCCAAAAAAGTGTTTCCACATGGTTAACCCTATTTTTCGGGTTATGTCAGTTGGCCTTCGTTTTGATTTTCATTTGTGACAAAATTCAGAGGAAAATTTTAAAATATGGAAAAAAAAAGATATTGAAGCGTTGCTGACACTTCTATTTCGGCAGCAAGCACGACCGGTTGTTTTCTGCTTCGTTTCAGTGAAAAACTTTTTGAGTATCAAAGGCTCTGTGAAAAAGTGTGTGAAATAAAGTAGAAAACTGTTTAGAAGCTTTCTTTTTGTGGAATAAAAAAGGAAAATTACTTCCAAGTGGTGTTCTGGTGAGTTTTTGGCAGGCTGGTAAAACCAGCGACTAACATGGCGGACGCCGGTAAAACGGTGTCGGCCAAAATAAAACCCCCTGATCTGAATATATATAGCAAAAAAATTGTGAAGAGAAACCTTGATCAGCAACCATCATCCAGTTTTTTGAAAGGATGTTCTTCTGAGAAGATTAGTGCAAAAAAAATGTGCATTGGCAAAACTGAGTATGCAGGTGTTAGTGCGAATCAGATGGACACAAGCGAAGACCAAATTTAAAACATGGCCGCCAAGTCAGGAAGCGAAGAGAGTGGAAACATAAAGAGTAAAAATGGGGCTGCAGCTGACTGTAGTCAAAATACCCAGGATGTCACCAAAAAAAACAATAGTACATTTTCAAGTTCCAATACATTAACCAATAGTGATTTCAATACAACAAAAGTTGAGGAAAAGCGTCTGTCTTGTTTATATGGATCTAATCATGTTGGTGTTGCTGCGGTTTTGGTTTCAACCAAGGAGTGTCAGCTTTTTGAAAATAAAAGAATTAAAAGTGGACTTTTTCTGTATGAAAAAATTAGGCATATGCAGTTAAATGGTTTCAAGGAAATCATCCCGCTTGCAGCTTCTTTATACAAAATATACTTTCAAAATGCTCGAGATGCCAACTCTCTAGTCCTGAATGCTGAGTTAAAAAAGATGAAGATAAATGCTTTTATTCCACGAAACTTTGTAGAGTCTCTAGGATGAGGCGTCAGGAAAGCACAAATGGAGCTGAGGGTGTGAAGTATAACTTGATACCAACTGAGACTGTTAAGGTTAGCTTCGACGGAGCTGATTTACCGGAGAAAGTTGTTCTGTTCGAAATATGCTCTTTGAAAGTTGACCACTACATACCGAAAGTGCGTCAGTGTTTTAAGTGTGGTAGACTGGGTCACACTGCTTTTACATGCAAGTCATTAGAACGTTGTAGGAAATGTGGTGAGAAGGAATGTAGTGGTACCTGCTCGGTGCTCAAATGCATTCTGTGCAACGCCAAAAACCATAGTGCCAGGGATAGTCAAATATGTCCGGTGTGGGCGAAGGAGCAGGACATAAACAAAATCATGACAATCAAGAAGATAGCTAGGAAGGAGGTGTTAAGTTCTTACTCAGTGTCTCAGAATTATGCTCTCCTGGAAAATTATGACGACAACTTTCCTCCCCTAAACAAACAGGGAAGTCAGACACAGAACAAGGACCTCAAGGTAAATGCAGTTTTAAAAAAACATAGCTATGTCAGCAGATTGGTGGAAAAACCTATAGTTCCTGTTCAAAAACCTAACTTTCACTTGGAGCCGTATACAAATGACACAAGTGACCATGTTCCTTTCTTTCCTAGTTTATCTACTGAGGACAAAATTCATCATATCATTAGGCTGCTATCCCAAATTAGCAATACTAGTGAAATTATAGATCTGATCAAAGCTACGCAAAATATCAATCAAAACAGTGCAAGAGAAGGAAGACAATCAGTTACTAATATTGACAGAGTTGCCGGTAACGAAACACAATGAGTATAAAAATTCTACAGTATAACATACAATCCCTAAAAAACAATAAAAATGATCTCGAATTTTTTCTAAATAATGAGAAGTGTGATATTGCCATCCTATCGGAGGTTTTTTCGCACGACTTATCATATAGAAATATAATTAATTTCAACTTGATTGAAAAGTACAGAGATGATGGCTACGGAGGAGTAGCAATAGCTTACAAAAATAGCCTTAAATTAAAGAAATTTAAATACAACTCCAACAGTGACATTGTCATTGCAAGTGCTTCAAATAAAGGGTTAAATATGCTTATAACATCTGTGTATTTTCAACCCAGCATTTCTCTCAACAACTTCAAAGATGAAGTAAATAATCTAATAGAAAAACTTGACTCGTTTGACAAAGTTATTATATCTGGTGACTTCAATGCGAGATGTAGTGATTTTGGAGACAGTGTAAGTAATAGGAAGGGCGTTTTTCTAAAAAGAGTAATGTCAAGTGCTGGATACAGACTTGAAAACAACAACAGTTCAACTTTTAAAAGAAACATTGACTCAGTCTCGGGATCAGTGCTAGATTTGACATTCACCAAAGGTATTCAATGCACCGAATGGACATGTAAAAGCTTTTTCATTGGTGGTAGCCGACATTTTCCAATTGTCTACAAAATAAATGCTGAGCTGAACCTACCCATCAAGTTTCTTGCAAAAAAAAGATTATTCAACAAATTAGAAAAGATAAAGACATGTGGTAGTATATCAAATCTTACCAAAAACATAACGAGTGAAATCAAGGCAGCCTCATATTGTTTTGGAGCAAACAAAACTCCAAAGGCTTGGTGGAATGATGAACTAAAACAACTCTTCAAAGACTTTTCTGACAGTCAGAGCAAAGCATGTCGTGATCCGTCGTATGAAAACTATGTAAATGCAGTAAATCTCAAAATCAAATGGAAGAAATCAGTTAAAATAGCAAAGAAAACTAGTTTTTTAAAAAAGATTATTGAATTAAACACCCAACCAAACACGAAAAATGCGTGGAGGTTTTTAAAAAACTTAAAAAACTGTCAGGAAGAAAAGTTAGATAGGTTTGATCTGGACAAATCAAGTGCTTTTTTGGATTTCTTAATTGAGCAAATACCTCCTGAAAATAGAGCTGTAGATGAGAATCTTTATTCCAGAAAGAGCAACGAAAATCCGGAATTTGTTCTGGAAGATCTTCAGGAAGTTCTTGATCAAGATAAAAAAACTGCAGGAGGAGCGGATTTAATAACGTACAAAATGATCAAGTCTCTTAGTACAGAAGCCAAGATTGAGTTGGTAGCCTTACACTCAAAAAAAAAAACGCCTAAAATCGCCTTTGGTTTTAGAAAATCGCCTATGGATTTGCGTCACTGGCGATTTTGTCTATATTAAAGAAAGTAGGTTTTTAAAATCAATGGCGTTTTTTTCTAAAAAACAGAAAAAAAATCTGCAATTTAGAAATTTTTTACTAGAAAGTAAAAAAGTTATGTCTTACAATTTAGAAATAAAGGTTTTCTAAGAAATAGAAATACTGTTTTTTTTTAATATAGAAAAATTTTTTTCTAAATACAAGAAAAAATTTCTCAAATCCAGAAAATACAAAAATGATGCTTTGGTGGTAATCGGAATTATGCCGGTTGTTTCTGTGACGCCACGCCCCCCTTGTGTTGTTGTTCTCCGTTCTTGTTTGTCATCTTATTTTAATTTCCTTATATTGTGCACGTGGTGTAGGTTATGTATATGTTTATTATGTACATGCACTTTAAGTTTCAAATCGGACCTGTAATTATAACTGAAATGAGTATACAAATTACAAATTATAAATATAAAAACCCAACAACTTACACTTTTGAGAAAAACATCTCGGGTCGCCCCACGCGGGAATCGAACCGCTTCCCTCGGAGTTTGCAGTCAAGCACTCTAACCGCTGCGCCACGGATGCATCGCGTGAGGCGCTGTCCAAAGTCTATTCACATTTTGTTCTCTTATTTTTAGTCAAATCGATCTGGCTCGCTTCTAGTTATTCTTTTTGTTTATTTAATTTTGTTCGTAAATATTTATTGATTAATTTTAATATTTATACACAAATATATTTTACTATGGTTCAATAGTAACAGTATTTGAATTTCAAATTTGAAAAACATAAAAATCATTTTTAACAAAATATAACTATTAAAAAAATTTTAAAAAATGCAACACATTTTTTTTTATTAATATGTAAATATTAAAGATTAAAAAAAAAAATAAAAAGACGCCATGCATTTTTCGTCTCGACGTGGGATTGAACTCACACTTGCGGCGATTAGCATGTATAACATATTCATGCACGCACGCGTTAGACCCCTAGGCTACCAAATTTTCTTCGATTAAAGGCGATTTTTTCTGAATGTTAGAAAAATTTTAAACATTTTTTCTGTTTTTTAGAAAAACAATATTTCTATTATATAAGAATTTTTTCTAATTTGAATGGCGATTTTTTTTTATTTTTAGAAATGTTTAGTCTTTTTTTTTCTAAAAGCAATGGCGATTTTAACCCTCAAATAAAGAAAGGCAGATTAGAAAAAACACCTTATAATTTAGAAAAAAAAAGGATTTTTCTCATATTGAGAAAAAAATTTCTAAAAAATATCGTTTAACAGAGAAATTTTCTGAAGTTTAGAAATTTTTTTCTCTTTATAGAAATTTTTTTCTAAAGCACAGAAAATTTGTATTTTTCTATATTTAAGAAAAAATAATTTTTTGAGTGTATACAACAACATTGTTGCAAACTGTGATTTTCCACAGGAATGGAGAATTATCAAAGTTACTCCGATTCCCAAAAGGAACAAAGATTTATCAGACGTCAAAAATTTCAGGCCCATATCGCTTATATCCTGTCTTGCCAAAACAATTAACTGCATGATTAAAAATAGATTAGAGATTTTCATAAATGAAAAGAAATTACTACCATACAGGTCTTATGCATATCAGAAAGGAAAATCAGCGGCGATGTGCATAAATGATGTGATAAATGTCATTGCTTTAAGGAAGAAGAATAGGTTAAATGTTGTACTAGCAGTTGTCGACCTATCGAATGCATACAATTGTGTAAATCTGAATTTTCTAAAGTTGATCATGGAAAACGATGGATTCCCTAAAGTCTTCATAGACTGGATTCTTAGTTTTCTATCTAATCGTGTTTTGAAATTGGGAAATGCAGTACAGGTGGCAAATGGTGGGGTTCCTCAAGGATCCTGCTTATCTCCAATCTTGTTCAACATATACACAAAGAGATTGCATCAAATAAACGATGAAAACACTCAGATTATGCAGTTTGCGGATGATTTCATGATTATCTCGTCAGGAAAAGCATTTAATAGCGCGGTTGAAAATTTGCAAAACAAACTCACAGATTTCAATCTACTTTGCAAGGACCTCGGTTTTACTTTTAACCCGAGCAAGTCGGTGGTAATAAATGTCGGTAGAGGAAGCAAAAAAGTAGTGAACGTAGCAGTGGAAAATGTGGCTGTGCCAAATCTCAAAAATGTTTGTTTTCTTGGTAGAATTATATCTGGAAACATGTCGCATAAAGAGCATGTCAAAAAAATTAAAGCCGATACCAAATCTAGTTCAAAAATTCTGCACTATGCAACTACTATCAAGTCTGGATTGAAACCAAAAATTAGTGTAAATCTTTTTAAATCTTTTGTAAGAAGTAAGCAGGAATACGCCATAACCAGCATTGCCGACATGGGTAGTGGAGTGAACAAGAGCTTAGAGATTGCTCAGGCTGGAGCCTTGAGAAGATGCGTAGGTGTGCCTCCGGGGACAAGCAAGCATGAAATTTTTGTGCTTGCCGGTGTAATGCCACCGATTTTCACAGCAAAATTTCTTACTGCTAAAGAATTGTTTAAAGTGAAAACACAAAACCCCTCGCTCTTTGAAACCATTAGGTCATCTTTGGCTGAAACAAGCTACACCAGCACCATACATGAATTTCAGTTCTTTTTTGAAAACACTAGAATTCGAGACCAGTTTCATATATCCAACAAGATCCGAATAAATGAAAAGGTGATTAGCAAGAGCAAAAATGAGTATTCAGTTGAGGAACTATGTGCCTTTTATGGGGAAATTATTGAGAAATACATGAAAAATGGGTGGAACATAATCTCCACAGATGCATCCATAGGTCCTGCTACAGGTGGCATTGGTGTACTTGAAATGCCCAGCCGTGCGACTCACAAATTTAAATTTGATGTGCCTCTCTCTTCAGTAAGTGCTGAGCTTGCTGGGATCAAAATAGCATGTGAGATTTTGAACAGATCCAAGTACAAAAATGTAGTTATAATTTGTGATTGCCTGGGTGCCATTAGCTTAATAAAAAACAAAAAGTCTGAAGCGTACATGGTACAAGAAATACATAGGTTAATTGAAGATTCGGAGGTGGAAATTGTAGAGTTAGTTTGGGTACCTGGCCACAAAGGCATTAACATAAACGAACAGACTGATAGTATTGCTAAAATAGCTGTAAACGAAGGGGAAGAAATAGACATAAGTCTCAATATTAAAGATGCCTTAAGAGAGATTAAAAAAATCCTACAGTACAAGTGGAATGAAGAATATAAAAACAAATGCATGATCAAAGGATCAAATCTTTTAAAGGTCTTCCCAAATATTCCCAAAAAACCCTGGCACCATTTCTTAAAATGGAATGCCAAAAGCATTAAAGTATTAAACAGACTTATGGTAGACTCGACATATGACAAGGTATTTCTTCACAAAATAAAAGCTGTTGATACTAACCTATGTGACCTGTGTAATGTTCCGGAATATGCCGAGCATTAAATTTTTAACTGCCAAAAACTAATCGACATACGTAGGAAATTCAAAATTTTCAAGTATTATAAAGATCTTAACGAATTACTAACCAAAAAAGAACCGCTTCATTTAAGGGAGCTGGCAAAATTTATTAATACAGCTAATCTAAACTTTTAAGTCTACCTCTTATTTAACCATTTCTAATTGTGTAGTTTTTTATGGCGTTTGGCCAATAAACATTCCTGCCAAGCTCACTGCCAAGAAGTCTTTATAAAACCACCTTCTGTGGTTTTAAATCTGAGCCAATCAGAGTGACGTATGAGCACATATACGTTCACATCCTGGAGCTCCTTGTAAACCACAGCCAGTGGTCTTGCTACAATAACGTCAATTGAAATCTCTGGACAACCCACACATCGCTTTGTCGCACATAACATTCGAGAGAAAAAACTATGAATTCAAAGGCATCGATAACAGCCAACAAAACGATGAACATCGATAGCAATTGAGTTGACGTGGGTGTATCTCGCATGCACCTTCAAACCACGAGCCCCTGGTCTATGCGGCAGTGTTGTTGCGACCAACCATCTGATCATCCATGCGATGATTTAAAACCAAAAAAAAAAAAAAAGAAGCGTTGCTGATTGCTGTGGCTGACCATTATAATAAAACAATGGTAAGGCTGATGAGCTTAGCAGGGATGTCCATAGAATCCTTCCGGAACTTTAGAAGTCGTCCATCTCGGAGTGTTTGGACCTTGGTAATAAATTAACTAGTTTTCGCAGACTTCTTGTTAATTTTTATTTAAACCAGCCACGATTTGGAACCTTTTGGGAGCAGGATGTACCCAATAATTCGGAAGAGTTCTTCAAGCAACATTTTCGCTTGGAAAAAAGAACTTTTGATACCCTAGTGGAACGCCTCCCAAACCTCCGAAAGAAGGACACACCATTTCGTATGGCAATTCCTTTGGAAAAGAGAATAGCGATAGCCTTGTACACTCTTGGGTCCTCTGCTGAGTACCGTACGATTGCGTGTTTGTTTGGCGTATCCAAGCCGATCGTGTGTCGAATCCTTCATGAGTTTACGCGGGAAGCCATTGTTAAACTTGCTCCGGAGTACCTTCCACCTGATTTTTTAACCCAGGAGGCCATTTTAGAAAATGTAAAGGGTTTTGAGGACATTGGTTTTCCACAATGCTTTGGAGCAATTGGTAAGTGCATATTGAAACTGTCGATTATATATACATACTTATAAAAAACTATTCCTAATAGATGGCTGCCACATCGAAGTGCGACCTCATGCTAAGGACGCTGTGGACTACCATAATTACAAGGGTTGGTATTCAACCGTGCTTTTTGCTATGGTCGACTATCGCTATAGATTCTCCTACATAAGCGTCGGCAGTCCGGGTCGGTGCCACGACTCGAAGATATTTGAGAAGTCAAATCTAAAGCGGATTATCGACGAGTCCGAGTTAATGGATGAACATTCCAGAATAATTAATGATGTCGAAGTCCCTGTTCTTATTTTGGGAGATTCAGCATTTCGTTTTTCGAAGAATCTTATGAAACCCTATCCGTTTTCCGTAGAAGCCAACGAGGAACAGAAGGCTTTCAATTACAACCTGTCGAAGACTAGAAGAGTGGTGGAGAACGCTTTTGGCCACCTCAAGGCACGATTTCGAAGGATCGGAAAAGGACTAGACAACAGAGTTGAAAAATCTTCCCAAATTATATCCTGTTGCTGCATTCTGCACAACTTCTGTATCGCCCACAACAGCTTTGTGCCAGAATCATGGCAGCAAGATGCTGAATTAGTCCAAAGCCAGGATCCTCCGGAGCATGAGCTTTGGCTAGGAAATACAAATGAAAGAGCAGAAACGATACGAAGAGCCCTTGCAATGGAATTCTTGAATCGTAATGCCTAATTGCCTAATAGCTTGGATAAATAAAGAATTACTAAAACAAATACTATTTTAATTTATTTATTGGGTTTTAATCTTCGTCCGAGGCACGCGTCTGTAGTAAACCCAGCACCTTGCGATGAAAATCGGCAGATTCTTTGGCAATTTCTTCCATTACTTCCAACTTCCTTTTTTCAATTTGCAGGAATTCATCGTCCTTACTTGTTTTGAGACGCTTTGGCTGGGAGCCCGAGGGGGCATCAAAGTCAGTGGCAGTGGTCTCGTCCATTTCGTCGCCTTGCTCATCGCTGGCGAAGCTTGAGAAGTCTGCAAAAATGTCAATTTATTAGTATATTTGAGTAATTCTTATGTTTACTGCGGTATGCGTTACCTGTGCTGTCAGTTGGGTGCACATCCACTGCTCGCGACCATTGCATCAGGATAGCCACCCGCTCGAAATACTCCCATGTTGAGGGGGTACCACCCGAAGGTCCAATCTTCGCTAGTTCGACTCTGAAAGCAGGTCGAAGGACAAAAATGTTATTGTATGTTATGTATATCCCTATTTAAAGTTACATACCTGTATTTTTTTCTTAATGTTTTCCATTTTTTGTTTTACCTCCACATGTGAGGGGCCGAATTCCTTAAGGCTGTTGGCCATCTCCTTGTATATGTGCGTGTTCTTTCGCACACCACGAAAACCTTCCATATTATCTTGCCATAGGTCGAAGAGAGTAAGGACGGCCTCATTCGACCACACAAATCGGGATCATAATAATAATAAAGGCTTTGAACTAATTAATAAAATAATTAAATATATTTTCTCACCTTTTTGTTTCGACATGATAATCACAACAGCTTTGCTTGAATTTTTCACTAGGGATGAACCGTCAACGATAGGAAAACAAATACGAAATATACCGAATATACCAAAGACCCAAAAGTTACCCTACTTTTTCCCTGCTCTAGTTGCCTATACAAAAACTATGTAAAAAAAACAGGGTTTTGTCAATAACCCCATAACTCCATAACTCCACCCTAGTGTAAACAGGCCTTTAGAGGGGGCGTGGCACCTTCTTGAAACAAACTTGAGCTGCGTAGGAACTCCAAGAATCTTTATGCCAAATACCAATCCTCTAGCTTTTATAGTTTCCGAGATCTCAGCATACGGACGGACAGACGGACATGGCTATATCGACTCGGCTAGTGACCCTGATCAAGAATATATATACTTTATAGGGTCGGAAACGCTTCCTTCTAGCTGTTACATACTTTTGCACGAATACAATATACCTTTTTACTCTACGAGTAACGGGTATAAAAATTGGTGGACCACTCTGGAAGATCTATCCCAAAAGACGAAGAAAAATTGTGATTTTCTTAAATTAAAGATACCGCAAATACCAGAGCTGATAGACTATAGGCGTAGTGGCAAATTATGCTTAGAAAAGCCTCATTTATCGAAATATAATGGTGGCAGGCCTGGACACAGACCCATGTCACAAATTGTCGGCCTGTGTAATGTGTTTAATTTAATTAATTCATTTAATTTTATGACTTCACATATTCCCAGGACCCAATTTCAGACTCTCAAGAAAGTTTCGTTTTGAGATTGGCAACCATTAATGACTACATGGTCCAAATAGAGCGCATCATCTGTAAATATTATACATCAGGATTAACTCTACAGCCCTTTGTCATTGTCGTGGGAGTATCAGACGATGACATAGAAGAATTATTTTTATATTTTGATAAGAACTTAGTTAAGTGTAAGTCATTTCTTTACGCCCTAGAATTATGTTTTAAGTCTTTTCAAATGCTTTTGTTGGAATATCCCAAAGCCTCCTATGATCCAAGGTTGTTTATACAAAAGAATTTTTTTTCAAATCGATACTCAGTTTGATAAAAAGTCTGCAAATATTACTGCTTAATTGGACTATTTCAATAAATAATTTTAAGTCTAATTTTACAATTCTTAAAATGCAAATCAAGATGAAGTTTGAATGTTTCCGGTGCCACAAAAGCTTTGCTAAGAATCTTAAAATGATCTAAGAATCTTAAAATTTAATGTATACATTTTTATTTTTTTAAAGACACTTACAATGGTCACACAAAGCTAAGGTCGATTTGGAAATATCTAATCAGCCAACATTGGAAGAGTCACACCTTTATACTTTTTCCGTTTTGCCTTTTTTTTTTATAATTGTCTTGAGCTAAGTTTAGAAGAGCCACGAGTTCAAATTTTTTCCGTTTTGCCTTTTTTTGAGAATTGTCTTGAGCTTCAAAATGTAGTTAATCAAATTTTTTCCGTTTTGCCTTTTTTTGAGAATTGTCTTGAGCTTCAAAATGTAGTTAATAACAACTTAAGGGGGACATCTGAGTAAATGGGAAAAAAAGCGGATTTTCTGGAATTTTTTTTGGCCAAATGAAAAAGCCAATCGAAAATTTATAAACTAGGTTTTATTATATTAGGTTCAAAGTACAAAATACATTTTTTTCAAAAAAATTAAAACAAAAATTGCGGCTGTGCAGCATTTTTTCGTAGGCCCTTTTTGGCTGAAGGGGGTCCATGGCCGGAAAGCTAACGCCCGTAATTTTTGATCTAGAAGAAAATTTCCAATTTTGTTAGTTTCTATACATCAATAGCTATCGACACACGTAGGATTTTTGAGATATATTGATTTTTTGCAAAATGGTGAGTGATTGAAAAAAAGTCACAAATTGTTGATAAAAAAAGTAAGCAATATAAAAAATAAATCCTACGTGTGTCGATAGACTTAGGTATTTTATATACCTATTAGGTATATAATATACTGTCAAAATTTCAGATCGATCGATAAGGATTTGTTCGAGTTATGTTTCCGGCCGCCTCAAAAAAAGTGGTTTCGAGGAAAACGCTTTTAAAGTTTTAAGGTGCCCGGGATATACCTGTGAGGCATCGCCGCAGAATGGAAAATTTCGACACTAGACACTTTTGCCGAACTCTATCTTTTGGAATGTTATTTTTAAGACCCTAAAGAATATTTTAAGCGATTTTTTACAAATTTTACTCAGATGCCCCCCTTAAATAAACAGTCAAAACATTGATTTCAGAATACAGGTTGTTATGTTTTCCTTAAGTTTATATGACCAAAACTATTTACCGCGAAAGCAAGTGCTAGAGTATCAGGAATTTACTACAGTGCTTTTGTCTTCGATAGCCACAGCTGTTGAAGGTCAGTTTTCTTCCGATGCTATTCCAGAAGAACTTGAAACTATTTTGAACTTTAGTAAGAATCCTTTCCAAGACATTAAAAAGTGAATATCTTCTATTAAAAATATTAACAAAAATGAATTTATACAGAGAACTACAAGCCGTGTCTATTGATAAAAAAAATATTAACCAAAATGAATTTATACAGAAAACCACACGCCGTGTCTATTGATAAAAAAATTTCTCAAGGAAACCCTACATTGGACGTTACATCTCATAGTCTTTATTTAATGCCACTTATTTTTATGTTTCAAGAAATATTTAAAATTCTTAAGTTTGTAAATAGTGTAAACATTGTTTTTTAATAATCGATAAGATGTCCATAGTGTAAACATTGTATTAGAATAATCGATAAGAAGAGGAATCGAATAATCGATTGTGTAGAAGGGATGTGAGTGCGAGCACTAACAAAAAGAGCACCGACCCGAGTGAACTTTAAAAAGAATAAAATACGGAAAAGAAAAATTTTTCATACCCCACACCTGGTATGTAAAATCTCCGTACAAAATATATCTTCTTGGTCATGAGATATAGTGACATAATAAGGAAGGCGAGACCTGAGCTGAAAGCTTTTCTGGAGCGGGATAACGTATTTTTCCAAGAAGACGCCACCATTCATCAACTGCGCGCGGCGGCGAAAACCATAATGGACAACCTGAAGAAGCCAGGCCTGGAGCATTTGGAACTTGAGAAGCTTAACCTAGAGGAGATGAGCTTGGAGGAGGCATCATGTGGAGCTGCAGAAGTTTCTAGAGCAGACGGCGACGCTTGTGTTGGTGGCGAATTGGAACGTGTGCAGAAAGGAGACGGGGAAGAAGTTCTGGAAAGTTCTAAAATGGCGGCTGCACACGTACAGCGCGGCGATCGAATTGTTGCTTGTGATGAAGTTCTCGAAGTTTCGAATGTTGCAAGTGCGGATTTGATGGCGAAGGCAATTCTGGAAAGTTCCGATACGGCGGTGGTGGACGGGCAGCGTCGTGCACGACCCAGTCGGAAGTTTTGGAGCGGTCGGTTTTCGGAATGCATCCGGCTCGCATCTTTGTCCACAGTAAAAATGCGATACAATGTTTGACAGCATCCAGAATGCATTCTAGGTGCAACCCAAGTCATCACACCCCTATAGCTTCTTTTGGAAGGCAAAAAGGGAGCTAACCGTTCAATCGTAGCTTCTCTTACGTCGCAGCCGAACCCTTGCCGAAACCCGAACGCTTGCCGATCGTTCGTTTTTTTTTTTCAATCGGTGCAATTATAGCATCCATCGGAATGCATCCGGAATGCATCCATTGGAATGGAAAATATGAAATAATAATCTTTGAAACGGTACTTTTGAACAAAACAAATGAGAAGAACAAAAGGGACATTGCAAGAACGCGCGCGGTTTTTTCGTTTCTTATGCATTTCTTGTCACTTGCTTTTTGGAATTTGACCAGTTAAGTGTAATTGATTTTTCGGTTAAACCAATTTTAATCGTTTTGTTTGTTTATAGTTCTTGAAACACAAACCTTTGTGCTTTTCTGTGTCAAGTAAGTATAGTGCGGTGATAAGTGAAAATAAAAAATAATACTTCTTAACGAGGTAAAAGAAACCAACTAAATAAAAGTGTATTTATTTTTTAAACTAACAAAAATAATTGTGTGTGTGTGTAACAAACAAAGTGCTTTTAAAATAATTCTTATTTGGCCACAGCATCGCGTTGTTTAAGTTTTTTACCTATGCACAGTGTTTGTACATACAGTGAACCCAACGTATAATCGGACAACAATTTTGTTCTTTTAATAAAACTGCCCTAAAATCATTTAAAAAAAAAGGAAAATACACAATTTTTTGCCTCTTATTTAAATTTTAGTGTTATATATTAATAGTCTCAATATTTAAAACTCAACTCATAATCGGAGAGGCATAAAAATAAAATGAAAAATCAATTAAATTCAATTATGAGTTGCGTTTTAAATATTGAGTTTTTTGTTAAAATATTAAGAGCTGTCAGTGGAAAGCTTAAATTATTTTGTTATATGCATTAATAGATAACATTTTAATGTTTAAACAAAGCAGTCTTATGATAGAAAAATAAAGGGTGTCCGATTATGCGTTGGGTTCACTGTACCTGCAGTGTCCCGAATAAGAATTTTTCACTTATACTAACTAATTATTGTTTTTATTTTTTGTATGACCTCATGGACGGATTTTTGACAACGGAAGAACAACAACATGTATTTTGATTTTTTTTAGATTTCGATGTTTAAAGTCTATATTGGGGACTCGGTTTCCAAAAGCCCAGAACTGATCATGCAGATAAACTACGGTGGCTGTAAGCAAAAGGAAGGGTTCTCCTCATTTGCAGCATTGAACCAAGTTATGTACGGTAAGTGTTAAAGGCTGTTGATGTTAATTTTGCAAAATTTTAAAATTCTATATTTTGCAGAATCTCAAAAGAGGGAAGGTTATAGACACGAAGACTTCGTTAAAGATCTTCGAACCGCCTTTACTCGACAAAACCGGGTGTAATAAGATGGTAACCGAAGAAAGGCGACGACCAATAAAGACAAAGGACCGGACAAGGACAACGATTTGGACAACGATTTTGAGGATGATGGGGAAGAAGTAGGTTTAGTTTAGTATAATTTAATTTTAATATAATTTAATTTAGTATAATTTAATTTTAATTTGTTTGAAAAGATTTAAGAAAGTTAAAGAATGAATAATGAAATAAAAAAAAAATTATTTTTAAATCGACTAGAACTAATTTTTTTCACTCGTGAGAATCGCATCCAGAAGCACTCCAAAGATGCGATCCAGAACGCATCTTTTGGAACGCATTCAGAAGCATTCCAAAAGATGCGTTCTGGATCGCATCTTTTGGAAGGGAAAAATGGAAACCAATCCCGAACGTTTCCGAAGTGCCCGATGCGTGTAAAGGGAGCGCTCCAGGAGCGCTTCATCGGATAGCACCCATCGTGTCCCGCTTTGCTGTAAAAAGGAAGCGAGAAGTTCATCGATCGGGCACGCATGCATTTGTGCTTCGGATGCTATCCATCACCCCTTTTGGATGCGTTCCACTTCCGACTGGGGAGTGTCGGCGAGAGTCGAGGCAGAGCTACAACACCTACAGCAAATCGAGAACCTGTACACTGCGCGTAAACGTGTGGATGATTTGGAAAAAGAGTTGAACCAAAATAAATTAACTCAAGAAACCGACATCGATATCAGTGGCTGCGAGCAGAACTAATTGCAGTTTTTGACCTCAAGCTCACTGCATTCGATGTGTTCAAGCAGCTAGAAGCCAGGAAGAAATTACCTGGAGAAAGTGCCCTGCACTATTTTTTTGCTATGTGCGGCATTGGGCGACAGGTGGATCTGGCGCAAGAGGATATCGTTCGATTCATCGTGGAAGGATTGGGAGATCAGTCTGGAAAGGCGTCTGCAATGGCTTACTGCACTTCGTTGCATGAGCTGCGTCAGAAAATTATGATTTATGACAAACTAAAGAAAATGCCGGCGCAGCAGACTTCAAAGCCGGAGGAGCAGACTAAATTGGGGAAGCTCCAAGTACGTGCGCCAATTCCTGAAGGCATTCGTTGCTACAATTGCAGGCAAATGGGGCACATGGCTAGAGAGTGCGGACGACCCAAGAGACCGGATGGGGCCTGTTTCAAGTGCTTTGGGCTGGACCATAAATACCAGCAATGCCCCAAGCGAAAGGTGTCAACAAGGACGGCGCTGATGCAAGATGAAGAGGAATCTGGATCAGAGGAGTTGACAGCGGTTCAACCAATCAAAATTTGAGGATTGCGCGGTGAAAAGGGAAAATATATTTCTACTGTAAGTTTATTTGATACTGGTAGTCCGGTAAGCTTTATTGGACTTTAATTCCAAAAAATATTGTTTTAAGTTTAAAACAAGAAAGGAAGCTAGCTTCGGCCAGCCGAAGCTTATATACCCTTGCAGATAATTCCTATTAATCACTAATTATACCCGTTACTCGTAGAGTAAAAGGGTATATTGTATTCGTGCAAAAGTATGTAACAGCTAGAAGGAAGCGTTTCCGACCCCATAAAGTATATATATTCTTGATTAGGATCACTAGCCGAGTCGATCTAGCCATGTCTGTCTGTCCGTCTGTCCGTCTGTCTGCCCGTCTGTATGAACGCTGAGATCTCGGAAACTATAAAAGCTAGAGGATTGGTATTTGGCATGAAGATTCTTGGAGTTCTTACGCAGCGCAAGTTTGTTTCAAGAAGGTGCCACGCCCCCTCTAACGCCCACAATAGCTAATATACGATTTTAAAAATTTAAATATTTCGAAAAAGTAAAAATGCCGTTTTGTTGTGCTTATCAATACCTATCGAAATGTAGAAGACATTTTTTAAATCGAACCATTCGTTAAAAAGTTATTGCTGATCAAAGTTTATATCTCCATCTCCCTCGCACTGCCTTTAGCCGAGTGACGGGTATTAGATAGTCGGGACACCTATAGCGTTCTCTCTTGTTTTGAGTTGGAAACACTTGCAATAATAAATGCATTGCGCCGTTTTAGAGTATACCTTGAGCACAGGCCGTTTAAAATAATTACGGACTGCAATTCGTTGGTGCAGACACTTAGTAGAAAATCTATTAATCCTAGGATTGCCAGATGGTCCCTTGAGTTAGAGAATTACGATTACTCAATTATGCATAGACCCGGTGTGAATATGGCCCATGTTGATGCCTTGAGCAGACAAATAGAAGTTGTGAAGCTGTTAAAGAGTAGCGAGTTCGACAATGATAAAGACTTGTTAGAAAATCTCGTAGAGAACCGTAGAGACCACTGTGTAGAGAACCCTAGAGACAAACTTTTAGAGAACTATAGAGACCGTAGAACCGTAGAGAACAGTAGAAACGAACCTTTAGAAACCCGTAGAGACAACCTTAATAGGAGCAGTGGAGATAGCATTATTGAAAGCCTTTTAGAGATCCGTAGACACTCCTGTAGATACTATGGTAGTGGATAACTATAGTAAAGACCCCTTGGAGAGAATCCGTGCCTTGTTAGAGAATCTTCGTGAGGAAGAAGAGGAGGATAAAGCTAATGGGACGGTAGTAAAATGGCCTGGGGAAATGATAAATTGGAGTTTCGTGAGGACACTTTTCTAAAATCAATACCT
>JBAMCJ010007527.1:0-98921 GCA_037075205.1 Drosophila prostipennis
TAATTTGGTTTATATAGTTATATAGTAGTTCGATATTGATAAAATTAAAATCGAAATTCGAAAACATTCAAAAAAAGTCTTATCCCAGAGTAGAAGAGAATACGATAAAAACCAACGAAGCAATAATTTATTTCCTATTATATTCCCATTAATTTTCCGATCGTTCCTATGGCAGCTATATGATATAGTCGTCCGATTGTGAAACAAATTTATTCGAAATTCAGAATAAGATAAAAAATGGCATTTCCCAAAGTAGGAGGTTATAGGTTCAAAAACACCCAGGATATAATTTTTTTACATTTTGTTCCCCGATTATTCCTATGGGAGCTATAAGATATAGTTGTCCGATCCAGCTCGTTACGACTTATATACTATCTGCAATAGATATAAGACTTTTGGGAAAGTTTTAGCCCGATAGCTTTAAAACTGAGGGACTAGTTTGCGTAGAAACAGACGGAAAGACGGACGGACGGACGGACATGGCTAGATCGACTCGTTTAGTGATGCTGATCAAGAATATATACACTTTATAGGGTCGGAAACGTCTCCTTCACTGCGTTGCAATCTTCTGACTGAAATCATAATACCCTCTGCCAGGGTATAAAAATGGTAAGTAGCAAATTCCTTCCAGAGCAGATTGACATAAAAATCTAGAAAAATCAAATTAATTCGGAAATAATTAGGAGACGCGTGTGAGGTACAAATTAAAACAATAAACAACCCCAAAGTGCCCCAAAATTTGATTTGTTTTTTTTTTTAATTCTTTCTTTTGCCATTTCTCTGTTATAAATGTTGTTAAAATGGTTTAAAAAAATTATGCTCATCATCTTATGGCATACCCGCAACTAACTGCATTTAAATTTTTTGAAAATTCAGCCTCCCTAACCAAGTCCCCAATATTTTCCAATTTTGATGTGCCCATGTGACGTCACGTATGTATGTTCTGCTGGCGCACTTTGCATTAAGTCGTAAATGTGTGTTGTAGCATTTTAAGTGTGACCGTGGAAGGGAAAAATAAAAATACCACTGTTCAGTCGCAGCAATAGTTATAAGTCAGCGCACTGAAGTATCATATATCGGGTCAAGCCGTCAGCAACATTATCAATGACCCACTTATTGGCACAAGCTTATTCTGCTGAATTGTAACTGGGTTTGCTCCCATTAGCGGATTTACCAATAATACATAATAACCAACACTTTACTTATTACCTATTCTGTTAACCTAAGCACTTTTTACCTATAAATACCTTTAAGTTTATTCAATAAAAACAGGAACAATTTTGACTCCCACAATAAAGTTTTGCTCATTTTGAATTCAACAGAGGCTGTCGCTCTAGTCTTCAGATCCTCATATGCAATCTTAGTCCAACTGGTTCAAGTTCTAGTTGCGACGACATTAGGCAGACAGTTTATGTACTGTATGCCAGGCATCTAAGCCAAGCAATAAACAACCACAGTCACAAAAAATTTAAAATGCGCGGTTTAAAAATCTATTATATCGCAAATCTTTTCTTTTGTTTTCAAATGTTGAGTTATCGACAAACTTTGGATTTGTAAAAAATAAAAATAAACAATAATTCGCTCTGCTATGTACACTAGGGTGGACTTCTATAAGGTCAACTGAGCTCAGCATCTTAAATGGTAGGTTTCTGTGTCCAAAAAATGTCTGTGAAAACAGAAAAAGTTTATACCATCGTTTAGGCGGTGCGCAATGGCCCTAAAGTTTCGATAAAAACTACGTGTTAAATTAGGAATTTACTCCATTCCATTTCTTGTCAGATTTCAAAAGATTTTGAAATAAATTATGGCTAACGAAAGCATTTTTCTAATCGGCAAGCTTAGCCCACAGTCTGGCAACGTAACGACCTTCCCCAGCAAGAGGTCCGTGCTGTCTGCATTGTTTTATGAGACGAGGGTGTTGGGCCGAACCCTGAAGGATAGCGTTCACGGCATCTCGCAAAATTTGGTTGCTACTTGGTCAGGGCAGCACATTCGTGCTAGACCAATTCAGCACGTAAGATGCGCCTTAGTGAGGAATTCTTTGTTCTAAAGAAGAATAAATTCACGCAGTGATCTTGAGCCGAGAGGGGCACGACGACGAATTTTTGAACCAATAAAGTTGATTTATTTTATTAAATAAATATTATGTTTCTTTTTTCCTAATACAAAAAATGTTGTCGACTTTTTTGCCCACAAATCGGCGGGGTTTGTAGCGCTCACAGTTTTAATGGTAGATAAAGGATTTTAGCCCCAATAATTTTTAAAGATTTTGCATTAATATCTTTAAAAAATAATTCACGATATGCACTTTTATTTTAAATATTCAGCTACCCCAGAGCTGTGAGAGAAGTTCCCTAAAGTTCAAAACATAGGTAATTTTTGGCGTACTGTCAAAGTATAAAATCAAGTCTACGGCATCTAGATAAACATAAAATATGCGTAATAAACTTTAAAGCCATTGCGCACCGCCTAAAACCCATTTTTTTTAACTTTTTCTTTCTGTTATGTATTAAGGAAACTTAAAGGCAATTTATAAAAGGCTGAGAGTATGACCTTAAAAATTTCATACAAAATAAGTCCACCCTAATGTACACACACACGCACGAATAAATTCGTATTTTACACACACAGCCAATAGATACATATATGCGTTTTTTTTTTTTTTTTTTTTTTTTTTATATTCCTTTATTTTTCTTACATCTACTAACAAATATACATAAAGATGGACATAAACTGAAGAAGTTGTGCGGTACGGCCGCAAAGCATTGCTTCGCACAACCGCGGCAGCTTACGTGGCCATTTCTCTCCTCTCTCTCTCAGCTTTCCTGAGTTTCTGCATCAGAGACGCAGCGAAATTGGCCGTCGCGTCCCACTCCAGTTGACCTTTCAGCATTGTTGGCACTAGCGTGCTGGGGCTAATGCTGACACCGGTCGCCGTTTCCAAGGCGGTCCTGTCCTCTAAGAACCGCACGCACTCGAATAGGACGTGGTTCGCGTCCTCCTCGATTCCAGAACCGCAGGTTGGGCATCCGTCCCTTGTGTCGTGACCGTACTTCTTCAAGTACGACCGGAAGCAACCGTGTCCACTCAGAATCTGGGTCAGGTAGAAATCCACCTGCCCATGCTTCCTTTCCAGCCATGGACTCAAGACTGGAATGAGAGCATGGGTCCAGCGCCCAGATGTCGTGGAGTCCCATCTCTCCTGCCACTTAGAAATTGATCTTCTTCTCGCGGGCTGTCGCGCCTCACGCCTAGATAGGTCGTCCGTGCTCGTTACCGCTTCCTCTACTTCTGCTGCCTCTCTTACCAGCTCGTTTATCGGAACTAGACCAGCGATGACCAGCGCCGCTTCCTCAGAAATCGTCCGGAAGGCGCAGGATATTCTGATGGCACATAGTCTGTGGGTGCGTTCCACGCCACTCATGTACGATGGCGTCGTGGCGGCCTTGGCCCATACCGGGGCGGCATATAGTACTTGGGACGTAACGACGCTCGCTAAGAGTTTCCTCCTTTCCTGCTTTGGGCCCCTCGTGTTCAGTAGAATCCGCGAGAGCGACCTGGCGGTCGCTGCGGCCTTCTTGTTGGCATACTCCAGGTGCTCTTTAAAAGACAGCCTGGTGTCGATCATGACGCCTAGATATTTTACTGCTCTTTGCGAAACTACTTCAACCCCGCCAACCGTCAGTTTGGCTGTCTCGACGCATTTCCGGCTGCTTATAAGGACAGCCTCTGTCTTGTGTGCCGCGAGTTGGAGCCCGGCAAGTGACAGCCATGACTCAACCTTCCTTACCGCTGCGTTGGCCATGGCCTCCACTTCGGCTGGCTTCTTAGCCACAATCGTAATGGCGACGTCGTCCGCGAATCCAGTCACATGGACGTTGGCAGGCATGGGAAGCCTCAGCACTCCGTCATACATTATGTTCCACAGCAAGGGGCCCAGGACCGATCCTTGTGGCACCCCAGCAGTAACATTGTACTCTTTTGGGCCGTCGCTCGTATCGATCAGCAGCACCCTTTCGTCAAGGTAGCTGTCGATTATCTTGATGAGGTACTCCGGTATCCGTTGCCGCCTTAGGGCCTGCATAATCCCTGTCCAGTTGGCAGTGTTGAAGGCATTCTTGATGTCAAGCGTGACCAGCAGACAGTATTTTTTCGTGCCGCCTTTCCATCGCTTCCCGCGTATGGCTTCCGCTGCTATCCCGGTGACCGTTCGGATCGCGTCTAATGTAGACTTTCCTTTCCGGAACCCAAACTGGGTGGGGGAGAGGCCACCAGCTGCATCTATGGCCAGATTTAGCCGTTTCGAGATGAGCTTCTCGAACACTTTGCCAACTGTGTCGAGCAGACAAATTGGCCTGTAGGAGGAAGCTTCACCAGGTGGCTTCCCAGGTTTGTTCAGGAGCAACAGGTTTTGAACTTTCCATCTCCGGGGAAATGTTCCCTCGCGCAGGCAGGCGTTGTAGAGCGCCGCGAAAGTGCCCGGCAGAAGCGCAAGCGCCAGCTTCATTGCTTTGTTGGGCACTGCGTCGGGTCCTGGGGCTTTATTGTTCTGCAGGCTGCGTCCTGCTTCAGCAACCTCAGTCTCCGTTATTGCCCTGATCTCCCACGTAGGCCCCGTGCAGTGTGCTCTCCTTGGCGCTACCCGAAGGGAACAGTGTGCGAACGATCTCACTCAGGGTTTCAGGGTCCGTTGGAGAGCGGCTGCCTGCATTTACTCGCTTAACCACGAGTCTGTAGGCCCCACCCCACGGATCCTGTTCGGCTGCGTCGCATAGCTTCAGGAAACATTCCCGTTTACTGTCCTGAATGGCGTGCTTCAAGGACCTCCTGGCTTGCTTGAAGGCGGCGTGTGCAGCCTCGGCCCTGTCCGTCCTTCTCGAGCGTTGAAGAGCTCTTCTGGCTCTGAGGCATGTCCTTCTAAGGGTCGCTATTTCGGAGTTCCACCAAGGTACAGGCTCATGGTCTCTCCTAAACGGTTTGCGCTGCAGCATACCTGCCCTGCACGCATCCTCCAGGCTGGCTGCTATCCCGTCATGCATGTCCGCAAGGCACCTGCTCATCTGCTCGGCGTTCAGCGTCTCCTGGCGGTAGCCCTTGACTACTGGATTCCGGGTTCCTGGTCCCGGGCGTATGCCCACTGTGCATAGTATTGCCTCGTGGTCGCTGGCCGTGCAGAAGTCGCCGATTCTCCAGTGAGAACGTCGGGCTAGCGGGGAGCTCACAAAAGTGAGGTCTATGATAGACCCAGCTCCAGCCCGATTAAAAGTCTCCTGCGTCCCTTCATTAAGGAGCGCAACGTCCAGCGTTGCAAAGGCTCTAAGTAAGGCTCGCCCCCTGCTGTTGGTGCTGGGGCACCCCCATTCTTCGGCCCACGAGTTGAAGTCGCCTGCGATGATGGCAGGGTGGCGGCCCCTTGCATAGAAGGCGATCGTGTCCAGTGCACGGCTAAAGTCCACCTTGGAGAGACTATGTGCTAGATAGCAGCTGAAGACCCACGTTTCGCCTACTCGAGCTCGGACGAAACCCGATCCCTTACGCACGTCCAGGAATGATTTGCCGTTTCTCCTGCAAAGCCATATCGCGGCCTTGCCTGTTGTGTCTGTTACCCAGTCGCCGTTGTCCTCGACTTTGTAAGGTTCGCTGATGATAGCCAGATCCGCCTTACATTCCCTCGCTGACTGCAGGAGTAGGTCCTGCGCAGCCCGGCACTGATTCAGGTTTATCTGGATCACTTCCATTCTCGAGGCTACGGCTCTTTTTACGGCGTGAGAACACCGCCTGCTTCCTGCTTGGTGGTTCCTCGACTTCGGACCTCCTTCAGTGCATAAAAAGCATAAGCTCTCGTTAGGGCATTGAGCGATTTTGTGCCCCGTTTTGCCACATTTGAAGCAGCACCCGCTTCTGTCCACTTTGCTGTGGCACTTTGCAGCAAAGTGCCCAACTTCCAGGCACTTGTAGCACCTGGGCTGCGAGTCCCTCTCCTTCACTTTGCAGATGGACCATCCTATCTTGATCTTGCCCTTCCCAAGAACCTCTTCTGCCTCTTTGCTTGCCAATCCAACTACTGCCGTCTGAGTGTCCCTGTATGATGGACGGAGACTCCTCAGTTTCACGGATGCGGTGTTCACGGCAAATTGGTCCACCAGAGCTTTGATGACATCTTCGGCCACCACTAGTGGATCCAGGTCGCTTATCACCACCGTCTTCGTCCTCGCGCTTTCGGATAGCGCTCGCACCGCAGTCGCTTCTCCAAGAACCGCCTCGAGGCTCTCTTTTATTTCCTCCGTGCTGTTGTCCTCGCTTCTGTTGAGCTCCAGAAGAAGGTTCCCATTCGCTGTACGCCTAACCTTGTTAACTCGCGTGCTGAGGTTTTGCAGCTTGCCGTCGTCCCTGCGGGTGACCATAGCTAGGACTTCGCTGTAGGTCTTGCCATTGGCTTCCACTATGAGGGCGTCCGGGCGGTTGGGCTTTCGGTTCCGCTTTTTCGGAGCAGCCTTTCTCCAGGCAGTGGTCGCGTCTTTTCCAGCGCTGCCTCTCGCGGCTGTATTTTCACGGGGGCCTCTGGTTTTGCCATCATCTCGTGGTTTCCTTCTCTTTGCCTGCTGCGAGCCCGGGGGCGCTCTAAGGGCAGACGATTGCGCTGATGGAGTCGGGAGCTCTCCCCCATCTGAGGCCGTGTCGGGTTGGCTGAGCCTTCGCCACGGGTCTGTCTGCACCGCGCTGGTGGCCGTCGGGCCTTGTGTCGCGTTTCGCCAGAACTCGGTTTGTGCGGCATTGTCCTGCTTTAGACAAACCGGCGTCTGTTGCTCCTTGCTTTCGCTGTTTCGGAGTGGACCTTTGCATTTCATGCACTCCATGGGCTCTTTTTGCATCTGGGTGTCCCCTGCTTTGCTGAGGGAGCTCAATGCACCTTCTTGGAGGGACTTCATCCTCGAGAACATTGCTTTCATGGGCACATTGATGTGACGCACCTGCATGACACTCGTGAGATGGATGACTTCGTCGAGAAGCACTCCAATCTCCGCGAGCTGTTCTAGTCCCGTGAGCTCCTGGTCCGCTTTTGCCCTCTTTGCAGAGGTCGTTCTCTGCCCACCAGTTGGGCTGCCTGGGTCCCTTTGGCGCTTGGCCGCGTCCTGCACCGCATCATCTTCTCGTGGCGGCGGCAGGCCCGTGGGTTTTTTCAGGACGGGTGACCTGAGAAGCTTCGAGCTGCTCTTGAACGCTCCGGCTGCTTCCGTGCCCTTGACTTCGTCCTTCTTGCTTAAACTTGGTGCATTCACTGTCGAGGCGGCCAAGTTCGCCACCGCCTCGCCAGGTTTATTTTCCAGAATGGGATTTAGGGCCTCCAGAATCCGTGCCCTGGCCGTGGGAGATCCCACGGGTGGATTTCCACTTGTGTGGTTGCCACCTGGAGTAGTTTCGTTTTTAGTCGACATTCCTTCCATTGGTGCATTTTATACCTACTGCCAGGTTGTGCATTTTATACCTGCTGCCAGGTGTCGTGACTGCCGGCCACTATGGCACAGACGCAGACCACGCAGCCGCCCAGTATGGGTCAGACGCTACGTGGATTTTCCGGACAGTGGGTTGAGGGCACAGTTGGGATCCCACGGTGGACATGAGTTTCCCCATGGCTTTGCCGGTGGAAGCTATACCGCTCCTGCTCGGTCGCCAGAGCCCCAATTTGTGGTGTACCGCCTAGGCGGTGGGGTTGGCTGTTAGTCCGCTCCTTGACCTTTTAATATAAGTGTGTAAGTTTGTGTGAGTGCATTGCAGCTGACTAAGGAATTGAGGTTCGCTCAAATTCAAGATAATACTGATATCCTTTTGCTAAAAGAATATTTCATTTACATTTCCACAACAGATTTAAGACATTTTGTAACCGATTTTTGTGATTTAAAATTCAAATCGCATTGATAATATTAAAAGAACATTAAATTTTCAAACCAATTGATTCTCTTGCTCCTTATTACACGTGCCTCACATTGTTTAAACAAATGCAAAAGTTTAAACAATTTGATTCACGGCGTCCCCCTTCACCTGTCTTCCTGCTGTCTAAACTAATATAATTGGAACAAGAAACAAGAAAGGAAGCTAGCTTCGGCCAGCCGAAGCTTATATACCCTTGCAGATAATTCCTATTAATCACTAATTTTCCGAACGTTCCTATGGCAGCTATATATGTATTTGTATTTGTATTTGTATTTGTATTTGTATTTGTATTTGTATTTGTATTTGTATTTGTATTTGTATTTGTATTTGTATTTGTATTTGTATTTGTATTTGTATTTGTATTTGTATTTGTATTTGTATTTGTATTTGTATTTGTATTTGTATTTGTATTTGTATTTGTATTTGTATTTGTATTTGTATTTGTATTTGTATTTGTATTTGTATTTGTATTTGTATTTGTATTTGTATTTGTATTTGTATTTGTATTTGTATTTGTATTTGTATTTGTATTTGTATTTGTATTTGTATTTGTATTTGTATTTGTATTTGTATTTGTATTTGTATTTGTATTTGTATTTGTATTTGTATTTGTATTTGTATTTGTATTTGTATTTGTATTTGTATTTGTATTTGTATTTGTATTTGTATTTGTATTTGTATTTGTATTTGTATTTGTATTTGTATTTGTATTTGTATTTGTATTTGTATTTGTATTTGTATTTGTATTTGTATTTGTATTTGTATTTGTATTTGTATTTGTATTTGTATTTGTATTTGTATTTGTATTTGTATTTGTATTTGTATTTGTATTTGTATTTGTATTTGTATTTGTATTTGTATTTGTATTTGTATTTGTATTTGTATTTGTATTTGTATTTGTATTTGTATTTGTATTTGTTTATTTAAAGCAATGTACTGCACAATAGACTTAAAATTATATACATAGGATAAAAATAAAAACATCGTAAATTTAAAAAAAAAAAAACAATAAAATATTAAACGTAGGAGAACTTATAAAGTCGGTGAAGAAAGGAACGCAATGACTTTTAGCGAATTAGCCTTGGTAGAGCACTCATAGGATATGAGGTGATAATGTTCATTATAGTTATCACATAGGATTCGGAAGGGGTCGAAACGTGAGTAGTTTGACCTGCACACAGGAAGTGCTTATGGACGGAATCGGCGAGTAGCTCTGCAAGGAACGTTCCAATTGAGGGTGGCTAACAGATCAACTGAGTCGACGGCGCCAGTGATGAGTTTGTGAAGTAATATCACACCATAACAGATCCGACGATCCTTTAAGGTAGGTAGATCCAAGAGGCGCAACCTGTCTCTATAAGAAGGCAAACGGCGTCCCTCATCCTAGTTTAAGCCTCGTAGTGCAAAAAGGTGAAATTGCTTTTGAACGGATTCTATCATATTTTGATAGTGCTCATATTGGGGTGACCAAAGACTGGAGCAGTACTCAAGTGTAGGACGAATTAGAGAGACGTAAATAAGCTTAGTGGTGAAAGGGTCATCAAATTCCTTAGACCAGCACTTTATGAAAGCTAATAAGCATTTAGCTTTCTTGGAGATGGTACTGACGTGACGATTAAACCAAATCTTATGGTCAAATAGGACACCAATATCAAGAACAGTATTAATGCGTACATGTGCAGAGTGATCTTTTGAGTATGTACAAATGTATGGATTGGATCGATAAAATGACCTGGATTTATATTTATCTGGATTAAGCAGTAGCTTGTTGACTAGGCCCAGGATTGAAGGTTATTTAAGTCGAGCTAGAGCTGCATGTAGGAACTAGGTGAGGTCAAATGCATACACAACTTGACATCATCCGCAAACATAAGTACTTTGGAGAACTCAATTACTTGAGGAAGGTCGTTGATAAATAAGCCAAATAGTAGAGGACCGAGGTGACTGCCTTGTGGTACACCCGAATATACGGAAACAGCTTTTGAATAAATGCTGTTGTACTGGACCTTTTGGGTACGATTTGTTAAGTAAGAACGAAGCCATGTCAGTAGAGTTGGAGGAAATCCGAGGAGGAGGAGCTTGTGGAGCAGTAGCTCGTGGTTGACCGAATCAAAGGCTTTACTAAAGTCAGTAAAGATTACATCAGTTTGCATTGTGGATTTAAAGCCTTGACTAATAAAGGTCGTAAACTCAAGCAGGTTAGTTGTTGTAGACCGGCACTTTATGAAACCATGCTGTTTAGAGGATATTAAGGAGCGACACTGGTGCTGCAGTTGATCGCAAATAAGTTTTTCAAAGAGCTTAGGAATAGCACTAATTTTGGCTATGCCGCGATAGTTGCTGATATCAGATTTACTACCTTTTTTATGTAGCGGAATAAGAAAGGATTCTTTCCAAATAGATGCAAATGTGCCAGTAGCAATCGACTTTTGAAAAATCATAGTTAATGGAACTGCAAGTGGTATGGCGCAATGTTTGAGAAAACAGCTTGGAACCATAGCGGGACCCGCACAGAATGATAATTTAATCGTGGATAGGCTACGTAGAACTTCTCCTTCATCAATTAGAGGGTTGAAAATTGCGTCAGTGTGGGGTAGCTGGTAGGAGTAGCTACAATTGATCCTGGTATTATTTGTGGAATAGGTGGATTGGAAAAAGTCCGCAAACAGTTTGCCAATATGTTGATCATTCGATGCAGATACATTATTTAGCTGTAGTTGTTGATGAACGGATTGCATCCATAATTTGAATTTGAATTTTTGTTAGTTTGTAATGAAAAATACTAGCTTCGCCCATTTTAGTATTTTTATGTATCCTCTGTGCTGCGTCACACTATGGGTTTTTTTTTTGGTTTTCTAAGAAAGATAATAAGACTAGGGCGGAACATGTCGGTTAAAAAAAGTTAATCGCAAGAAATATACAGTCCATTCGAATCAGAAATAAACCGTGTTTATTCATCACCATATCTTTGGACCTTCTAGCCAAATTTAGCTATTGATTAACATGCCCTTAAAGGCAGCAAGAAGTCATGCAAAGGCAAGCATTACGCGTTTGCTAACGGCGTCACAAGATCCACGTGCGGGATCAAACTGGGAACTAGATGAAGTCACCGTCTCACTGGAAAGGCTCAATAGCGTTTGGAAAGAGTTTGAGACCATTAGCGATCAAATGGCCCTTTATTATGGAGAAGAGGGGTACATCGATCCAGCCATCGACAACGAGAGGTACGAGGACAAGTACTTGCAAGCGAACACCTTGTTTCAAGCAACGTTAGGCAATCTGGCAACCTTGACGATGCCGCATCAAGTTCATCAGGATTGGGAAACGAAAGCCTTGCTCGTTTTCTACTACAACAACAGGAGCTGAATGAGCGTTTAGCTGAGCAGCAATCAACATTTTTGAGGGCAAACTCCGCAGCAAATGTAATGCACAACGAGCTGCCAAAAATCAACATCAAGGTTTTTACTGGTGACTACAAAGAGTGGCCAGCCTTTAAAAACATCTTGGAGAGTACGATCCACAGCAAGCAGCATTTGACAGCCATACAAAAGTTCCACTACTTAAAAACGTATACTATTGGGGAAGCAGCTGACTTGATTCGTCATATGCCGATTACGGATGCTGCTTACGAGGCTGCTTAGAGTTGCCTAACTGAACGATACAACAGACCACGTCACATTGTCAACACTCTGCTGGAAACATTTGTAAATCTCCCTTCGACATCCAGGGCAGATGTCGCAGTTCTGCGCAAGGTGACCGACGGAGCCAAGGAGATTATACGCGGATTGGATGCAGCGGGTCAAACTAACAGGGACTGCTGGATCATACACTTCATTCTGGCCAAGATCGACAGTGAAACTCGACGCAAATGGATTGAGGGAAGCCGGGAACTTGAATCTCCGTCTGTGGATGATTTACTCAAGTTTTTAGATCGACGCTGCGAGGAATTCGAGCTCAGCAAAAGTGAGTCAGAAATAGGCTTCAAGGTTGGCGCACCACAACCGAGCAAAGCAAAGCGTTCGTCCCACGCTTTAGTATCGATGGAAGAAAATGCTTGTGTGAAATGTAACTCTAAGGAGCACAAGATTTACGGTTGCCCAAAGTTTGCTGAAGCATCGATCGACCAGAGACGCACATTTGTAAAGACAAAATCCTTGTGTTTCAACTGTCTTAAGCTTGGGCATGTATCACGGAAATGTGAATCCAAATTCACATGCAAGATTTGACATAATCGCCATCACTCTCTGCTACATGCAGATATTCCTGGATCGCAAGTCGTTGTGACTAAGACACAGCCACATATTGATGAAAGGCACATCTCAAGTGCTCCCGAAGATGCTACGGTGACCATCAGCCATATCGCTCGTGCGCAAGTGGCTCCCACAGCTGAGTTCTTGTGCAACGGATCAACAACGGCTACACAGTCCCAAGGGCTAAGGAAAAGTGCATTGCCAACAGCTCTGGTATTTGTAAAAACCGCAAAAGGATCGTCAAAGGACAGTGGTTCGGAACTATCGTACATCTCAGAGAGGTGCGTACAGGCACTTGGTCTGTCACGCTCGCCCTCACGCATCTTAGTGTTTGGGATTTCATCAATCAAGGCAGAGACAACTAGAGGCTGCAGCACACTGGACATGCAGTCAAGGATCTCAGATCACACAATGAAGGTACGTGCACACGTACTCAACAAAATTACCTCCACGTTAGCAAGACACGCTATCGATGCCTCTGCACTCAAGGCATTCGCAGGCTTTGAGCTTGCAGATTCGGACTATCAATCGTTGGCGCCAGTCGATATTCTCTTGGGCAGCGATTACGTTTGGACCGTGTTCACCGGTCAAAAGATGTTCGACATGCAGGGCAACATCATCGCCATTTCGATCATTTTTGGATGGGTCATAACATCTATCGTTTCTACCGGCTGTACATCTACAACAACAATGCACGAATGTCGACATTGACTCATCGCTTCGGCGCTTTTGGGAACTGGAGGACGTCAACAAGGAATTCCATGGGAAACCAGAGGACGATAAAGTCGAACAGCACTTTATGAAAACACACACTCGGGACTCCAAGGGGCGTTATATAGTCGAACTTCCCTTCAAAGACTCCACCGAACCGTTTTCGGATACATTGCAAGGTGCACTTGCAAGATTCAGGGGTGTAGAACGCCGCCTAAAGAACGCCGCCTTTCTGTTCAGCTACCTATTTGCCTCTCGCTTACTCCCATGCCTAGCTAGCAGTTGCGGCATTACATATCGCCATCCCAACAGCAAGCTTATGGGGTCTTCCCACAGAGATCAATCCACCATTCGTTGATCGGCTGGTCCGCAAGGTTTTGCCGTTCCGAAAATTTCCCAGTTAGTCCGCCATCCAATTTTGACGGGCACTTTTATGCGATAGTTAGGCGATGTTTTTTCGGTGCAACTCTGAATTTTTCCTATTGCATGTGAAAAATTGAACGATGCCTGCGTGAACAAATCAAATCGTTGGAGGGAAAAAATTAAATAATGCCTAACTAATATTAATTAAATTATACATACTAGTTATAGGATATGTTAGATATGTTCTTTAACTACTATCTTATGCCATTTAGTGTATTATTCTACAATAAGATTAGGAGAACGCAATTTTTTGCCGAGTCCGCTGTTATTGGATGGTAGATGTGCTCTGTGGAAACACGAGATTCACATTTGTCAAAAATCCCAACCGTTTCGCACGGAAGGACTCTATGGGAAGAGGCTAATAGCCTGTGCACACAGGGGAGCTTTTGGCTTAAGCGGCCATTTTCCGCTTCAGCGACTTTTTCTCCATATGGGCTAGTATTAAACCTAACAAAAGTCGTCCAAAACAAAAAACTTCATATGAAAATAACGTCAAGAAATTTTGTTTCATATAAAGTTTTTTGTTTTGGACGACTTCTTGTTAGGTTTAATACTAGCCATGAGAAAATAATACAACTCTTTGCAGTGGAAAATGGGACCGCGTTTTCAGTATTTAAGTACTTCTTATTTTTTAGTAGTATTTTTAAGCGTAAAGGCGATTTTGACATTAACGTTTCGGGATTTCTTTGAGTAGGAAATGTCATTGCACTGCAATGGAACAAGAAAATATAAGGGTTGTTGGAACTTGGAAATGATTTCATCGTGAAAAGAGATATTGCTAGGCCTTTTTTTAGGGAATGACCAACATCCTCCATATGTTCTTCTTGGCAAGACCTAGAAACTGTTGCACCAAAACATTATACGCATTTCTACATGTTTTAACATTTTGTTGGCGCATCCAACTTTCAAAATTGGCCAAATTGTTGCTTGAAAAAAGGATATATTCAAAGAAGCGTATGGGACCTAGGTGCATTAAATATTTAAAAGGGTCAAAACTTTTCTAATTTGCGGTCCACTGTTGGTCCACAAATAGTTTTCACTACGCTTGCCTGGATGGAATAACAATAAGCACATAATTTTCCCCTAAAACATTCGATATGCTAGCGTATATATATTAGGGTGGGTCGATTGGAGATCATCAAATCGTAGGGGGGGAACGTATTCTATGGGCAATTCTAAGCAATTTCGCCAAAGAAACTATACATTGGAAATCACGTTTGCCCCTCCGCATTCGCAAGAGAAAAATACTAGTTTTTTTTATTAAAATTATCTAAGTTTCCTTGAATTTGGAACATTTGTATGGACACGAAAAAAGTTATGAATCGTTTGGGCGGAACATAATCAATGGACCATTCTAAAACATATTTGCCAAGAAACTATATGCCTAATAGCCTCTTCCCATACAGTCCATCCGTGTGAAACGGTTGGAATTTTTGACGAATGTGAAACTCGTCTTCCCACAGAACTCCATCCACCATCTACCATCCGATAACAGCCGACTTAAGAGCAGTTGCTCAACTCAACATTGACGAAGGGGGATTTTAACACGGAAAAACTGGCGTAAAATTGCGTTTTCCTAAACTTGTTGTAAAATAATATAATAAATAGCATAAAATAATAGTTTAAAACATATCTGAGCTTTTATAACACATTCTATAACGTTTATGCATAGATATTGCTGACTGGGGTAGAGCCTGACCTCCCGTACCCCATACTCCGCTCTTACTACGCCTCTGTCTAGCCAATATTAATGTAAAAATTTTGTAAGCAAAACCAAATTTGTGCTGTTTTGGTAATTTATATACATTTATACACTTTTAATTAATATTTGTTAGTATTTACGAATTGCAGAACATATTCTCAGACTTCGCTGCAAACATTGATGTTTTCGTTTGCAGAACAGCTTAAATTTTGGCCCACACATAGCAACTTGTTGGCGAACGCATTTCCGCTCATAACAAACTACAAATAATTGAACAATAGCCAAAAAAAAATGAGCTTGAGCATTATTTAATTTTTTCCCGCCATTGATTTGATTTGTTCTCGTAGTCAACGTTCCATTTTTCACAGTCAAGAGGAAGAATTCAGAGTTGCACCGAAAAAAAATCGCCTAACTATCGCATAAAAGAGCCCGTCAAAGTCCGTCAAAATTGGATGGCGGACTAACTGGGAAATTTTCGGAACGGCAAAACCTTACGGACCATCCGTTCAACGGATGGTAGATGGTGGATGGAGCTCTGTGGGAAGACCCTATAAGAGCAGTTGCTCAACTCAACATTGATGAAGGGGGATTTTAACTCGGCAAAACTGGCGTAAAATTGCGTTTTCCTAAACTTATTGTAGAATTATATAATAAATAGCATAAGATAATAGTTTAAAACATATCTGAGCTTTTATTACACATTCTCTGTGTAAAATTTGTAAACAAAACCAACTTTGTGCTGTTTTGGTAATTTATAGCAACTTTGGAGCTTTCTAGGAGTACATATTACACTTTTAATTAATATTTGTTAGTATTTACGAATTGCAGAACATATTCTCAGCTGCAAACATTGATGTTTTCGTTTGCAGAACAGCTTAAATTTTGGCCCACACATAGCAACTTGTTGGCGAATGCTTTTCCGCTCATAACAAACTACAAATAATTCAACAATAGCCAAAAAACAATGATCTTGAGCATTATTAAATTTTTTTCCCACCATTGTTCTGATTTGTTCTCTGCATTTGCAAAAGAAAAATACTGGTAATTCACTTTATTTTTGAGAAAGTTAGTTTAGTTTCTTTGACAATATGGCTTAGAAATGCCCAGAGATTGTTTTCCGCCCAAACGATTTATTACTTTTTTCGCGTCCATTCCAGTGTATAAAATTTAGGGCTACTATGATATTTTTCATCAAATACTGGGTTTCTTTCTTTTGCAAATGCGGAGGGTCAAACGTGGTTTTTAAGATATAGTTTCTTTTTCAATATTGCTTAGAATTCTTCCTAGATTACGATTTATCACTTTTTTTGGCCCATACAAATCGACCCAGTCTAATATATATAGCGTGCAAGTTGTAATTAGTTTTGAGTTGTAATCCATTTTATTTTCAGGACCACTAAATTTGCCGATCAGCTGCGCGCTTAAGCGATTAGCTTAAGCGAACACAGTTCCGCATGTGTGCAGAGTGTATAACTGTAATGTAATGTTGTAATTTTTTAAAATTGGCTCCAATTGATTTGATTGCTGTTTGTCAACCCAAATGATTTAAGCCTAGTACTCACATTGACGAAAACTGCTAGCTAAGCATACCAGATTTAGCCCGTGAATTCCGATGAACGCCTTTAGCCGCGTCGCAAGGAATAACAAATTTACTCTTTGGCTGTGTTTGTCCACACGTCTTGGCAATAAAAAATTTAGGATGGATGGAAAAACCCAAAAACCACGGAAAACACGCCTGCCCACAGCATGTTTAAATCTTGCAACGTAAGTATAATATAATTTTGTAATATTTTAAAATTGGCGCCAATTGATTTGTTTCCTGTTTGTCAACGAAGCTGATTTACAATAAGACCAACTCTGAAAACTTCGGTCACACTACAAAGAATAATATTTTTCGACTCTGAGCCGATGTCAGTACTAGGCTGTACGTTTAATAGGGTCTTCCCACAGAGCTCCATCCACCATCCGTTGAACGGATTGTCCGTAAGGTTTTGCCGTTCCGAAAATTTTCCCAGTTACTCCGCCATCTAATTTTGATGGCCTTTGACGCGCTCTTTTATGTGATAGTTCTCTGAATTCATTCTCTTGGCAGTTCTCAAGTTCTTTGTGTTTTAGCTATTGTGGAATTATTTGTAGTTTGTTATGAGCGGAAAAGCATTTGCCAACAGGTTGCTTTGTGTGGGCCAAAATTTAAGCTGTCAATGTTTGTAGCGAAGTCTCAGAATATGTTCTGCAATTCGAAAATACTAGGGATGTCGAAAATATATCAAAATATCAATATATCGATATTTTTTGCAAAAAAATAAATATTTTTATCGTGTTATTTTTTTTTAATAATTATCAGATATCATCGATTTTTTTTGCACATTTTTTGATAATTTTAATACATATGAGCGCCGCTAAAATTTATTTTTCGGCAAGTGAAAATGGTTTTGGCAAGTACAACATTTGTGATAAAAACATAAAAGAGCGCATATGCATATGTACATATGTGTGTAGTACGCGTTAAAAAAATGCGCGGGAAATAGCGGCATATGTAAGTACATTGTACTTTTATTTGATTTGATTACTATAAATAAAAGCAAAAAAAAAAATAAATATTGTTTTCTTTCATTTATTAATAAATATAAACTAAAAATTATTATAATATAATTTAAGCTCGTATGTGGGTTAATGTTCAGTGGTTATTGCTTATGCAGCTTTAAATTAAAAACAAAAATTTAAAAACAAATATATCAAAAATATCCGATATATAGATATATTTTTTCTGATATATCAAATATCATTTTGATTTTTTGTTTCAATAAAAAATATCATCGATACGATATTTTTAAATATTTCGACATCCCTAGAAAATACTAACTAATATTAATTAAAAGTGTACTATGTACTCCAATAAAGTTCTAAAGTTGCTATAAATCACCAAAACAGCACACATTTGGCTTTGTTAACAAATTTGCCAGCGGTTGGGCTCTCCCCCAGTCAGCAATATGTATGCAGACTCGTTATAGGATATGTTATAAAAGCTCAGATATGTTTTAAACTATCATCTTATGCTATTTATTACATTATTTTACAATAAGTTTAGAAGAACGCAATTCGTTAATGTTGAGTTTAGAAACTGCTCTTCAAGTCAGCTGTTATTGGATGGGATGGTGCATGAGAACACGAGTTTCACATTTGTCGAAAATCCCAACCGTTTCACACGGATGGGCTCTATGGGAAAAAGCTATAAATGAAAAAACCATATTTTTTATCTCATATCCTTGTTGTTTAAAACAAATCTAAGCTTTTAAACCACATTCTATAACGATTATGCATACATATTGAGAGCCTAACCTCCCGTGCCCCACACTCCGCTCTTACTACGCCTCTGTCTAGCCAATATTAATGTGAAAAATTTTGTAAACAAAACCAAATTTGTGCTGTTTTGGTAATTTATAGCAACTTTGGAGCTTTATAGGAGTACATAGTACACTTTTAATTAATATTTGTTAGTATTTACGAATTGCAGAACATATTCTGAGAGTCCTTAGTAGAGTCCTTTCCCCGACTCTTTCTATCACGTGAACTTCTTATGGCAAACCAATCGCTGTAGCGAATTTTTTTTGATTTTTTTTAAAAAGCTCAAAAGTCCAATAGCTATACTGTCTGCAAAAACATGGCCAGCTGCGTATGGAAGAAAAATTCGATGTTGCGGCACTTGGATCATGTTGCAGAACAGGCTATTTTGCACTAATGTCGGATTGTATTGGTGTTGCTGCGCTGCCTGTCTGAACAGGCGCTAAGGACATTTTGAATAGCAATGTAGGATATTCTATTTCACTAGCTGGGGTCACACTACCTGTATATTGTTTAAAAAAGGTAGTTTTTAGATTTAGTTATATACATTTAAATAAATAACTATGTTTTTTCAAAAACACTAAAATGCACGAATGTGCAAATATGCTTGAACTACAGAATATAATTTCAACTTCGATTGCTAAGTAAGCACATTCAAGTAGTGCAGTTTGTAGCATACTTTGCGGAAGTAAGTAAGTAATTAGTGCTGTCGATAAATGCTGAAATATGTACATATAAATAAAAGTCGATAATGTACAATGGAAGCGAGTAGGCACACAAGTTCGTGTAAAATAGTGTAAAGTCTTCTCAGTGTTAAGTGATCCGACCATAATAAAGTGTGGGTCTGAACAAATATGTAGATGTAAGAGTGTCAGATACGAATTTATTCAAAATCTATTAAAAAAGAGTATATCGGGGGAGTCACAGAAATCTCTTTCAACCAAAGACGGTTCGTCTTGTGCATTGATGTACATATGTATGTACTTAAGAACCAGAAAGGATTTCGGTTGTAAATTAGTTCGGTATGTACAATGTACAACAACCTCTCAAGTATTTAGGATTTTTTTAGGATCTGACACAGTATGTATGTCAACAAAGTGTTTTGACAAAGGAAAATAAAAAGCAGAGTCGCGTTTTGCTGCTTGATTACATACAACAGTTATGGAAAACGGGATTCCCATAAAGGAATGTCCAACGAAAAGTCCTGCATCATTATTTTGTACGTAAGTATTTGTAAAAGTATTATTAAAAATGTCCTTAGGCGGTCAATTCCGGGTCGTTTAAATGCAGGGCAGGCACTACGAGGACCCCACAAAAAATAAGTACAATAGCTTTAGCCGTTTTCAAGCTATAGCTATAAGTCAAATAATTGTTTGCATTTTGCAAACAATTAATTGACAGCCGAATATTTGCAATTTTTTAGTTTTTCTTGTTTTTTAGGGTGTTTTAGTGTGAAAAATGAAAATGTTTTGATGCAATCGGAAAGATAATAGTTTAAACAAGAGAGAACGCTATAATCGGGTGCCCCGACTATCAGATACCCGTTACTCAGCTAATACGATTTTAAAAATTTTAATATTTCGGAAAAGTAACAAGAGAAAACGCTATAGTCGGGTTGGTGTCCCGACTATCTAATACCCGTCACTCGGCTAAAGAAAGTGCGAGGGAGATGGAGATATAACCTTTGATGAGCCATAACTTTTTAACGAATGGTCCGATTTAAAAAATTTCTTCTTCTACATTTCGATAGGTATTGATAAGCACAACAAAACTGCATTTTTATACCCGTTACTCGTAGAGTAAAAGGGTATATTGTATTCGTGCAAAAGTATGTAACAGCTAGAAGGAAGCGTTTCCGACCCCATAAAGTATATATATTCTTGATCAGGATCACTAGCCGAGTCGATCTAGCCATGTCTGTCTGTCCGTCTGTCCGTCCGTATGAACGCTGAGATCTCGGGAACTATAAAAGCTAGAGGATTGGTATTTGGCATGAAGATTGTTGGAGTTCCTACGCAGCGCAAGTTTATTTCAAGAAGGTGCCACGCCCCCTCTAACGCCCACAATAGTTCATAAACGATTTTAAAAATTTAAATATTTTAGAAAAGTAAAAATGCAGTTTTGTTGTGCTTATCAATACCTATCGAAATGTAGAAGAAATTTTTTAAATCGGACCATTCGTTAAAAAGTTATGGCTCTTCAAAGTTTATATATCCATCTCCCTCGCACTTTCTTTAGCCGAGTGACGGGTATTAGATAGTCGGGACACCAACCCGACTATAGCGTTTTCTCTTGTTACTTTTCCGAAATATTAAAATTTTTAAAATCGTATATAAGCTATTGTGGGCGTTAGAGGGGGCGTGGCACCTTTTTGAAATAAACTTGCGCTGCGTAGGAACTCCTAGTATCTGCATGCAAAATGCTAATCTTCTAGCTTTTATAGTTTCCGAGATCTCAGCGTTCATATGGACGGACAGACAGACGGACAGACAGACATGGCTAGATCGACTCGGCTAGTGATCCTGATCAAGAATATATATACTTTATAGGGTCGGAAAAGCTTCCTTCTACCTGTTACATACTTTTGCACGAATACAATATACCCTTCTACTCTACGAGTAACGGGTATAAAAATATTTTTTTTTATTCGGCCAAATCCTGATACTTATTTTCTGAATAGTACAAATCAAAAATGTGAAAAAATATTTTTGGCCAAATCTGCTCGGTTTGTAAAAGAAAACGCCCCGAATATCGGACACATTCGTAAAAATTGAAAATTGTAAATCTCCCCCTTTCAATTTAAAGGCTACGCCACTATTTATCTTACTGTGTGAAATGGCGACCAACTTTTTATGTAATAGCCTTTTCCCATAGTGTCCATCCATGTGAAACGGTTGGGATTTTTGACTCCATCCCATCCAATAACAGCTGACTTGAAGAGCAGTTGCTCAACTCAACATTAACGAATTGCGTTCTTGTAAACTTATTGTAGAATAATTTAATAAATAACAAAAGATAATTGTTTAAAACATATCGGAGCTTTTATAACATATCCTATAACGAGTATGCATACATATTGCTAACTGGGGGAGAGCCCAACCTCTCGTACCCCACACTCAGCTCCTCTATCTTGCCAATATTAATATGGCAAATTTGTAAACAAAGCCAAATATGTGCTGTTTTCGTAATTTATAGCAACTTTGGAACTTTATAGGAGTACATAGTACACTTTTAATTAATATTAGTTAGTATTTACGAATTGCAGAACATATTCTGAGACTTCGCTGCAAACATTGATGTATGTTTTTGTTCGCAGAACAGCTTAAAATTTGACCCACACAAAGCAACCTGTTGGCAAATGCTTTTTTCATAACAAACTACAAATAATTCCCCAATAGCTAAAACACAAAGAACTTGAGCATTATTTAATTGATTTGATTTGTTCTCGTAGTCAACGTTCCATTTTTCACAGTCAAGAGGAAGAATTCAGAGTTGCACCGAAAAAACATCGTCTAACTATCACATAAAAGAGCGCGTCAAAGGCCATCAAAATTAGATGGCGGACTAACTGGGAAATTTTCGGAACGGCAAAACCTTACGGACCATCCGTTCAACGGATGGTAGATGGTGGATGGAGCTCTGTGGGAAGACCCTATAAGTCGGAACCAGCAGGATCGGACAAATATATCATATAGCTTCCATAGGAATAATCGGAAAAATAATGGGGAAAAAAATGTAGGTTTGGTGTATTTTGACATTTAATAGCCTCTTCCCATACAGTCCATCCGTGTGAAACGGTTGGGATTTTTGACGAATGTGAAACTCGTGTTCCCACAGAACTCCATCCACCATCTACCATCCGATAACAGCTGACTTAAGAGCAGTTGCTCAACTCAACATTGACGAAGGGGGATTTTAACTCGGCAAAACTGGCGTGAAATTGCGTTTTCCTAAACTTATTGTAGAATAATATAATAAATAGCATAAGATAATAGTTTAAAACATATCTGAGCTTTTATAACACATTCTATAACGAGTATGCATACATATTACTGACAGGGGGAGAGCCTAACCTCCCGTACCCCACACTCCGCTCTTACTACGCCTCTGTCTAGCCAATATTAATGTGTAAAATTCGTAAACAAAACCAAATTTGTGTTGTTTGGGTAATTAATAGCAACTTTGGAGCTTTATAGGAGTACATAGTACACTTTTAATTAATATTTGTTAGTATTTACGAATTGCAGAACATATTCTGAGACTTCGCTGCAAACATTGATGTTTTCGTTTGCAGAACATCTTAAATATTAGCCCACACATTTGTTGGCGAATGCTTTTCCGCCAAAAAAGAATGAACTTGAGCATTATTTAATTTTTTCCCGCCATTGATTTGATTTGTTCTCGTAGTCAACGTTCCATTTTTCACAGTCAAGAGGAAGAATTCAGAGTTGCACCGAAAAAACATCGCCTAACATATCAAAGCATATAAAAGAGCCCGCCAAAGTCCGTCAAAATTGGATGGCGAACTAACTGGGAAATTTTCGGAATTTTTAATTCAAAAAAACCTTACGGACCATCCCACACTGGGGTGAGAGACCCCAATAGTGACGATCAAATCAGCCGACAAAAAATTTGAACATGTTATAATTTTGTATTTGGAATTTGATCAAGAAAAGTAAAAAAAAATAACATTTGAACTTTCCGTAGAGTATTTTTTTTTTTTAAGAATTATTTTTCTTCGGAAAATTTTCCGAAGATTTGGGAATTTGTACCAAAAAATTGGTAATTTTTCATTTATAGCGCTGAAATTTTACCCGAATCGTTTATGTATTTATTTAGACTATGTATATTAAGAATACTTAGAATCGATGGACTTTATAGTGAATATGCGCCAAAAATAATATGCTAGAAATGGGAAAAACCTTGTATTGCTTGTATTTGTTAAATACAAAAAGTTTATATGTATAACTTCGAATTTATTAGTGAAAACCATAATTTTAAATGAACCCCGATGATTTAAATAATATAAGCATTAATCCGATTCCATCCCGCCTTCGCTATCCCTCTGTTCGCTGTTACTACCGGCTGCTTTCCTTCGAAAAGGTGTCTGTGTACGGAGCTAATTAAAAACATATTTAAATTGTCCTGGTTGCTCTTCTATTCATTTTCCTCTAAAAACATTCTCTATACTTTTTAAAGTCCTTTACCTAGTTTCTTTACCTACTTTCTTCCTCTGACAGTTGACCTATTGCTAATACCGCATTCAAAATAATTTCAAAAATTGTGTATTGAAAGTGCCAAAAACAGCCAACCGAAATAGCTGACTAAAGGAGATGAGCGACACAGCTGATCCAAACAACTGACCGAAACAGCTTACCAACACCTGACATTCAAAAATAAAAACGAATTTTTTTTAAAAATACCGTACAACTTTGAATTAAAATAACTGTCTTGGGGCAGAACGGGGCACGGAACCCCTTGGTGGGGACTTAGGTACATATCTTAAGAATTTTTCAAAAAAAAAATTGTTACGTTTGGTTACGTTTGAAGAAACTTTCGGCCTGATTTAATATAAAAACGTCTAATTTTACAGGTATTTCAAAAAAAAATTTTTTTTATAAAAATATTAAAATTATAATAAGTTAAAAAATTTGTAAAAATAGTTAAGGGTTCAAATTTATTATTCCCATTTTCAAAAAGTTGTGTCGGTTTATATTTATGGCATAAATAATCACTCAAAGTGACAAAAAATATCAATTTTTCGTATTTTTAAGAACGAAAAAACAAAGTTTAAACTTTGGGTTATCATTGTGAGGTTTCTGTAAGACCTAGGACCATAGTTCTTTCACTTCCTAATTCAGAATTTTATCTACTTTCGCCACATATGACTCTTATTAAGCAACTCCAAAATTTGTATTTTGAATTAATCGTCACTTTTGGGGTCGCTCACCCCAGTGTGCATCCGTTCAACGGATGGTAGACGGTGACTGGAGCTATGTTGGAAGACCGTCTAAGAGTGACTTAAAAATACTTTTTAGTTTTTAATGATTTAGGAAGAAAATTGTGTAAATTGTATTTTTTATTGGTTGAATAGAGGTAAACAAATTACTTAAATGGCCCATAAGCTTTGATTGACTTAAATTATGATGGAACCTTAAATGCAATTCTGAGGGGGTCATCTAAGCAATTTTTTGGCATATATATTCTTGATCAGGGTCACTAGCCGAGTCGATCTAGCCATGTCTGTCTGTCTGTCTGTCTGTAGATCTGAGATCTCGGACACTACAAAAGCTAGAAAGTTGGGATTACCCACACATATTCTTGGGCTTCATACGCAGCGCAAGTTTATTTCAGCCGAGCGCCACGCCCCCTCTAACGCCCACCTACTCTGGTAGGAAGGTAGCCTTACGTTTTAATCCCAGTTCAAACTACGAAGGGCAAAAAGGAGAAATTTTTTTTGTACCGACTCTATACGGTCAATGTGCACTTGATATTGTGGACTCCAAACCGAAGAACAATATTCCAAAATAGGACGGACAAGGGAGGTAAATAATAATCTGGTTGTATAAGGGTCATCAAATTCTTTTGACCAACGCTTTATAAACCCAAAAACACTCATAGCTTTGTTGACAGTGGCCATTATGTGGCAGTCAAATTTAAGTTTTGGGTCGAGAAGAACACCTAAATCGTTAATTGAATATATACGGTCAAGTGGTGTATTTTGAAGAGAATAACTAATAAACGCAGGAGTACCCCTATAGAAAGTCATAACGTTGCATTTAAGGCAGTTCAGATTTAAAAGGTGGTGTGAGTACAATCCCTGAAAACAATCAATATCTGACACCTGACCCTACATCTTTATATGATAAACAAAGCTTAACATCATCAGCGTACATTAGTACACGAGAATGTGTTACGATAGTGGGAAGATCGTTAATAAACAAAGTAAACAGCAAAGGGCCTAAATGACTACCTTGAGGAACTCCAGATGTCACGTAGATCATCTTAGAAACAGCGCTCTTAAATATAACCCTCTGAGTCCTACCATTCAAATAACTTAAAATCCAAGTTAATAGATTACATGGAAACCCCAGCTGATCTAATTTGAATAAAAGGAGAGAGTGGTTAACAGAGTCAAAGGCCTTACTAAAATCTGTATATATTACGTCAGTCTGCATTTTATTCTTAAAATCATTTATTACAATAGATGACAATTCAAGAAGGTTGGTGGTGGTCGATCTTCGCTTTACAAAACCATGCTGACACGGTGATATTAGCGAGGAACATAAATGTTGCAAATGAGAAGTAATAATACGTTCAAATGCTTTAGGAATTGCCGACAATTTAGAAATGCCTCTATAATTCTGGGCATCCGCTTTCGCACCCTTTTTGTGGAGTGGAATAATGAAAGAGTCCTTCCAGATAGTTGGAAAAACTGATGATGAAATAGACAAATGAAAATGTTTAAGAATCGGTTTACAAATGGAATGGAAGCACAAAACTTAAGCACACTCCCAGGGAGTCCATCAGGACCGTGAGAATATGTTGGCGTTGTTGTTGCTAAATCCTTAAAAAGAGAGCTTTCGGTAATTACAGGGGTAAAAATACAATTAGCCCTATTTAAGGGGTTAGGGTAGATAGGGTTTGACCAAGCAGCCGAACTATAAGTAGTTTGGAAAAACTCGGCAAATAAATCCGCAATTTCAGAATCCGACGATGCCTCTTTTGAGTTTAATCGTACCGATGAAGGTAATGCCGAAGACTTACGCTTGGCATTAACGAAGTTATAAAACTGCTTCGGATCATTTGAAAATTCGAATTTACATCGATTTAAATACATAGAATAGCAATGACTGTTGAGAACATTAAAATCTGAACGAGCCACCACATATTTTGAAAAATCAGATGGCTTACCCGATTTTTTATACTTTTTATAAGTGTTGGATTTAAGATTTTTAAGTCTTTGAAGCGCATTGTTAAACCAAGGAGGCCTGTTTAGCTTAGGAGGAAGCCTGTCAATAAAACTCACACCAAAAGTACTCCAAACGTTCAGAAAATATTTATTAAAGTTATTTTAATCAATTTTAGTTCGTTTAACTCTTTGTCCATTTTTTAAGAACTTAGACCAAATAACATTTAAAACCAAAAGGCTCTTTGAACGATCACATTTCCCCGTATTTCAAAGAAATGTACTGGGCAAAAAGCGACTTCTGTCGGACTAAGGCCTTTTTGTATGCAAAACGGGTGTCTCCACTTACACGCTCAAAGTTTTCCTTACACAAAATAGGTAGTTTCGGGAAAAACTTTAAACCTTTTTTTCTGATTGTCAAATTAAACTGATTTTTAATTTAATTTGTTAACAGTTTAATTACATACATTTTAAACCTTTTAACAATTTAATTAAAGCCCGTTATTAATTTTTTAAAGAATTTTGAAAAAAGTGAAAATAAACTTTTTTGGTGATAAAAATCTGGCGTGAGCCTAGCTTTTAATGTTTTACCCAAAAGTTTTGATACTAAAAAAGACCTTTAATAGATAAAAGAAAGGAAGCTATCTTCGACCAGTCGAAGCTTACATACCCTTGCACATAAAATAAATACCTATAGTTTAATGCTCACTCGATCGGTGCAGATTCCAGATATGTTATTGTTATGTTATATGTTATTTAAAATGTTGTATTTAAGTTGTCGAAAATCAAAACGCCTACTTCCTACAAAGTTACAATGAATTTTTTATATTTCTTTGATTATTCCTAAGATATAGTGGTCGGAACCGGCTCGCTCGTCGGATATGTGGGTCATTCCACGTGAAACGTGACAGGCCAATTTGGGTCAAATCTCAGAATCAAGCGAAACTTTTTTTTTCGATAGAGGATTGAAATATAAGGATCGGTTTTTTCTTTTTTTAACTCTTACCGTTTATTTTTAAAAAATATTTTTCTAATTAAGCTCCGATTTTTGAGTTATGCAGCACTTGAGACTCGTTTGAGTTTTTTTAATATTTGGGATGCCACTTTGTGGCATATCTTAATATCTTTCAGAAAAATATTTTAAAAAATTTTTAAATTTAAAATGAAGTATTTTTTAAGAGATTTTAAAATTAGAAAACTTCTGTACGCCGGAATACACGCGGTTTCCGAATAAGAAAATGATCCCCATATTGCTTCATCAATTCTTCACAAAGTGGTAAAATAAAATTTTTGTAATCGCAAGACGTACTAGTAAAGACAGCGATTTTAGTTTAGCGACTTTGCATCAAGCAACTACAGCGCAACGTGTAAGAAAGGGAAAGCACAATTCCTGCTCTGCCGCGCTCGTATTGCTGTTCTCTTCTTACACGTTGCGCTGTTGTTGCTATTTTAAAATATTAAAATAACTCAAACGAGTCTCAAGTAAAAAAAAAAAAAAAACCGATCCTTATATTTCAATCCTCTATCGAAAAAAAAAGTTTCGCTGATTCTGAGATTTGACCCAAATTGGCCTGTCACGTTTCACGTGGAATGACCCAAAAGTTAAACTTTTAATTACTAATGACCCATTCGTTCTTGTTTAAAAAAAGTAACATGTTAATATTTCTGATGTTAATATGCAGATCTTCGATCTGAAGCAATGTAACCCGCTTTGCTGAACATTCGCTTAGATTCGGTTGAGGTTGCTGGGATATGTAAATATTTTCTAGCGCAGCATTTCAAAATTTCATATTTTGACTCCGACATCTACAAAAAGAGCAAACTCACAATATAAATTATTACAAAATTATGGGCAGATATTACCTCCCAATATTGTATTGGATTCTTCGCTGTAGAAATATTTATTTGCCTGAAATATTGTTCTAAGAGGTGCCCTTCCTCAACTTGTATGGATTTTTTAAGTACTGCACTTTTAAGGAATCCAAATATACCACGTTTTCCTAAGAGAGATGGTGACTGAGGCGATGGCAAATTGCTAGAAGATACCTCATGCGTTCCTTTTTCGATTAGTTCCACTTCACGTTTAAGCTCTGCTGCTGCTTCATCAGCGATGGATAAGGATTTGAAGCCTTCTTTTTTAAAGCGCGGATCTAAAAGAGTTGTTTTTTTTTTATAATGGCATTTCCTCATATGATTTTAATCGGTGAAAAATACGCTCCAGCAAATATTCTCCTATAACAGTGCCCTCCACTGTTTTCATATTTTGACAAGACTCCATTATATTTTTCAGAAGACCACACGTTAAAGGCAATATTAATGAAATTGTCACAGAATCGTTAGCAGATATTTTTTTCGTGGCATCGTCCACTTGGCTAAATAAATCTTCAATGTCTTCCAAAAACTCAATTTCCTCAGCGTTAAGCGGTTCCGGTGATTTCCGGGAACTTAGAAGAACCGTTGAAATAGCATCTTTCGTAAGTGAAATTCGATTTATCATTTTGTATGCGCTATTCCACCGCGTTGCTACTAACTGGATTAAAGACAGGGGATGGTTTCTAAGCTGCGCGGATCGGAATTTAGCATACGCAATTGAGCTACTTTTAAAAAAACCAACCACTTTTTTGCATTTAATAATAATGTCATTCAGGGAATAATGCTTTAAAACGTCTTGCATATCTAAGTTCAGGGTATGAGCAAATCATAGCAAATTTAATTTCTGCAAAATCGTACAACCCTTTTTCATGCTCTGAGCGTTATCAGTAACAACGGCTACTACCTTCTCCCGAATGTTCCACTCATCATTGAATCTGCAATATTTTGACCCGAATGATTGGTGTGATTAATCAATGAGCTACAAACGGTGCTTGATTTAAAAAAAAGGCGATAGTAGTCGACTGAAAATCCACTGAACAATCGTAAAGCATGCTATCGACTTGTAGTCGACTTCAGTCGATCTTTTGTCAGCTCTAGTACAGAGTACGAACCCAAATAGAGTTTGGAGAGTTTGGGAGAGACGGAGCGGAGAGAGGCGTCAGAGCGAGACGGCACTAGTCGGAGCGAGAGACGAGAGAGCGCAGGCGTGCCGTGAGCAAGGAAGAAACGGTACAGGGCTGCACTTTGGACTTCAGTGTGGTGCCGTGCGCAGAGGGCAAAAGGTCGAACGGTAAAACCGCGGACTTTGGACCTTGGATTGGAGAGAAGAAAAGGAGAGTCCGAGGATTAACGGGACCCGGAGGCCTATATAAGCGGGCCCAGCGCTGGAATCTGGAGCAGTCATCGAGCATCAAACTAAGCTAAGGTCCTTAAAGGCAACACACGGCTAAGTCTGCAGGATATCAAGGTTGGCTGTAATACCGACCATACAGACTATATTGGCTGTAATACCGATTAGTCCAGCTCCGTCGGCTGTAATACCGATCAGTTGCGCAGGTTATAGGTAGACTTGGCACGGGCATCACCACCAGCAGAGTGAAGAGCACGAACAGCGGACTTCAAGGGAGCAGCGTGGAACAACGCCGCAGCTAGTCGCGCAGGACGACGACAGGGACAAAGGCTGCGCATTTCCTGACGGGTAGAACTTAAGACATGCGGAAAGCCTTGGTGGAATAATACAACGAGACGAAAAACAATCCAGAACTCAAAGAACTCTGGTTGGAACTAGAAGCTATGTACCCAGAAAACCCAAGTCTAAAACAAGAGAAAACGCTATAGTCGGGTGCCCCGACTATCAGATACCCGTTACTCAGCTAAAGGGAGTGCGAGGGAGATGGATATATAAAACTTTTAAACGAATCGTCCGATTTAAAAAATTTCTTCAACATTTCGATAGGTATTGATAAACACGACAAAAATGCATTTTTACGTTTCTGAAATATTTAAATTTTTAAAATCGTTTATAAGCTATTGTGGGCGTTAGAGGGGGCGTGGCACCTTTTTGAAATAAATTTGCGCTGCGTAGGAACTCCTAAAAAGGAACACAAAAATTTTCTTAAACTATTAAGCACCCTTTTGCACGAATACAATATACCCTTTTACTCTACGAGTAATGGGTATAATTAACAAACCCCGAGGGAGAAGACGTCTGGACAGGACTTAGCATTGAAGAGATGCAACAAGAAGGCCAGCGAAGAGATGCAAGCCAAGATAGAAAGACAGTCCCGAAAGCACAAGGACTGACTACGCTAATGTCGCGAAGCAGGTCAGAGAATGGTCTTTTAGATTCGAGGGCACAGAGAAACCTCTTGGATTCTTGGAACAGGTGGAATGGTCCGCGAGTACCTACGGGTTGGACTTGAACATGATACCTCGAGCAATGCCAAAACTACTACAAGGCAGAGCATTAAAGTGGTTTATCTCGAACAATCGGCACTGAAAAACATGAGGAGATTTTATTGAGAGTTTCCAAACGTTCGTCCTGCCCAGAGAATATTTTGCGAAACTAGAGGGCCAAGTCAAAGCTCGGAAGCAGGGATTCAGAGAGCCGTTCAAGGATTACATGGTGGACGTGCAGACCATGATAAGGCCACTCGGGTACAATCCGGGAAAAATACTCGAGGTCATAAGGGAGAACAGCACACCTGACCTATGACACGGGCATTGGGCAAGAGGTTGCCGAAACCAGCGAATGCTATTCTGCTGGATATGCGGAAGCAAGGGTGTGAGATGCATGAAATGCTGCTAGAGAGCAGAAAATGGCCAGAGATCCCACCCGCAGAGAGGCGAGCGGGGGTCGCGGGAAAGATTACCCCGACGAGACGGCAAGATAGGTTGGCAGACGGAAGGTGCAGCGGAATAAGCGCGCAGCTCGAGGTTGAAGTCGCATTCGGCAACAAACGACTGACCATGAGCCTGCTGATATTACCAGGAGTAGTAGACGCACTGGTGCTGGGCTAGAATTTTTTCACACAGGTTGCCACGTATTAACTACATCCTGGACCAACTACGAGAAGCACGCTGTATCAACAGCCTGGACTTAAAGGATGGATACTGGCAGATTCCGCTAGAGGAAGCACGTTGAAGGTTCACGGCGTTCACGGTGCCAGGAAAGGTGCTTTTCCAATGGAGAGTGCCATTCGAATTATACTCGGCATCCGTAACACTTCAAAGGGCCTTGGACCAAGTGATTGGACCCGAGATGTCTCCACACGCGTTCGCGTATCAGGACGACATAATCGTAATCGGACGCACTCAGCGAGAACACAAAAACAATCTCAGAGAAGTGTTTCGCCGTCTGAAGGAGGCGAACCTGAGAATAAACCCCGAGTTCAGTTCTTTAAACAGGAGCTGGTTTATCTGGGACATCGCGTCACAAGCCAAGGAATTGGTACAGACCCAGACAATGTCGTTGCCATAGCCCAGTTAGAACCACCTGCAACCGTCCGTGAGCTAAGGCAATACCTAGGAGTGGCATCGTGGTACCGACGATGAAATGGGTGTGGACGCAAGACCATCAACAGGCATTCGAGGAGGTGAAGGCGAGGCTGGTGACTGACCCAGTGTTAGCGTGTCCAGATTCATTCATCCAGAACATTCACCCTGCAAACAGACGCCAGCGACTGCGGCATAGGTGCGATTCTAACACAGAACACGGAAGACGGCGAGAAAGTTATCTCATACTCCAGTCGGACGTTAAACGGACCCGGGAAAAACTATTCGACAACGGAGAGAGAGTGTTTGGCCATTCTCTAGGCAATTAGAAAACTAAAGCCCTACCTGGAAGGCTACCACTTCAAGGTGGTAACGGATCAAATGGCACTGAAATGGCTGTACAGCATTAAAAGCCCATCCGGAAGAATCGCCAGGTGGGCCCCTGAGTTGCAACAAAACGACTTTGCGGTTTCGTACAGAAAGGGCCAATTGAAGGTGGTAGCCGACGCGCTGTCCAGGCAGCCGGTGCCGGAAACCCTCAGGAGAGCGAAAGAGTTGGTGCCAAATTCGGAATTTAACTGGATCAGGGACATGCGCGAGTAGATAAAAACACCCGCAGAAATTCCCGGGCTATGTGTTCGATGGCGAAACGCTGTACAGGCAGATCCCACACAGAGCTGGCAACGAAGATGTGGTGGCCTAGCTAAGGGAAACGGTCCTACAAGAAAATCACGACGCCCCAGCGGCCGGCCATGTAGGAAGCCGAAAGAGGATTGCCCGTCTAGCTGCCAGATACTACTGGCCAGGAATACAAAGGGACGCGAGAGCATACGTTCGGAAATGCAAAGAGTGCCTAAAATTTATGCCAAACCAGCGACAGGCGGCGGGTAAGATGCTGACAAGTCCCTAAGGAACCATGGGCCATGGTGTGCGCGGATTTTGTGGGCCCCTTGCCAGGATCGAAGCACGGTAACCAAATGTTGTTGGTGCTAATCGACCGTTTCTCAAAATGGACATAATTGGTGCCATTACGAACCGCAACAGCAAAAACCTCCGCTCGGTTCGGAGTTCCAAAAGTGGTGATTACGGACAACGGGGTGCAGTTTGCCAGTCGGGCATTTAAGAGGTTTCTTCACGACACGGGAATGGGAATAAAACAACAATTCACGGCACTATGCACTCCTCAAGAAAATCCCACCGAGCGCGCGATCCGAACCGTAAAAACCATGATCGCACAGTTTGCCGGACAAAACCAAAGGAGCTGGATGAAAAGTGGCCAGAGATAATGCTAGCAGTTAACTCAAGCGTATCCGAGTCCACAGGATACTCGCCTTCCTTTCTGACGCAGGGCAGAGAACCGCGGCTGCCAAACGCGTTGTACGACTGGGCACAGGAAGGCAGACAGAGTCACCAGAGGGGAATGCCGAAAAACTAAAGGAAATCTTCGAAGTTGTCCGACGAAATTTAGAAATGGCAGCGCAGGATCAAGCCAGGCACTACAACCTCAGAAGAAGGCCAAGGAGCACCATTTGTCTAAAGCGGCAGATGGTTTTGCGGCCAAACTAGCGCCGAGATATGATGGTCCATATCAGGTGGTCGATTTTGTGTCCCCCGTTAACTTCAAAATTCGACACCAAAGAGGCAAGAAGGAACGCACCGTGCACATCAGCGACCTAAATCAGCAGGAAAAGGCACACGAAGGGAACAAGGACGGAGATACGGGCGGGTCTCAAGCAGTAGAAGAAACGGTACGGGAAAGTGGACAAACAGAAGACATATCGTTTAATCGTCAAGCGAATGCCAAACCACCAATGTCCAAGACCGCATGGGACAGTAGCAATCGTCAGGCCAAAAACCGAGTCAATGGAGCACGCCACACACGAACAAGGACTCTGATCATGCCAGCACACACCTAAGTCAACGACGAACAAAGGATCGGGATTACAGGAAGCCGTTTAATCGTCAGGACAAGCCGGAGTCAATGGAAAGGGGAGGTGGACAGACAAGAAGAACGATCTTGCAAATGAAGACTAGACAGATCCCAGACTAGATGGAGCAGAGGCAACAGTTTCTGCGTCAGGCCAAAGACCGGAGTCAACGGAGCATACAACCAATAGAAAGGGTCTGTATCAAAGAAAGCATTCGCCGCACCTGCGAAACGATAACAAGGAAAACAGGTGAAGAACAATGACGGAATACATGTCATTGAGGAAAGGGGAGAGACGGTACGGGGTACCGTAAAGCTAGGAGGAACACGCGTCAGCGGCGGCCGCTAAAAATCCACTGAAGAGACCAAGCCAAAACGAGAGAAGACCTTGGCATCGGAGGAAAGCGGCATCAGACACGCAGAGTTAAGAGAAAACGCCCCAGAGAGAAGATATAAGCCGCAAAGAGAGCCGCTAGGGACATAACGGTACGGCACAAAAGGCATCCCCAAAACCCAGGCTTCAGGTAAAGGAAATTGCAAGGGAACGGGCAAACCAAGTCAAGAAGTCACCATGAGTAGCCAAGTTACCAGAGCAGCAGCGAGGAGGATGGCCGCGCTTCAGAGAGGTCCTGAAGGAGTTCGGAGCCCGAAGGAGAGGCGAGAGTGGCGCCTAAAAAGGGCCAGGGATTCGGCGATCGACGCAATCCCGCCGGGACACACCCGAACCTTTAAGGGTGCGGCGAAGAGGCCGAGGGGAAGCGGCAGGACCTCGATGAAGATGGCCTAAGCAAGGGCCAAAATGCTAGGAGACGAGGTCGAGCGGGTGCGGACGATGAGGGCCCCGTACGAGGACCGCAGAGCGGTCGAAAAGGACTTCGAGACGGCGCATCGGGAATGGAAGCGGATAAAGCAGGCCGTCGAGGAAGTCGCAGTACAGGAGGCATACCGCCTCAAGCAAGATGAGGAGAAGGCCCGGAGGCCAAGAGAAAGGCGGAGGAGGAGAGGCGAAGGGCGGAGGAGCAACAGGCAAAGCAGCAAGAAGAGCAGCATCAGGACGGAGAGTGGCAACAACGGGTGCAAAAGTGGGAGGAAGAGGAACGCCAGCTGTGGACAAGTGAGGTCCTGGTGGAGGCAGTGCCCCTAATCCTAGAAGGGATGCAGGGAATTCCACAGACTCCCAGATACGGCGACGCCGAGGAAGCCAGCCAGGGACCCGATGCCCAGAACCAGCCGGTCCAAACCTTTATGTGTTGGCCGTGTTTTACTTAGTATATTTGGTAACCACTTTTAAAGCCAAACTTCTTGAATTCAAAGAAATTGGACTTCGAGTTTTATTTTCTGGTCAAAAAATAAAACTCAAGGGATAAGTTTTATATTTCAATCAGAAAATACAAATCAGAAAGTAAGCGTTATTTGACAAGCGGAAAATAAAATTCATAAAATAATCATTATTTCTAGATCTGAAATAAAGCTCAAAAAATTATCTTTACTATTTTGACCGCAGCTGTATACTTTTATCTTTTTATACCCGTTACTCGTAGAGTAAAAGGGTATATTGTATTCGTGCAAAAGTATGTAACAGGTAGAAGGAAGCGTTTCCGACCCTATAAAGTATATATATTCATGATCAGGATCACTAGCCGAGTCGATCTAGCCATGTCTGTCTGTCCGTCTGTCCGTCTGTCCGTCTGTCTGTCTGTCTGTCTGTCTGTATGAACGCTGAGATCTCGGAAACTATAAAAGCTAGGAGATTGACATTTTGCATGCAGATTCTAGGAGTTCCTACGCAGCGCAAGTTTATTTCAAAAATGTGCCACGCCCCCTCTAACGCCCACTATAGCTTATATACGATTTTAAAAATTTTAATATTTCGGAAAAGTAGGAATGCAGTTTTGTTGTGCTCATCACTACCTCTCGAAATGTAGAAGAAATTTTTTAAATTGGACCATTCGTTTAAAACTTATGCCTGATTAAAGTTTTTATCTCCATCTCCCTGGCCCTCCCTTTAGCCGAGTTACGTTTATTAGATAGTCGGGACACCAACCCGACTACAGCGCTCGCACTCCCTTTAGCTGAGTGACGGGTATTTGATAGTCGGGACACCAACCCGACTATACCGTTCTCTCTTGTTTGACTATGTTTTCTAGAATTTGTTTCTCCCTTAAAAAAATCCTAAAATTATTCTTTTAAAAAAATTGTACCTCAAAACAAACCATAAATCCGTTTGCCTCTGAGACCCCCGGAAAGTTTGGCCAATTTCAGCATTTTTCCAATTTTGAGGACCTTGTGCTAAGAATCCTTGCGTCGGGGAACTTTTTGGAAAACGCCATTTAACTTGGGAATTCGTAACAAATTCAAAAATATAGCATCCATCGAGGTAAATTTAACAAGCATTCAGTTTGTTGCACAGTGTTCTTTTTGGATTAATAAATAAACTATGTTTGCCTAATAAACTGCGAACATAAGCGGGAACATTGGGGAAAAAGATTTATTTAGTTTTTTGGAGACTTGGTTAAGGGGGGGGTAGGGTCTAGCAAAAAAAAACAATCGATTTATTTTTTATTTTTTTTTCTTGTAGATTAACATTTTAAGATTCTACAAAAAAAGTTTTAAGTCAATCGGACAAAAACTTTAGAAGTTATGCTAAAACTAGTACCCCAACCTCTAAGACTTTAGGTACGTAAGTGCATCTTTAAGTGCGTTTTTCTCGAAACCACGTTTTGAAAGTCCGTGACCATCGGCATTTCTAAACGGCTCAATCGATCGTTTTGAAATTTGTCGCATATTTTTTCTGCATAAAAAAACCCGCCCCCTGGGAAGAGTTTTTTTTTATTTTTTAACTTTAAGTATTTTTTTTTAAGCCCAAAGTCGAATTTTTTAGGTGAAAAACGCATTTTTGACTTTGGAAATGCAAAAAAAATTCTTTAAAAAAAAATTTAAAAATCGCGCTTCCCAGGGGGCGGGTTTTTTCTTTTCTTAAGCTAAATGTAAAAGCAGAATGGAAATCTAATAATTTTTGGAGGAGATACAGTGGTCACCGCAAAACGCCTTTTTTTAATAGTGTTCCAGCAATCGCTTTGCCACCGATATATTAGCCGATAGTATCGGCTATAAAAATTAGAGGATGTTATTTAAATGACACTTTATAATATACAATTGGTTTCATTAAATCCATCCAACCAGTTTTTATAGAAAAAATCGCAAAGTTACTTGATTTTTTGATGCCTTAGACCCTACCCCCCCCTTAAAGGAATCTGAAGCCCGTGGATTCGAGGTTTGAGCTTGTTTACGTATTATTATTATTCTTATAATTTATTGTTTGGCTTCCTAACGCTACAAGTTGTATAACTTATAAATTACTGCGCTAGTCACAACTGATACACAATTTTATATTTGAACAAAATTGGTTTTTAATTCTAATGACATACATTTTACATTAATTATTGAAAATACAGAATGACAAATAAAAATTATATCGAAGTTAAAAACAAAGGAAAAGGTTTTGAGGATAAGTCGCAATGTTAATATAGGATAATATACCTTTGCTATAAAGAACTGGAACTGTTTTTTTTAGGTGTGAGAGAAGTTTTGTCTTAAATATTATAAATAGATCTGGAGAATTTTAATTTTTCAAATAAGTATGATGGCTCTCTGGTGTATATAACTTTGTGTAAAAAGATTATTGTTCTGATTTTTATATAATCTGCCAAGCTAAGGTTAAATATTTTGTAAGTAAATTGAGTTACATGCTCAGATCTATGCAAATTCAATATAAAACGAGCAATACGATTGTATGCTATTTTCAGCTTATGTTGGCTTGCTACATCACAATTTGCATAAATCTCTAGATCATAGAAGAGTGTGGGTATTAGACAAGACTTCGCAATAAGTAGACGCACAGTAACAGGTAAGGAACATTTAACTAGTGACTAGGATCTTATTAGCCCATACGTTTTGCCTACCGATTTGTTTACGTGGTCATCCCAGTTCAATCTTCTATTGAATGTGACACCCAGATTATTGGCTGTTTCCACGTACTCAATTGGTGTGTTATTAATCATCAGGGGGGTTAGTATTATTGCTTAACTTCTTTTTAAAAATGCGCCACTATCGCAAGAAAACGTTTTATTGTATAGTACATTCTAGTAGACGGCTGCTGTCGAAATTTCAGCCGAATAGGACTCGTAGCTTTGTTTTGCCAGCGTGTGGAATCATACGTGTTCGCGGATTTTAGAAAAATGGAGAAAGAGCAATATCGGTTTGTGATTCGATTCTTCTTTATGAAAGGGAAATCGCGCAGCGAAATCAAAGAGCGCTTGGATGCTGTGTACGGTGACTCTTCTGCTTCGATGGCGACCGTCAAAAACACCAGTTTACAAAATAAAATCGACCTCTTCCTCATCAAAGATAACCTTAATTTTCCGGTTAAGTACATCTCCCTGATTAAGAAATGGGCCCTTAAAATTTTTTTTATGGTGTGAATTTTTTTTAAAGTGTATAAAACGTTTTTTGCCACTTTTTATTTTCTATCTTGAGTTTTGATAACCTGATTTGGGTCATATTATACTCAATTTACAGGTAATAGAATGTTCTTTAACTTTCCTATACACAGCATTGAGTTCCAGTCATTAGTTTAGGAGGTACACTTCGTCAAAGCTGAAAAAGTTGGAAAAAGTGTGAAAAAATGGAAAAAAGCTGGCATAAATGGCATATTTAAAAATACACGCATAAAAACCGAAATTATTTTTATAACGTATTTTTCAGACGGGTTAAAGAAGTTGGAGCATCGCAGGGTCAAGTGTATCGAGCTAAAAGAAGATTATGTTGAGAAATAAATCGCCACTTTTCCAAAATTTTCGTTTTTCTTTTGGAAGCTAAGTACTTATCGGGCCACCCTCGTACCAAGCTCCATTCTACATATATCTAAACACTCACTAATTCTAATTAAGGGACGACTAACATACATCTGGACATCATCAGCATATAAAAGAAAACTACATGTCGACAACATAGACGGGAGCATAAACCCATGCCCTTATCGGGCGTTGCACAAAAAAAGTTAATTTTTGTCTCCGACTTCGCTGCTGACTTAATATAATTCTTTTAAATTTTTATTAAATTCTTTAGATTCTAGTTCGAATATATTTAGATTTTTGGGAAGAAGATCATACAGCCTCCAAAAATCTGTACCCAAGTATAGATCTTGCTTTAGCGATGGTACAATATAAATGATGAAAGGCTATTGAATGTTTCCATATTCTATGTCCACCTTCATCTTGCCTACTATTCGTTGTTGGCTTCCATCTGCCGCGGTAGCACTAACTAAATCACCTCCAAAACAACTTATGGATGCCCCAGAGTCAAGTAACCGGTACACGCTACGATCTAAAAAACGAATTGGCAAAAACGGTCGAGGATCTCTCGTTTCTCTCGGAACAGAACAAATATATTTCAATCCCAGCCGACAGGCACTAATGATTGGCCAAAACGATTTGATTCTTTTAGAACTCCGAGATTTCAATCTTTTCAAGTGAGTGTTGTGACAAAATTTTCGATTTTAAATATCAGGTAAATTTTTAAATTTACAATGCAGCAAAGAGCTGCCATTGCCTTTTGGAACGCCAGGAATAGTTTGTGGTGCAATCCACATTTAATCGGTTATTGTTGACTGATTGCGATAGGCATTCGAAGTTTTCGGTTTGTACGTCAGCTTCGAAGCGCCGGATTTGGAGTTTTTTGCACACTTCACACAATTCGTCTTGTAAGTGTTATCTGTTCCACAGCCATAACAAAAAAGTCGTTTATCGGCTAAACAATCCTGGTAAATGTGGCCATCTTTGCGGAAGTTCCAGCATTTTAAGGTGAACGCGTCTACTTCTAGGTCGTTTTCTGATTCAGAACCTTTATGGAAATAAGATTCTGGTATCAGTTCTGATATTTTGCGTCTAAATGGGTTACCTTTACTATACCCGTGCGCGCATTAGACGTCGTTTAGTAGTTAATGTCGGCGCTTCAGAACGTATCTTGAGAACGCGGACAAGATTTCGCGAGCTCCATGGTAGTTCGAGTTGATCGACTAAAAGGCTTAGGCTATCGTAAAAGCTGTCAAATATCAATATCATCCCATTTCTGGCGAAATTGCATGCCTAAAACAGAACATAACATATCCCAGTGGACTTCGGTTACCGATTTATGGTAACGCCAATAAAATTCGTTGGCTTTGCCCTCAAAGAGAACGCTGGCGTTCCTGCAAGGGACAGAGAAATTTCTATCTATTGTTTAATGCGTTAGCGCCTCAACTCTGTAAATGAAGTTGTCTACTGAGACACCTGATCCCGAATATTTAATCTTCCATCCGTTTAAAATATGAACGACCTTACTTCGGTGAGAGCCTGGGGAACCGTTTGGATGAGAACAAGGCATACCCTGGACTTGGAAAGGTGGAGGGCTGCCGTGTCAGAACTTAGAAAAGTCCTTCGATTGGCCAAATTGGATTTATTTTGTAAATCATCTCGGTACCATTAATCCCAACCAGGATCATGGGTTTACATTATGAAAATGCACACGAAATCTGAAAAGGCAACCTCTTCACAGGTTTTCTCTTAAACGAAGCGATGGCACTTGGGCTCACAGTGATTCCGATATAGCCGTTGTATTTGCAGATGATCTGGAAAACCGATTTACTCCGTTCGATTTTGCAACAGACCAGGAAGTTTGAACCACAATTTCTTGGTTTGGACTTTCATTCGGTCCTCCTGTTGTTGTGCGACCAGTGGATGAGGGGGAGGTCCGTGATTATATTAAGCGATTGGTCCCCACAAAAGCTCCTGGCATTGATAAGGTAGATGGTAAAGTTTCAAAGTCACTACCCAACTCTGTCATTGCACAGCTCTGCCTTCTCTTTAATACTTCACTCAACCTTGGCCATTTTCCATCCCCTTGGAAATGTTCCCTAGTTACAATGGTCCCCAAAAAGGGCAAAGATCCGTACACCCCTGAGTACTACAGGCCAATAAGTCTTCTGTCCTTGTTTTCCAAGATATTTTAGCAGATCGTACTTAACAGGCTTCTGGATATTGACACCTTTAATGACGCTCTACCAAACCATCAATTTGGTTTCCGTAGTCGCCACTCCGCCACATTCGTGGACATCTTTCTGGACTACGTCTAATTCGTGCTGGTGTCCCACAGGTAAGCGTACTTGGCCAGGTTCACTTCGGATCTCCCAAACCCAGTGGTTCGTGGTACTCTTCTTGTCACCTATGCAGATGATACTGCATTTCTAGCTACTGGCAGCACCCTCTCCTCGGCCTCGTGGCGTGTCCAGACGTTCTTGACGTTCTTGCTAGTCATCTCGATGGAACATTGCGCTGAACGTTAACAAAACCCAACACGCCACCTTTGCTCTTCGACCTGGCCGCTCCCGTAGTCTTTACTTGGATGGTGATAGACTTAAGCACGAGCATAAAGTAACGTACCTCGGTGTTAGACCGCCGTCTATGCTGGAAGGGTCAGATTGACCGTGTCTGTGGGTCAGCAAGAGCGAAATTGGACAAAATGGACTGGCTACTTCGTTCAGATAGCGGATTATCCCTTCATGCCAAAGTACGATACTTTAAAGCCATTGTTATCCTACAGGTTCACATACTGACTACACATTATTATTGCTAAGATTAGAATTGAGCGTGCTAGCGACAAGAAAGGATTGACTAAACTAAAACCGGAAGAGAATGATAATTAAATTCTAGAATAAGTATTACGGGGAGAGAAAAGATTTAGAGGAAGTTAGTTAGGCGAATCCACGTATGGCCCTCCCAACCTATGATCAACGCCTTAAAGCGTGGCTTCGGTGACACCTTGATACCGAGAAATCATCAGCTTAGTTCAGTTCAATGTTGTTTAGAAATTCATGGTTTTATTTACGTTCACCATATTGATTAATTTTCTTTTGATAGCGATATAAAACGTACCTAAGATTTATAAAAGAAGTATATATATATAAACGATAAAGTAAAGCGAGGCAATTGATATAAATTTTATCTTAAAGAAATAAGAATAAGAAATATTACACCAAGTCTGTCGTGTTTTTCATTCGTTCCTAAATTCTTTTCGATTGCACTCATAAAGTCTATCCGCCTTTCAAAATATTTATAAAGAAACAAGATAGATCCATATTATCGTCGTTTTGATAACATTTTAAACATAGACTGTGATTTAAAATCGCATTTAAATACGAATTAATATCAACATTAACGAAAACAAAAACAAAGCTTTGCCTAACTCCGCGTGGCTGCCGCTTGTGTTCTGTTGTTGTTTACACTCTCCGTTGCTCTCCGAATCGTGCTTCTCTAATCTTTCGAACGCGTATTATTCTCGGAGCGGTTATCACCTCTCTAACGGTACTTCCTTCGCTTTTTTCTTTGTGCGTGCTGCTGAAACTCACCGGTTGCCCGGATAATCAACGGCTCTCCTGCCTAATATTTCTTGCAGTCTCTCTCATCGCTCTTTAATCCGAGCTCGCCTACTTGGTCTTCAAGTTCCCTTAATCTCTTTAAATCTCTTAACTACCAAAATGAGTGTACCGTACACTGCCAAAAAATGCGAATACAATGGCACCGTTGTTGGTGAGTCGTATTTACTGTGCTGGCTGTGCGACAATTGTGCACATATTAAATGCGCTGGTGCCGGCGCTAATGGTCGCATTGCTGATCTACTTTCGAAAAGAATAGTATTTCTTTGGACCTGCCTTGTTACGGGGTATTGTATGCGCACTTTCATGAGACAAACGCGTGATAACTTCAGAGATGTCCATAAACTGGCTACCGCCTTAACTGATAAGGTTTCCAAGGTTGAATCGCAATTCCGTGAATACAAAATTGCGGACGAATCTCCAAAAAGGAAAATTGCCAACAACAACAACCTTGAGGTGCCGGCAGATGGGTTTCCATCGATGCTGTCCCCAACCGGACAAGACCCAGTTTCTCCTACTGCACTAGCAATACCCGCAGCGGTGCTAAACTTTGTGCCTCCAGCCTCTGAGGGAGCCAACCTGTCTCCGGGAATACTCCCTAGGGACAGTGTATTAAATACGCCAGCAACATCCACAACTCAGGCTTTACAAATTCCTCCAAATTCCATGCCGAAAGATCCAGTCAATCTAGGCAGATCCGAAGTCCATACTTCCACTAGCTCTAATAGTACTCAAAATCCGTCCAAGCCTCATCCGAACGTCCGGGATGCACGTCCCATACGTGGTACTCGTAGACCCCTCGCTGCCGTGTCCTTAAAACCAGTCGAAACTAAGAAGGCTATCTTTGTCTCTCGGCTTCGTCCTGATACCACCGAAGATGAAGTTAGGGGACATCTATGTGATATGTTCCAGGTCTCTTCCGACAATTTTATAATTTCCAAGTTTAATTTTAATTATAAACGAAAAGTTGCTTCTTTTAAAATTATTCTTCCGGAATCATTCTTACTTCGAGCATCAGGTCCTGGATTGTGGCCAGTTGACACCTCTGATAAAATTTCTTCGGTTCCAAAAAACTAGATTTCATTTTGCACTATCAAAATGTTCGTGGCCTTCTCAGCAAGCTAACTAGTCTGCATTATTGCCTTCACAGAGACTTGGCTTAATTCTACCGTATCCGATAGTGAAATAATGTCCAATAAATATTTTATTTAAAGGCGTGACCGCCCCTCTCTTCAAAGTGGTGGTGGCCTAATTGCAGTAAAATCCGACTTATCGTCCCATGCGTTGTCCATTGCTAATACGGCCGATATTGAGTTCATTGCTGTAAAAATATGCCTGCATAACTCCAACAACCTCTTTGTAACTTGCTCGTATATTCCTCCATGTTCCGAATCCTCTACATATTTGCAGCACCTCGCCGATATTAGGAACATTTCCTCATCCGCTGATGCTTCAGATCACCTTATTGTTTTGGGTGACTTCAATATTCCTCAACTATCATGGCTGCCATATGATGATCTTGCTGCACTAGTTCCCAGCGATCAGAATGATTTCCTAGATGGTGTTATCGACTTATCCCTTGGCCAAGTAAATTCCACACCCAATCAGAATGGGAGATTCCTAGACCTTATATTTGTATCTGACTTTTGCGATACCACTATAACGCGGTGTACTCCGCTGTCCAGTCCTGAGGACCCCTATCATCCGACACTACAAATTATCATTAATAGTGTGGTTCAGTTCTTAAATACTTCTGAAAAAGCGATTCGGACTCGATGCTTCCGGAAAGTTGATTACTCGCTACTGCCGGCTTCCTTGACCCATGTGGACTGGTCTATACTCCAAAATCTTTCGCTTGAAAATTCAGTATCAACCTTTTACAATATTATGTATTCCTTGTTTGATAAACTTTGATAAACTGTATAAGAAGTTCGCGAAAACATGGCTCCAATCTGATTTTTGCAAATACAGTGTAGCTAAATCCAATTATTTCCTGCATAATTCCGAATGCTATAATAGCTACCTGTTACGCTGCAAATATGAATTCCGCAGTAATCCCAAGCTATTTTACTCAAAGCGTAAATCCAAAATGTTTCCACCTTCTTTTCATTTGAACAACATATCAGCGTCAAATCACCAGGGAATCAGTAACCTGTCCGCGGACTTTTTCCAGTCCACATATTCGCCATATTCAAATCACCCAAATTCCGATTTCAGCTATTCCTATTAGCTAGCCCACAAGGACTCCATATATTGTCCTGTAATTGATGAACGTGATGCCAGTCGCAGCCTATCCTTGATAAAGCTGTCTTATTCTCCAGGTCCCGATATGGTTCCCAGCTCCGTTCTAAAATATTGCGCAGATTCACTTTCTGTTCCGTTAACCATTATTTTCAAAAATCTATCCATTTCTGCACCTTTCCGGCTGTTTGGAAGGAGTCCTTTATTATTCCACTTCATAAGAAGGGCAGCAAGTCTAACATTATGAATTATCGTGGGATAGCCAAACTAAGTGCTATTCCTAAGCTATTTGAAAAACTCATATGCGATCAATTGCAGCACCAGTGTCGTTCCTTGTTATCTCCGAATCAACATGGTTTCACAAAATGTCGTTCAACTACAACTAACCTGCTGGAATTTACGACCTACATTAATAAAGGCTTCCTATCCTCTAATCAAACTGATGTCATTTTCACTGATTTTAGCAAAGCGTTTGATTCAGTGTGTCATGAGCTTCTTATCCACAAGGTGCGCCTTCCAGGTTTCCCAACAACCCTTCTGATGTGGATTCATTCATACCTTACAGGCCGTTCCCAAAAGGTACAATTAAATAATGTGCTTTCAAAAATTGTATCTAAAAGCTCCGGAGTACCTCAAGGTAGCCATCTGGGTCCTTTGCTATTTGGTCTATTTATTAATGATCTTCCTCAAATTATCATGGCCTCCAAAGTTCTAATGTATGTGGGTGATGTCAAGTTGTGTATGCATATGACATCGACTGGTTCCCACATGCAGCTCCAGCTTGACTTAAATAACCTTCAATCCTGGCCAAGTCAATAAGCTACTGCTTAATCCAGATAAATGTAAATCCATGACATTTTTTCGTTCCAATCCAGCTGTGCTTACATACTCCGTTGGCCAATCCGCGCTTGAACGCATTGAAACCGTCCTAGATCTTAGAGTCCTATTTGACCATAAGATATGCTTCAATCGCCATGTCAGAACTATCTCCAATAAAGCTAAGGCCTTATTAGCTTTCATCAAACGCTGGTCCAAAGAATTCGATGATCCGTATATAACAAAGCTCCTGTCTGTTTCCTTAGTTCGTCCAACGCTGGAATACTGCTCATGCGTATGGTCTCCACAGTATGAGCGCTATCAAGTCATGATTGAGTCTATTCAGAAGCAGTTTCTCCTATTTGACTTACGTGGCTTGAATTGGGACTCTAGAAGCCGACTACCTTCCTATAGAGACAGGCTGCGTCTTTTGAATCTGCCAACTTTAAAGCACCGTCGAATATGTTCTGGCGTGATCTTCCTTCACAAGCTCCTTACTGGCGGTGTGGACTCACTTCACCTGATAACGTCTATAAAGTAGTAGTAGTAGGTTGTTTATTGTTTGTGTTTTGTTTTTCTTTGTTGCTTATTTATAGCTGGCTGTACATATTTAGGGTTACATCAAAACAAATAAAACAAACAAAAATTTGTTACAACGACAATGGCTTTTATGCCGTTAGTCGGTTAATTTAGTTAAATTAGATTCTAAAATTGTTCTAAGATAATTTTTTTTCTGTAATTACTGGCTTTTGTAATGAAAAATGCCAGATTCTCCCAGTTTTCCCCATTTAGAAGATTGTGGAGATCCGGTTCGCAAAGGGTGGTTTTCGTGAAACATGTAAAACGAATCTCTCTCAGAATAGGGCAGACTGCAATGAAGTGTTGAACATTCTCGATTTCTCGCATGTTGCAGAGGCTGCATTTCAGTGATGGGTTGATAACGTCTATAAATTGGAATGTTCCTTCTAGACCAACTCGTCGATTTCGGCCATTAGCACTGGAAATTGTCAGGTCAAACTACTCCCGCTTTTCCGAGTTTTATGCGACAACTATAATGATTTGTACCACTTATTATCCTATGAGTGTTCCTACGATGTGAATTCAGTCAGAGTCACTGCGTTCCTGTCATCCGCAAATAATCAATCATATTGAAAATTTCCTGTATATTTATGCCCGTTACTCGTAGAGTATAAGGGTATATTGTATTCGTGCAAAAGTATGTAACAGCTAAAAGGAAGCGTTTCCGACCCCATAAATATATGTATATATTCTTGATCAGGATCACTAGCCGAGTCGATCTAGCCATGTCTGTCTGTCCGTCTGTCTGTCTGTCTGTATGAACGCTGAGATTTCGGAAACTATAAAAGCTAGAGGATTGGCATTTTGCATGCAGATTCTAGGAGTTCCTACGCAGCGCAAGTTTATTTCAAAAAGGTGCCACATCCCCTCTAACGCCCACAGTCGCTTATAACGATTTTACAAAATTTAAATATTTCGGAAAAGTAAAAATTCAGTTTTGTCGTGTTTAAAAATACCTATCGAAATGTAGAAGACATTTTTTAAATCGGACTATTCGTTAAAAAGTTATGGCTGATCAAAGTTTATATCTCCATCTCCCTCGCACTCCCTTTAGCTGAGTAACGGGTATATGATAGTCGGGGCACCCGAATATAGCGTTCTCTCTTGTTTTTAAGACCAATGAGCTGTCTATAGCTTCATATATATGTAAGGCACTGGGCCTGGTTTATTTAATAGTACATAAGATATTTGTAGGGAATAATGATAATTCAATGGTAGTTTGTTACAAAACGACTTCGAAGAACGGAATTTATAGCAACGGATTTATTGACTCTTGACGACTTGAGTTCAACTGGATTGACGATGGACCCTCCGACGTACCAACTTCTTGTACTCGGACTTGATTCCACGGCGACGACTTGAATTTCCTCTTAGCTGTATGCTCCCGATGTGATCTCTTCTGTAGTTCAACTCTCTGTGTGTTCCTTCTACTTTTCTTGCCCCTGCCACGCCGTCGATACCGAAGCACAGCTGACCTGGCCGATGATATCGTGAACTATGTTTTACATATATTAAATAAATAAATGAATATTATCGGTTTTAATTATATGTATGTTATATGTTATATGTTATTTATTCTAAAGTCTTCTTCGAGACACATTCTTTCAAAATTTAAATTCAAGCTTCATACAATATAGACTTTCAGAGTCAACAATCGACGACTGTAATTATACCCGTTACTCGTAGAGTAAAAGGGTATATTGTATTCGTGCAAAAGTATGTAACAGGTAGAAGGAAGCGTTTCCGACCCTATAAAGTATATATATTCTTGATCAGGATCACTAGCCGAGTCGATCTAGCCATGTCTGTCTGTCCGTCTGTCCGTCTGTCCGTCCGTATGAACGCTGAGATCTCGGAAACTATAAAAGCTAGAGGATTGGTATTTGGCATGAAGATTCTTGGAGTTCCTACGCAGCGCAAGTTTGTTTCAAAATGGTGCCACGCCCCCTCTAACGCCCACAATAGTTTATAAACGATTTTAAAAATTTAAATATTTCGGAAAAGTAAAAATGCAGTTTTGTTGTGTTTATCAATACCTATCGAAATTTAGAAGAAATTTTTTAAATCGGACCATTCGTTTAAAGCTTATGCCTGATCAAAGTTTGTATATCCCTTGCACTCCCTTTAGCAGAGTTACGTTTATCTATTATATAGATAGTCGGGACACCAACCCGACTACAGAGTTCGCACTCCCTTTAGCTGAGTGACGGGTATTAGATAGTCGGGACACCAACCCGACTATAGCGTTCTCTCTTGTTTTATTTAACTTCATTCAAAATTTTCTTTCGCATTCGTTTTTATCAAAATTTTCGTGTTAATTAATTTATAAAGAATTTATTTAATTCATCCTTTTAAAAATCGGAGTGGTTATTCTCGTATAATATTATAATATATTTTCGTTCACTTTACGGATCGGAGAGAAATGTGTATAATAATATAAAGGTATAAGATTAGTTGGTTTGACTCACGGCATTTCCTCCGACGTTAAAGATCGATCTCCGGACGGGATGGGTTGGCTGTAATCTAAATTGTGGCGATATTTTTCGCTACGGGAAATTTAAAAAAAACAGGTAGAAGGAAGCTTTTCCGACCCTATAAAGTATATATATTCTTGATCAGGATCACTAGCCGAGTCGATCTAGACATGTCCGTCTGGCCGTCCGGATGAACGCTGAGATCTCGGAAACTACAAAAGCTAGAATATTGGGTTTACCCACACATACTCTTGGGCTTCCTACGCAGCGCAAGTTTATTTCAGACGACCGCCACGCCCCCCCTAACGCCCACAATCGCCCATAGTCGCCCGCAAACGATACTAAAATGTGTTTGGCGCCCACATTTTCAAAGATTTCTGAGAAGTGTAAATGCAATTTTGTTGTGTTTGGTTATACCTATCGAAATGTAGAAAAGAAATTTTAAATCGGACCATTCGTTAAAAAGTTAAGCCTGATCAAAGTTTATATCTCCATCTCCCTCGCACTCCCTTTAGCCGAGTGACGGGTATTAGACAGTCGGGACACCAACCCGACTTTTGCGTTCTCTATTGTTTTTTTTGACTTGATTAACTAATTATTTCAATTTTTTCCCATATAATTATTGCTTAACATGACGTTGCCGCTTGGGGTCTTTAGAGAACTTATTATTATACCCGTTACTCGTAGAGTAAAAGGGTATATTGTATTCGTGCAAAAGTATGTAACAGGGAGAAGGAAGCGTTTCCGACCCTATAAAGTATATATGTTCTTGGTCAGGGTCGCTAGCCGAGTCGATATAGCCAAGTCCGTCTGTCCGTCTGTTCGTCTGTCTGTCTGTTTGTCCGTATGAACGCTGAGATCTCGGAAACTATAAAAGCTAGAGGATTGACATTTTGCATAAAGATTCTTGGAGTTCCTACGCAGCGCAAGTTTATTTCAAGAAGGTGCCACGCCCCCTCTAACGCCCTCAATAGCTAATATACGATTTTAAAAATTTAAATTTTTCGGAAAAGTAAAAATGCAGTTTTGTTGTGTTTAATAATACCTATCGAAATGTAGAAGAAATTTTTAGTTAAAAATGGCTTTAAACAACTCAAAATTATATGAACTGTTTAGGTCAACAACTACCTATTCGGAGTTCAAAGAAGTTAGAAGAACTAAAACAGAGCAACGAAAATATATTACACACTCTTAATGACATATGCAAGCATTAAAGTGAAATGGTTGAAAGTCAGCCGCAACGCAGGGAGGTTTGCAATGAAATACGAGGACTGGCTTAATGACGAAACTTTCCTGGATATATCGGCCGAGGAAGAGCCCACCACATCAACAGATCGTGGAAGAGGAAGACCATCTAAAAGTATGGAGAATTGTCAGGAACGCACAAGGAAAAGCAAACTGGAAGATGCAACTGATAATTTAACCACTGAAAATGTTTCCGAAGCGCTTTCATTAAAATATAAAAAGGACAATGAAAAATTGAGAGCGCAGATTACACCAGTTTACAAAAAACAAGAGAGAACGCTATAGTCGGTTTGGTGTCCCGACTATCTAATACCCGTCACTCGGCTAAAGGGAGTGCGAGGGAGATGGAGATATAAACTTTGATCAGGCATAACTTTTTAACGAATGGTCCGATTAAAAAAATGTCTTCTACATTTCGATAGGTATTGATAAGCACAATAAAACTGCATTTGTACTTTTCCGAAATATTTAAATTTTGTAAAATAGTTATAAGCGATTGTGGGCGCTAGAGGGGGCGTGGCACCTTCTTGAAACAAACTTGCGCTGCGTAAGAACTCCAAGAATCTTCATGCCAAATACCAATCCTCTAGCTTTTATAGTTTCCGAGATCTCTGCGTTCATACAGACGGAGAGGCAGACGGACAGACAGACAAGGCTAGATCGACTCGGCTAGTGATCCTGATCAAGAATATATATGGGGTCGGAAACGCTTCCTTCTAGCTGTTACATACTTTTGCACGAATACAATATAGGGTCATTCCACGTGAAACGTGACAGGCCAATTTGGGTCAAATCTCAGAATCAAGCGAAACTGATTTTTTCGATAGAGGATTAAAATATAAGGATCGGGGTTTTGTTTTTTTTTTTTTTTACTCTTACCGTTTATTTTTAAAAAATATTTTTTTAATTAAGCTTCGATTTTTGAGTTATGCAGCACTTGAGACTCGTTTGAGTTATTTTAATATTTCGGATGCCACTTTGTGGCATTTCTTAATATCTTTCAGAAAAATATTTTTAAAAATTATTAAATTTAAAATTAAGTATTTTTTAAGAGAATTTAAAATTAGAAAACTTCTGTACGCCGGAATACACGCTGTTTCCGAATAAAAAAATTATCCCCATATTGCTTCATCAATTCTTCACAAAGTGGTAAAATACAATTTTTGTAATCGCAAGTCGTACTAGTGAAGACAGCGATTTTAGTTTAGCGACTTTGCATCAAGCAACAACAGCGCAACGTGTAAGAAGAGAACAGCAATACGAGCGCGGCAGAGCAGGAATAGTGCTTTCCCTTTCTAAGAAATGGCATTTTTTCCACTTGATACGTATTTTGCGGCCTCCTGTAGTACTTTTTCCAACTTCATTATGCACTCTTCATCCGTTTGTGCAAAGATAATTATATCGTCAACGTAGATCTGCATTACGTCATCTTGAATTAGATCTTGGAAAACACAGTTGACAAATCGGTTAAACACCGCGGGTGAATTGCAAAATCCGAATGGAGCTTTGCAGAATTCAAAGAGGCCCTCTTTTGTTATGAATGCAGTGTAGCGGCGACTGGACTCTTCAATCGGTACATGTAAGAAACTACTATTGATCATTTCTTGTTCCAGTACAGCCAATACGCTATCGCAAACTTTGTTATGCATATGTACACCAAACAGCAGTTGGAACGGCGTCTTTTTCGTGGAGCAGTGGACGTGCGAGTTTATGGCTTTATGTACTGTAGCTACAACCTTATACCATTTAGAAGGATCTTCTGCAGACAATTTAGCGACCATCGAAATTATTATCCTGTTAACGCGTTCAATTTGGCCATTTCCTCTAGCAACTCCTTTAGTAGTCCAAACATGTTCAATGCCATTTCCTGCGGCGTACTCCTGAAATTGACTCGATGTAAACGCGACTCCTCTGTCGATTACGATCCGTATTGGGTGGCCAAATACTACCGACCATTCCTCCAACTTCTTCACGACCTCGTCACTTCCGATGCTTTTGGTTGGGAATAACCAAACAAATTTGGTAAAAGCATCCACGGCTGCAAAAACGAACCGATATTGCTTGGATGTCGCGTCCATTGGTCCAAGGTGATCCACATGAAGAGTGTGCAGTGGTTTATCTCCCTTCTCAATGCAATACAGAAGACCTTCTTGCTTTCCAACTTATTGTTTATAAGAATGCATTTGACACAATTGTTGATAATCTGGGCCACTTTTTTCTCCATATGCGGAATCCAAAACTGCTGTTGCAAGGCATTCTGCAGTGCGAAGTGACAGACGTCGTGTGCTTCCTTTATAACTTCGTACTCCATTGACTTAGGTACAACCATAACGTCATTACCGTCCACTACTTTGAACAGGATTCCTCCTTTTAGTTGAAGGTCTTTGTAGGGCTGCGACTTATATAATTGTCCTTTTGTTGGGCCATCTTTATTTGAACGGAGACTTCTGATGTTACCGTAAAAACATCAACTGGATGACGACTGAGACTGTCTACGTGTTTCATTTTCTGCCCGGCGCGATGCTCAACATGGAATGTGAAGTCCTCGAGGTATAGAATCCAGTCTGCGACTTCTCTTGGTACATCTTTCTTTTTCACAGTCTGGGAAAACGCTGAACAGTCGGTTACCAATTTGAATTCAATCCCCAGAAGGTAGTGGCGAAACTTTTTGACAGCTAGGTCAGCTGCCTTAACTTCAAGAATATAACTGTGGCGTTTTGCGTCAGCACGTGAAGTCTTTTTACTCCAAAATGCCACCGGATGAAGTTTACCGTCGAATCTCTGCATCAGTATGCCCCCGAAGCCGTTCACTGGACTCTTCAATCGGTACATGTAAGAAACTATTTTCCAAATCCATGACTGTGAACACCTTTGCCGTTTGCAGCTTTTCTAGAACATCATCCATTACACTATGGGGAATTTGACCACTTTTTTTTGCCAAAAACCCATTTTCTAAAAGTCGGAAAATTCAAAAAAGTTTCAGTGTAATGCATTCACAATAGACCAATCTTCAGTATTGCATACCAGAAATTTTTATAGAGGGAGCCACAACAAAGGAATCAGCTGATAAACTTAGCTGTTGCATTTGCAAAGCACAGGCGCCTGCAATATGAAGTTTTCTTTGCAAACTTTAAGTGGTCGAAAAACTAAACATTATTATTAAAATTTTTGAAATGAATTCCAATCTGTGTGGTTTGTATTGTGTTTGTAAACGTCGTTTGTAGAAAAAAATCGTGTTGTCCCCTTAATAGAGCATAAATGTAAGTAGCCTTGCAATTGCATATTTTGGATAAAGTCTCATGTTCCATTAGATATTTAAAGTGAGTCCAGAAGAGTCCATCCACGAGATGTATTGCATTTTGTAGAGTGTTAAATTCTTGTTCAAATAAATGTTATTAAAAATATCACTTTTTACGATTTTGCGAGAAATTTCAATTTTTAGGACATAACCTCAAATTGGCAAATGAAGAAGCAAAGAGAAAAGTCGCAAGGGAGAATGCTGTGTTTGGTTTTATTAAAGATGCTAGATATTGTAGACCAAGTAAGTAACAAATTTTTGTTACCGCTTGACCCAAATGTGGAAGAGTTCCTTTGCTTTTTAAGTCAGTTGCGCCGGAAGCATGCAGTTTGGCTGGATTCCAAAACTGTAATCAATGTTTTGGACTTAGAATATGAATACAATCTTGAGTTGGAAAACAAAGAGCAGGACTTTTTCCAAGAGGTTTCTAGGAAAAGTAGATGTCTAGCTATACATCATTAACTTCCTTTCGTTATTGGGCCACCAAATGCTTTAGATGTGTTTTATATTACATTCTGCCTTAATACGGTTTTACCTTGGTAAAGGCGTGCCACGCCCACTATTTTCCAATAAATATAACCTGATACTGTCATAGAACTTGTTTTTACTTGTTAATTAGTACTCTAAGACAAGCCACGCCCTCTATTTTTCTATAGATAATAGATATTGGTCAACTTAACCCGATGCTGAAAACAGAAGTCGAATATCTTTCTCCGTTCTTGAGTTATTAATTTTGGTCAAAAAAAGTGGTCAAATTCCCCATAGTGCATCCTTCTTCCTTACGACGACCACTCGACTTGCGAAGTTTGACGTAGACTTCCGTATTACGCCCTCCGCGAGTCATTTTTCCACTTGTTGTCTTACGGCGTCTGCTTCTACTGGTGAGTATCGATTCGGTTGGTGACGGAAAGGCTTTATCTGCTCATCAGGTACGATCTTTAATTGAACAGGACACCCAACTGGGGGTTCAATCGGCTTGTACTTGTCGACCATCGACTGAATGAGCGGCTTAAACTGTGGGGAGACGTTAATGTTATCCTCGACCTCAACAATATTATAGATACTTAGCTCCTCTCCTCCAGCGCTCTCTGGCTGCGCTGACACCTTGGAGAATGTGAATCCATTCTCTTCTAAGATGAGCCGAAACTTGGATGCGAAGTCAAAACCTAGCAGAGCTTCGTCTTCGATATGGTTATCCGGAACTACAACAAATTTTTGCTCAACAACCAGTCCATTGACGTCTACGATGCCGACGAAGGTACCCAGCGGCTTTGTCTAAATGTTTCCTAGACCTCGCAGCACGGCATAACTTTTTTCCAGCTTTACGGCGAGCATCTTTTTAAACACTGAGTAGCAAACAATTGATACGTCCGCTCCTGTGTCTACAAGACACTGTATGTCCAATCCGTTCAGTCTGATCCCCTTCAGGCGCTTTGATGATTTGATCACTTGCACAGATCTGGTCACCTGTAGACAGTCCTTAGAAATATGTCCAATACCATCACATTTAAAGCATTTGGTGTCCGTCTTGCAGTCCTTCCTCAGGTGGTCCGCTGATCCACAATTAAAGCAACGACTGGTGCGGCTGGTTGCAGGGGACATGTTTTTTTTGACACCACTGTGCTGCTTGACTTGGTTGTTCGATTGACACTGGCATTGATATATTTCGAACTTATCTTTTAGCTCTTGAAACTCCTTATAGCTGTACAAGTTAAACTTAAACTCACTTGGTAAATCCAAACCATCCACAATGTACGCAATGAGTGACTCTCCGTCAATTGAGCCCTGTGAAGCTATATTTTTCATTATTAATATGTACTCCTGAAAACTCTCGTCGTTCTTCTTCTCCCTTTCTGCTAGTTTGGCATGTAGATCGGCGCTTCGCATTGTGCGCTTGAACTCTCCCATTAGCACATATTTTAGCTGAGCGAACGAATTAATGACTTCCGACTTCAGGAACAGCTTGGCCAGCTTTACCATCTTTCCTCGAGCTTGTACATATTTTTGTTGATTACTTAGTCCATACGCGTCAGCATTTTGTTAAAGATTGTTGAACCACTGTTCCACAGGAATACTCTTTCCGTCAAAGTCTGGAACAATGTTCGCGAAGTTTTCCACTGAAATTGTTGGCCTATTTTGATCTCTTTCCGCAATTTCGTCTGCATTCATTTTCAGCGTAAGAAGCTGAATTATTTTCTCAAGATTTTCGTTATTCATTTCGGATAGATCTATATTTCGGTGCTCCCTTTCTCTTTGCTCAATTTGCACTTCTCGCTCGTCTGACTCGTTCGATTTTGTTGATTACTTAGTCCATACGCGTCAGCATTTTGTTAAAGATTGTTGAACCACTGTTCCACAGGAATACTCTTTCCGTCAAAGTCTGGAACAATGTTCGCGAAGTTTTCCACTGAAATTGTTGGCCTATTTTGATCTCTTTCCGCAATTTCGTCTGCATTAATTTTCAGCGTAAGAAGCTGAATTATTTTCTCAAGATTTTCGTTATTCATTTCGGATAGATCTATATTTCGGTGCTCCCTTTCTCTTTGCTCAATTTGCACTTCTCGCTCGTCTGACTCGTTCGATTTTATTCAATTTTTTTGCAATCGTGTTAATGCACCAATTCTCTGTCTTCCTTTTTCTATTTCCTCTTCACTCATACTTTCGTATTCACTGTTTTTTGATGACGTTGTGACGCCTCAATTTCACAACTTTTCGATTTAGCTGATGAGCTTGTAGTCGGCGTGTCCAACGAGTTGACCGGATCGAGTCCCCAAATGTAAGGCACTGGGTCTGGTTTATTTAATAGTACATAAGATATTTGTATGGAAAAATGATAATTCAATGGTAGTTGGTTACAAAACGACTTCGAAGAACGGAATTTATAGCAACGATACTTAGAGCAACGGATTTATTGACTCTTGACGACTTGAGTTCAAATGGATTGACGATGGACCCTCCGACGTACCAACTTCTTGTACTCGGACTTGATTCCACGGCGACGACTTGAATTTCCTCTTAGCTGTATGCTCCCGATGTGATGTCTTCTGTAGTTCAACTCTCTGTGTGTTCCTTCTACTTTTCTTGCCCCTGCCACGCCGTCGATACCGAAGCACAGCTGACCTGGCCGATGATATCGTGAACTATGTTTTACATATATTAAATAAATAAATGAATATAATCGGTTTTAATTATATGTATGTTATATGTTATATGTTATTTATTCTAAAGTCTTCTTCGAGACACATTCTTTCAAAATTTAAATTCAAGCTTCAAACAATATAGACTTTCAGAGTCAACAATCGACGACTGTAATTTTATTAAACTTCATTCAAAATTTTCTTTCGCATTCGTTTTTATCAAAATTTTCGTGTTAATTAATTTATAAAAAATTTATTTAATTCATCCTTTTAAAAATCGGAGTGGTTATTCTCGTATAATATTATAATATATTTTCGTTCACTTTACGGATCGGAGAGAAATGTGTATAATAATATAAAGGTATAAGATTAGTTGGTTTGACTCACGGCATTTCCTCCGACGTTAAAGATCGATCTCCGGACGGGATGGGTTGGCTGTAATCTAAATTGTGGCGATATTTTTCGCTACGGGAAATTTAAAAAAAACAGGTAGAAGGAAGCTTTTCCGACCCTATAAAGTATATATATTCTTGATCAGGATCACTAGCCGAGTCGATCTAGACATGTCCGTCTGTCCGTCTGGCCGTCCGGAAGAACGCTGAGATCTCGGAAACTACAAAAGCTAGAATATTGGGTTTACCCACACATACTCTTGGGCTTCCTACGCAGCGCAAGTTTATTTCAGACGACCGCCACGCCCCCCCTAACGCCCACAATCGCCCATAGTCGCCCGCAAACGATACTAAAATGTGTTTGGCGCCCACATTTTCAAAGATTTCTGAGAAGTGTAAATGCAATTTTGTTGTGTTTGGTTATACCTATCGAAATGTAGAAAAGAAATTTTAAATCGGACCATTCGTTAAAAAGTTAAGCCTGATCAAAGTTTATATCTCCCTCGCACTCCCTTTAGCCGAGTGACGGGTATTAGACAGTCGGGACACCAACCCGACTTTTGCGTTCTCTATTGTTTTTTTTGACTTGATTAACTAATTATTTCAATTTTTCACATATAATTATTGCTTAACATGACGTTGCCGCTTGGGGTCTTTAGAGAACTTATTATTATACCCGTTACTCGTAGAGTAAAAGGGTATATTGTATTCGTGCAAAAGTATGTAACAGGGAGAAGGAAGCGTTTCCGACCCTATAAAGTATATATGTTCTTGGTCAGGGTCACTAGCCGAGTCGTTATAGCCATGTCCGTCTGTCCGTCTGTTCGTCTGTCTGTCTGTTTGTCCGTATGAACGCTGAGATCTCGGAAACTATAAAAGCTAGAGGATTGACATTTTGCATAAAGATTCTTGGAGTTCCTACGCAGCGCAAGTTTATTTCAAGAAGGTGCCACGCCCCCTCTAACGCCCTCAATAGCTAATATACGATTTTAAAAATTTAAATTTTTCGGAAAAGTAAAAATGCAGTTTTATTGTGGTTATCAATACCTATCGAAATGAAGAAGAAATTTTTTAAATCGGACCATTCCTTAAAAAGTTATTGCTGATCAAAGTTTATATCTCCATCTCCCTCGCACTCCCTTTAGGCGAGTGACGGCTATTAGATAGTCGGGACACCAACCCGACTATAGCGTTCTCTCTTGTTTTTTTTTTATAATTTACATATCTAACCAATGAAAATTGGTTGTTTTCACATTATTTCATAGATTTGATTTTTATAAAACGCGTTGGTTTTCTTTAAAAATGTTGTACAGAATTTATGCTCGTTTTAAATCACGTTTGGTTATGATTGAATTAGCTCAATATAGGCACGTAGGCAGGTTAAACTGAACGAACACGCGGCACGGTTTTATAGACATTGAGGTTAAACCTAATTGCTTGATATGCCAAGCTAGGTTAAGAACGTTTACACATGCGGCGCTTTGGCAAAGAAACGGGTTTAAACTCCGGGATTTGCTGAAGGTTTTTTTCCCTCGGAAGTCTCCCAGATGGATGTGCGGATGCGCGGCGCGTCGGACATCGGGACAGGTTATGTCGTTGCTCTACAAAGTCTGCACTTCGATTACCATATATTTGGGCGGTAGATAGGGTATTTCTGGTTACCTATCATCTTCCGCGGCACAACCTAGCGATTGTTCAATTCAATTAACTTCGTTGTTATACATTAAATTATTTTAGACGAACAGTTTTCCTTCTTAATGATTTCCGGGAGAACGACCGTTCCGATTTAGGTGAAACTAATAAGAAAAATGCAGTTTGGTATAACAAAGAAATCCCTACCAATTTCCACTTCTTGATCTTATTTCAAGGAGCGACACGAACTGAACACGAACTCCTCTGCAGCCAAATCTTCCTCATCTTACTCAAATCAAACCCAACCACCCACTACGACAGCAGCACCTACCCAACGAAGATCCATAAGCTACGAATCAGATGAGTTTACCCTTCCGAATGCGTCTAAACTCGTACCGGATGAACCCATGTCATCCGGTTCGGAAACACAAGACCCCAACCAGGACCGTACAACAAAAAGAAAAACCAAAATCCTACCACTAAACACCTCAAATAGAACAAAAAGACTATTAAAAACAAGAGAGAACGCTATAGTCGGTTTGGTGTCCCGACTATTTAATACCCGTCACTCGGCTAAAGGGAGTGCGAGGAAGATGGAGATATAAACTTTGATCAGGCATAAATTTTTAACGAATGGTCCGATTTAAAAAATTCTACATTTCGATTGGTATAACTAAACACAACAGAATTGCATTTATACTTAGCCAAAATCTTTAAGAATGTGGGCGCCAGACACATGTTAGTATCGTTTGTGGGCGATTATGGGTGATTGTGGGCGTTAGAGGGGGCGTGGCGCTCGGCTGAAATAAACTTGCGCTGCGTAGGAAGCCCAAGATTATGTGTTTGTAATCCCAACATTCTAGCTTTTGTAGTTTCCGAGATCACAGCGTTCATACAGACAGACAGACAGACAGACGGACAGACAGACATGGCTAGATCGACTCGGCTAGTGATCCTGATGAAGAATATATATACTTTATGGGGTCGGAAACGCTTCCTTCTAGTTGTTACATACTTTTGCACGAATACAATATACCCTTTTACTCTACGAGTAACGGGTATAATTACCAAAACTCTGTAATAACTAGATCAAAACTTAAAGCCCTTTCCTCCTCCAATCCAACACAAAACAAAAACTAAAATTACCCTTAAACTTCTTCAATGGAATATTAATGGCTATCTCAACAACTACAATGAACTATTAGTTCTAATTAAGCGTTACAATCCCAAAATCGTTTCCCTCCAAGAGACCCACATCACTTACTATCAAAAATTACCAATCCCAATAAACTTCGAATTTCACCATACATCCTCGCACAGCCCGGATGGCGGTGCAGCAATTCTTATACACAAATCAATAGAACACTCAACAATCCCGCTTCAAAACACAATCGACACCGTAGCACTTGAAATTAAATCTGTTAAAAAACTCAATATTGTTTCAAATTGTTTGTTTGTTTCACCCAAACAGAAAGTTTACGCACGCAGACCTCGATTCAATAGTACCTTTATGAAACTCCCCAACATTGTTTACAGGAGACTTCAATAGCTGGAACAGCTACTGGGGATCCCCCACAATCAATCAAAGGGGAAGAATTCTTGGAAAATTCATCCTTGACAACGGCCTCATCATCCTTAACAACGGTCAACCAATTCACTTCTCAACCCATAGATCACTCACACACGTCGACTTAGCTTTTTGTTCGCCTGACCTTGGAATCTATTGTGATTTCAACATCAGCGATTCCCTTCAAGGGAGCGACCACTTTCCAATTACCATCAAAATGTTCCCAAGCAACAGAAACAAAAAAGGTAAATTTATCCAACGTTTTGTGACGAATAAAGCGGATTGGGACAAATTTGAAAACCTCACAAGCAACCTCAACAATTCCATCCCAACGTCTTCGAATATCAACAAGGAAGCAAGCAATATCAACAAAATTATTCTCCAAAGTGCGTACAACAGTATTCCACATACCAAACCTCCAAAATCTCACCACAATGTCCCTTGGTGGAATAAAAAACTAGAAGCTTTAAAAAAAGGAAAAATTAAGGCCTGGAGGACCTTTAATAGAGAAATGTCAACAAACACCCTAATTAATTACAAAAGACTAAACACCCAATACAGAAGAGAAATAAAAATAAGCAAAGCAGACAGCCTTTTTAAACTCACCTCTACAATCACACCACAATCCAAACCAGAAGCAATTTAGAGCAAGATAAGAAAACTCTGCGGGGTCCACAAAGCCACAAAAATCCATGCGATGAAAAGCAATAGTAGTAACAACCTTCTTACCTCCCCGGACGAAATTGCAGACGCTTTCGCAACATTCTGGTCGCTTCGCTCAGAGGACACACAGTTCTCCACGAGCTTCATTGAAGAAAAACAAAAATTCATCTCATCCAACCACGTTAAATGCCACAAGCAGAACAGCCACCTTTATGGAACAGGAGATAAACTTCATCGAATTCTCGGCTACATCCAACAAGCTACTAAATAGTCGTCAACTTGGATTCAAAAAGGGGAAATCTGTTATGGACTGTATACTTTACGCAGACGCGCTTATAAACAGAGCCCTTACGGAAAAGAAACACTTATCCATCATATCCCTCGACTTCGCAAAAGCTTTTGAAAAAATGGGTCTTCATACAATAACTAACCAACTCTCGGAATGGGGCTGTGGCCCTGTTATAACCAACTACGTTCCAAACTTTATGTCTAATAGAAAAATTCGGGTAAGAGCCAATGATTCCACGTCGAGGATACACCCACTACACAACGGCATTCCGCAAGGATCTCCACTTTCGGTTATCCTATTCCTGATTGCGTTTAACAGCCTCTCAGAGATTGTAGACAAACATAAAGAACTGTACCACACAGCATATGCAGATGACTTCAACATCTTTATTAATCTAAATGACTCAATAAAACTTGATATTCTTTTTAACGAGATCAACGAATGGTGTCAGAAATCAGGGGCCATGCTCTCTATCTCAAAGTGTAAACACATACACATATGCAGAAAGAGACTTTGCTCATGCCAAGGTACTAACATCAAAACTATTAGGCTTAAACTTCGTCTCGAGATACAAATTCAAACCGCACGTTAAGAAATTACAAAAATCAATAGACAAATTACTAAACATAATAAAATGCTTATCGAGCGAAAAATACAATAGCCACCCCCATACTTTAATTGAAATCATTAGAAACCAATGCATCTCCAAAATAGACTACTCTCTGCCGATATACGGGACCTCAACCAAAACTACGATAAAACCGATTAAAACTCTACTCAACTCAGCCCTACGATCAACACTAGGAGCCTTTTGCTCTACGCCCACATACAACCTCCTCTTGAAGCAAACATCCAAACAATAGAAAACAGAACCGAGTACTTAAAAACAAAATTCATTCACACTATTTTACAGGCCAAAGACACCCCTCTAATCAAATCTCCAAGAAGAATAATACAAAATACAGAAAATCTACAATCAACAAATGCATAAATAGCTGTTAACATTTAGATATCCCTATCTCAGCTTTTCACAAGCTCAAACCATCAAAACCTCCCCGGCTTATGGATACAGGCTCAATAGACATTCAATTAAGCAGTGTCAAAAAATCATCCACAAATAAGGAAACTTACACAAAAAAATGTTTAGAAATCAAGAATAACCTGACTAACCAGAATTTTAACTTCTTATATACTGATGGATCCAAGAGCCAAGAAATAATTGGCCTAGCAGTTACCTCAGAAGAGGAAGTTATTAAAAAGCCATTCTACCGAATTACTCATCGGTATTTACAGCAGAGGCAATTGCAATCCTGGAAGCTATTAAAATAGCCACAAAAAAAGGGGGAAAACCTGCATTTGTTCAGATTCACTTTCAACATTGGAAGCTATTCTAAACATTAACAACGAGTCATTCTATATTTTAACGATCCGAGATTTACTCATAAGAAACACGACAAAAATCAAACTGTTATGGGTCCCCAGTCACATTGGGATAAAAGGTAATGAATGCGCCGATGCAGCAGCTAAAGACGCAACAGTATCACCCTTAATTACCCTCCTGAATGTAAACCGCACCGACATCAATAAACTCCTAAAAACCAATCTCCTTAAAAATCAGTCAAGTCTTCTCGTTAAAGCGTCATTTTGGTACTAAAACATAAATCTAACAACGAAAAACATCAACGACTACACCAAAAATCCACAAATTAGCAAGTTACCAAGAAGAGAGCTAACCAAAATTATCAGACTTCCCCTAGGACACACAAGACTGACCCATGTATACCGATTCACCCAACCAATAAATAGCCAATGCCGATTCTGTACCACCGAATCCATATCGATCTCACACATCGTCAACGACTGCACCGCTTTTCAAACACATAGACCTAGTAAACCCAAATATAAAACTAACTAACCTATTAATTAATCCTACATTTGAAAATATTCAACAAATCCTTAACTTTCTAAAATCAACCAACATACTTGAACTAATTAAAATTGTCAACCTCTCTTCCCAGAATGTAAGGAATAGTCAATAAGTAAACTGCAAATATTGGGTTGGCAAGAAAGTCTTGTCGTTTTTTTAGTAATCGTTTTTAATCTAATTTATTTAAGACTAATCGAGCCAAGGGTCACACTTTTAAGTATCGTTTTAAAGCTTATTGTCTTAGGTACTATCGATGAAAATTTAGTAATTATTCGATAACATTTGTGGAAGCTATAGCAAATTAAACATGGAGGATCAAAGTGAGCATTTTCGGCGTATATTGCTTTTTTACTTCCGAAAAAGAAAAAAAGCCGTCGAAGCTCGCGAAAAATTGTGCGAAGTGTATGGTAAAAATGCCATGAGTGATCGCCAATGTCAGCGCTGGTTTGCCAAATTCAGGCTTGGAGATTTTGGAGTTAAAGACGCCCCACGTTCTGGTCGACCATCGGCCGTTTTTGACGAACAAATTCTGGCTTTACTGGATGAAAACCGGCGTTATTCAACGCGGGAGATGTCAGAGAAGCTCAGTGTGTCGCATACAACGGTTGAAAACCATTTGAAGAAACTTGGCTACGTAAGCAAGCTCGATGTTTGCGTTCCGCATAAATTGAAGGAAATTCACCTAACTGAGCGTATCAATATCTGCTATATCATAGCGATATTTGTTTGGTCCGAAATATAAAGTATCGATATTATTTGTAAAGGAAATTTTGGTCCTTTTTATTTATTGGTCCTTTTAAAGACTTAGCCCTAGCTAGCCTTATTACTGCTGGAAGTTCAGTTGCATCTAAAAGATGGTCCTCTGCCATAAGATGGCGTGGCTTGCGATGCCCGCAGTTGTATGACGGACCAGCATATAACAGAGCGAGTGTTTATACCCGTTGTTCGTAGAGTAAAAGGGTATATTGTATTCATGCAAAAGTATGTAACAGCTAGAAGGAAGCGTTTCCGACCCCTTAAACTATATATATTCTTGATCAGGATCACTAGCCGAGTCGATCTAGCCATGTCTGTCTGTCCGTCTGTCTGTCTGTCTGTATGAACGCTGAGATTTCGGAAACTATAAAAGCTAGAAGATTAGCATCTAATCTTCTTGCCACGCCCCCTCTAACGCCCACAATCGCTTATAACGATTTTACAAAATTTAAATATTTCGGAAAAGTAAAAATGAAGTTTTGTTGTGTTTATCATTACCTATCGAAATGTAGAAGAAATTTTTCAAATCGGACCATTCGTTCAAAAGTTATGCCCGATCAAAGTTTATATCTCCATCTCCCTCGCACTCCCTTTAGTAACGGGTATCTGATAGTCGGGGCACCCGACTATAGCGTTGTCTCTTATTTTAAAGTCTTTAAGTACAGATTTCTTTTCCTAGCATTTCATATCATTATACCCTTGCAGGGGTATTATAATTTCAGTCAGATGTTTGCAACGCAGTGAAGGAGACTTTTGCGACCACACAAAGTATATATATTATTGATCAGCACCAATGGCCGAGTCCATCTAGCCATGTCCGTCTGTCCGTCTGTACTTCCCATTATCCAATTTTTCAAATATAAAGAATTTTATTCATGGTGCCATTCACCGTGGAGACCCAAAATAAGACCTTATACAAAATAAAGCCAGGAGCAAAGTTTTGGTTCTTAAGTTAATGGAATGTAATGGAAACAAGTTGGACTTCGCTTGCTGCATTAAAATACAAATTGGAATCTAAACTAATATATTAGGAACAATAAAAAATGGTCAGTAGCAAATTCCTCCCAGAACGGATTGGCATAAAAATGTAGAAAAATCAAATTAATTCGGAAATAATTAGAAGACGCGTGTGAGATACGCGTTTCTCTGTTATAAATGTTGTTAAAATGGTTTAAAACAAGAGAGAACGCTATAGTCGGGTTGGTGTCCCGACTATCTAATACCCGTCACTCGGCTAAAGGGAGTGCTCTGTAGTCGGGTTGGTGTCCCGACTAAAGGTTGTAACTCAGCTAAAGGGAGTGCGAGGGAGATGGAGATATATGTAAACTTTGATCAGGCTTAACTTTTTAACGAATGGTCCGATTTAAAAAATTTTTTCTGCATTTCGATAGGTATAACTAAACGCAAAAAAATTGCATTTATACTTATCAGAAATATTTGAAAATGTGGGCGCCAGGCACATTTTAGTATGGTTTGTGGGCGACTATGGGCGATTGTGGGCGTTAGAGGGGGCGTGGCGGTCGCCTGAAATAAACTTGCGCTGCGTAGGAAGCCCAAGAATATGTGTTGGTAATCCCAATATTCTAGCTATTGTAGTTTCCGAGATCTCAGCGTTCATCCGGACGGACAGACGGACAGTAGGACAGACAGACACGACTAGATCGACTCGGCTAGTGATCCTGATCAAGAATATATATACTTTATAGGGTCGGAAATGCTTCCTACTAGCTGTTACATACTTTTGCACGAATACAATATACCCTTTTACTCTACGAGTAACGGATATAAAAATACCGTTGGACTTACAGAAATCCCATTAAGCTGAATTTTACAGCCGAAATTTTTCTTAAAATTGGTTTTCTTTTTAAAATGCAAAAACCCAATCAGCAAACTATTTATTAGTTTTCAAATGTTGAGTTATCGACAAATTTGGATTCGTAAAAACCAAAAACAAACAATGATTCGCTCTGCTGTGTACACACGCACGAAATATGTATATCCAAAAAATGCGTATTTTACACACAGCCATTAGATACATACATGCGTGTGTACGTTTGTGTGTGTGCATTGCAGCTGAGTAAGGAATTGAGATTCGCTCAAATTCAAATTCAAGATAATACTGATATCCTTTTGCTAAAAGAATATTTCATTTACATTTCCACAACAGATTTAAGTCATTTTGTAACCGATTTTTGTGATTTAAAATTCAAATCGCATTGCTAATATTAAACAAGAGAGAACGCTATAGTCGGGTTGGTGTCCCGACTATCTAATACCCGTCACTCAGCTAAAGGGAGTGCGAGGGAGATGGAGATATAAACTTTGATCAGCCATAACTTTTTAACGAATGGTCCGATTAAAAAAATTTATTCTACATTTCGATAGGTATTGATAAGCACAATAAAACTGCATTTGTACTTTTCCAAAATATTTAAATTTTGTAAAATCGTTATAAGCGATTGTGGGCGCTAGAGGGGGCGTGGCACCTTCTTGAAACAAACTTGCGCTGCGTAAGAACTCCAAGAATCTTCATGCCAAATACCAATCCTCTAGCGTTTATAGTTTCCGAGATCTCAGCGTTCATACAGACGGACAGACAGACGGACAGACAGACATGGCTAGATCGACTCAGATAGTGATCCTGATCAAGAATATATATACTTTATGGGGTCGGAAACGCTTCCTTCTAGCTGTTACATATTTTTGCACGAATACAATATACCCTTTTACTCTACGAGTAACGGGTATAAAGAACATTAAATATTCAAACCAATTGATTCTCTTGCTCCTTATTACACGTGCCTCATATTGCTAAAGCAAATGCAACTGTTTAAACAATTTAATTCACGGCGTCCCCCTCCACCTGTCTTCCTGCTATCTAAACTAATATAATTTGATCAATAAAAAGTGGTCAGTAGCAAGTTCCTAACAGAGCGGATTGACATAAAAATCTAGAAAAATCAAATTAATTCGGAAATAATTAGGAGACGCGTGCGAGGTACAAATTATAACAATAAACGACCCCAAAGTGCCCAAAAATTCGATTTGTTTTTTTTTTAATTCTTTCTCTTGCCATTTCTCTGTTATAAATGTTGTTAAAATGGAATAAAAAAGTTATGTTCATAATCTTATGGCATACCCGCAACTAACTGCATTTAAATTTTTTGGAAATTCAGCCTCCCTAACCAAGTCCCCAATATTTTCCAATTTTGTTGTGCTATTGTGACGTCACGGCCTCCACATATATTTGTATGTATGTTCTGCTGGCGCACTTTGCATTAAGTCGTAAATGTGTGTATGTCGCATTTTAAGTGTGACTGTGCAAAGGGAAAAATGAAAATACCACAGACATAACACATTTAAAATGCGCGGTTAAAAAATCGATTATATCGCAAATCTTTTCTTTTGCGCTTTTTTTTAGGTAAACGTTAAATTTAAAATATCGGTAGACTTACAGTCGAAATTTTCCTTAAAATTGCTTTTGTTTTTTAAAATGCAAAAGCCCCATCAGCAAACTATTTATTAGTTTTCAAATGTTGAGTTATCGACAAACTTTGGATTTGTAAAAAACAAAAACAAACAATGAGTCGCTCTGCTGTGTAAACACACACGCACTAAGGAATTGAGATTCGCTTAAATTCGAATTCAAGACAAGAGAGAACGCTATAGTCGGGTTGGTGTCCCGACTATCTAATAAATGGAGATAAAAACTTTGATAGGCATAAGTTTTAAACGAATGGTCCGATTTGAAAAATTTCTTCCACATTTCGATAGGTATTATTAAACACAACAAAACTGCATTTTTACTTTTCCGAAATATTTTAATTTTTAAAATCGTTTATAAGCTATTGTGGGCGTTAGAGGGGGCGTGGCACCTTTTTGAAATAAACTTGCGCTGCGTAGGAACTCCTAGAATCTGCATGCAAAATGCCAATCTTCTAGCTTTTATAGTTTCCGAGATCTCAGCGTTCATACGGACAGACAGACCGACAGACAGACATGGCTAGATCGACTCGGCTAGTGATCCTGATCAAGAATATATATACTTCGTCGGAAAAGCTTCCTTCTAGCTGTTACATACCTTTGCACGAATACAATATACCCTTTTACTCTACGAGTAACGGGTATAATAATACGAAAGCAGCTATAATTTTGATTATTATAACATATGCGCAAGTAAATCTAAATTTAATGTTTTTGTAAGTTAATAGGAATGATCTGCAAGGGTATATTAGCTTCGGCTGGCCGAAGCTAGTTGCCTTTCTCCCTTACTTTTTATTCCCGTTACTCGTAGAGTAAAAGTGTATATTGTATTCGTGCAAAAGTATGTACAAGGTAGAAGGAAGCGTTTCCGACCCTATATAGTAAATATATTCTTGATCAGCATCACTAGCCGAGTCGAACTAGCCATGTCCGTCTGTCTGTCTGTCTGTATGAACGCTGAGATCTCGGAAACTACAAAAGCTAGAAAGTTGAGATTTCCACCACATATTCTTGGGCTTTCTAAGCAGCGCAAGTTTATTTCAGACGAGCGCCACGCCCCTTCTAACGCCCAAAATAGCTATATACGATTTTACAAAATTTAAATATTTCGGAAAAGTAAAAATGCTGTTCTGCTGCAGTTCATTCAGCTGATACGAGGCATAACTGTTACCGACATCAGACGTATTTTTGTATCGCTCCGCCGAATGATTATAAAATAAAGTGAAAATCGAATTTAATTCGCGAAAAGACGCTCTGGGTAGGCATGGGTACAAGTGCTCTTGTTGCCCATGAAAATTTGAGGATTAGTGTTATAAATTACTAATATACTTATAAACTATAAATTATAAATTAAAAGCCAATAGTAAAAAGTCAATAGTACCAACGAAAACTGCAACATTGCAAGTGAACACAGCGAGAGCGCGCTCGCTCTCCCCTGCAAGCGGCACAGCACCCAATGAGCCGTGGAGTGCCCAATGCCCGTCCACCGACCCCTACGGCCTTACCAACAATATAACAACAACTACCTGCACAATGCCCGTATTTACCACTGTGACTTCGACACTAACAACAACAACCAACACAAGAACAACTACATCCACTGCAGCCACTCAGCGCCCGGCATCGTCAGTTCTGACCGGCAAGCTCCCCTTCCCCCAACAAAAAATTACGAAAAATGCCAACGGAACGTTAATACAAACCGGAATCGATCTCTATGTGCAAATAAAAAGAAAATTAAGCCCGCAATCTTCTAGAAAAACCAACGCACCAAAAGTATCAAAATCAAATACTAGCAATGTGCCGCAAAATCCGCTGTCCAATAATTATAATAGATTTTCGATTCTTAGTGACACAAACGAAGATAATGCTGCCACTCAAGCAACCACGGCCAAGAAACCAAGGCCACCACCCATTTATATTCGTCATGGAAATTGTGCTGAGCTAGTCAAAAAAATAACTGACCAAAGATTAAAGATTAAATACCTAGATGAGGGAAAAACCAATTACTATACCTACCAACTCAAAAGTAGCAAAGGCCTACAAGTAGTTATCAAAGGAATTAAATCAACAGTTTCAACCATTGAAATAATAGATGGGCTTAAAGAAAAGGGTTTTAATGCCAAAATGCTCAAGATAAAACTGACGCCTGAAAATATGCCTTTAAAAAAAATGAAGTTCACCCAATCTACAAGCTTCAATATCTATTGCACTCCAGAATCACGGTTGAGGAACCCCATAAACGGAATGGACCCGTCCAATGTACGAATTGTCAAGAATATGATCATACGAGAAAATACTGCAACCTTCGCGCAGTCTGCGTTGTCTGCGGGGATGCACATTTAACTATGGACTGTCCTCTAAGGGCTAGTACTCAACCTAACAAAAACTTGCCCAAAAAAAAAAAACTATTTTTATAAAATTATTTCTTGAAGGTAATATTTGGTAATATCTGTGCGTTATTTTTCGGTCACACTGGCTCAAAAACATAAGCAAACGTAAAATTCAAATTTTTAACTTGTATTTTACAAGCGAAATCAACCGTATAATCCATTGTTACAGTACTCGATAGTCATTGTAATTAGTCTTCTGCCTTTGAGAGTGTATTTGAACGATTTTTGTTAAGGATTTAACTAGGTTGTTATCGGAATTGATCGATAGCTCAAGAAATGAATTATTTTTTGAGCAGTATTTTAGTATTTTTTTTTTTGGTGAGCATGAGTACTGCCGTCCAAAAACTTCGACCAAAAATTTGCCACCAACAATTTTGTGACGTTTTTTTTATATGAAGTTTTTGGTTTTGGACGACTTTTTGTTGGGTTGAGTACTAGCCCTAAATAAGGAGAACCAATCTGCCAAATGATGTAGCAACTGTGGGGAAAACCACACGGCCAACTACAGAGGTTGTCGTATTTATAAGGAGATGCAAAACCGGCTAACCCAAAAAATAACTGCAGCCAGAAACCCAGCCACCCACCAAAATCTTCCATACATACATACATACAACGACTCCAGTATTGTTAGAGCAACCGGCATCAAACCATAGATCGGAAAGTATCCGCGGAAACACATCCCATTTACCTAGTGGTATAGAATTAATGCTGGCACCTATAACAAAAACAAGAGAGAACGCTATCAGATACCCGTTACTCAGCTAAAGGGAGTGCGAGGGAGATGGAGATATAAACTTTGATCAGCCATAACTTTTTAACGAATAGTCCGATTTAAAAGATTTCTTCTACATTTCGATAGGTATTGATAAGCACAACAAAGCTACATTTTTACTTTTCCGAAATATTTAAATTTTTAAAATCGTATATAAGCTATTGTCGGCGTTAAAAGGGGCGTGGTATCCTTTTGAAACAAACTTGCGCTGCGTAGGAGCTCCTAGAAGTTGCATGCCAAATGCCAATCTTCTAGCTTTTATAGTTTCCGAAATCTCAGCGTTCATACGGACAGACAGACAGACGGACAGACAGACGGACAGACAGACATGGCTAGATCGACTCAACTAGTGTTCCTGATCAATAATATATATGGGGTCGGAAACGCTTCTTTCTAGCTGTTACATACTTTTGGACGAATAGAATATACCCTTTTACTCTACGAGTCAAGGGTATAACAATGGAAGCAAACGCTGCAGGAGCTTGTGCGCACTCAAAGTCTCCTGCTTTGATGATTACTCTTAAAATATCTTTCTGGAATGCGAATGGCATTTTACAGCACAAATACGAGCTTATGCAGTTCCTTGATCATTATGATATTGACGCCATGCTCATACCAGAGACTCACTTAACAAATAAAAACTATTTTCATCTTACTGGCTATACATTTTATTCGACAAATCATCCTGATGGGAAGGCTCATGGAGGTACTGGAATTTTGATAAAGAATCCCATTAGGCATTACGAGATGCCATCATTCGCTACGACTTATATCCAAGCAACAACAGTACACTGCGAAACCCAAAGCGGCTACCTAAACCTATCCTCTATATACTGCCCACCGCGCTTCTCTATTACCGAAACAGAATTCGTAAACTTCTTTGATGTATTAGGTGACCGCTTTATAGCAGCTGGTGACTACAATGCAAAGCACACCCACTGGGGATCTCGACTCATCAACCCCAAGGGAAAACAACTTTACAACACTATAATAACTCCACGATACAAACTTGACTTTATCTCTGCGGGTAAGCCTACATATTGTTCGCAGGCTCATGTTCGTATGGAACACTTATCAGATATATCATCAGATCATTCTACGACCATCCTCAGGTTACAGAACGTCCACATTCTCTAACTACGGGTAAAACAGACTGGCTCAAATACAGAAAGTATGTAAGTACCCATATTGATGACTGCCCAAACATTTCCAGTGAAGAAGACCTCGGCAATTCAGTTGAAGCGTTTGTGAATGTTATTACAATGGCTGCACAACATTCCACGCAACCTATAACATCTAATAAACCATTTAACAGCAGACGTGCTTCTAGGCACATCGAAGAACTGCTATACAATAAGAGAATGCTTCGTCGAGAGTGGCAAGCCCATAGATCTCCAGCCTCAAGGAGCGCCTAAAAATAGCCAACTACATACTTCGCAAAGCACTAGAAAATGAGAAAAATAGAGCTGAGCTATCCTTTATGAAGCAACTCTCACCAAATAGCAAACGATATCCACTGTGGAAAGCTAAGTCAGGCATATGTCCACCAATAGAAAGTGAATCACCTCAACACACGCAAACAGGAACTTGGGCCCGCAGCAACGAAGAGTCTTCAAACCACTTCCAGCAACGAAAAGCTTTGTGCTGCCAATAATCTCCAATCCTGAAGCTAATTATATTCCATCCAGAAGAAGTTACAAGAGTCATAGAGTCCCAAGACAAAAAGAAAGCGCCGGGTCACGATCTCATCACCCCAATAATGATTATAGAACTGCCAAACTGTGCAATTCATCATCTAATCATAGTATTTAACAGCATGATGAATTGGTATTATCCTCAACAATGGAGGAAGTCTGTCATCACAATGATCCATAAAGCCGGAAAGGACAAGTCCCAGCCATCATCATATATGCCAATCAGCCTTCTCCCGTGCCTATCAAAGATATTTGAAAAGCTGCTCCTCAATCGCATCAAGCAATACCTACAAGCCCACAATGCAATACCAATGCACCAATTCGGATTTCGTGAAAAACACGGAACTATTGAACAAGTGAACCGGATAACCTCCGAGATACGAAATGCATTTGAAAGGCGAGAATATTGCTCCGCTGTCTTTCTGGATGTCGCACAGGCCTTCGACCGCGTGTGGCTGGACGGCTTAATTCATAAAATCAAATTAATACTTCCACAAAGCATCCATACAATTTTAGAGTCCTACCTACAGAAAAGAAGCTTTGCAGTGCGATGCAAAAATCCTCTCTGATTATCATCCAATAAAAGCTGGAGTACCCCAAGGAAGTGTGCTTGGGCCGACATTGTATATTATTTATACAGCCGACCTACCGACATCCACTCTTACAACAACCTCAACCTTTGCTGATGATACTGCCATCCTAAGTCGGTCTAAATGTCCTCTTAGAGCAACGCAACACCTAGCAGATCACCTCGTGCTTCTAGAACAATGGCTAGCAGACTGGCGCATAAACGTTAACGAACAAAAATGTAAACATGTTACTTTTACCCTAAACAGGCAAACCTGCCCTCCGCTATCCCTGAACAACATTATTATGCCACAAACAACTGAAGTAACATATCTAGGAGTCCACCTGGATAGACGACTCACTTGGCGTAAACATATCGAAGCTAAGAGAAATCATTTAAAATTTAAAGCCAGCAATCTACATTGGCTAATTAACGCCCGCTCGCCACTAAAATTAGAGTACAAAATACTTTTGTATAATGCAGTCCTAAAACCAATTTGGACATACGGATCCGAGCTATGGGGAAACGCATGTGCCAGCAACTTAGAAATAATCCAGAGAGCTCAATCAAAGATATTGAGAACTATAACAGGAGCACCGTGGTATATACGGCCTCTCTTAGCTGATTTAAGATAAAGACCATTCTTGGTACTGGTTAAGCATCCTTTTCGGTTCGTTCGTACAGCAGCCGATAGTCCACACACATTCTCCACTCGTTATTTTTCTTTTTTAGCAGCATCACTGGCGCGCTGTATGCGCTATTCATCCACTTTTTCGTTGATTATCGCTTGCTGCTTTGGGCTAGAAATCTGGAAATCTGGAAATACCTCTGCTTCTGTGATGTCCAATTCCAGATTGCCGCTTTGAATCCTTGTCTGTGTCTTCGCCAGAAAGTCCATTCCCAGTAGTATCCCTCCTGTAACCTGGTTTAAAATCAGAAAATCCAACTCGAATTCTTCTCCGGCGAATTCTACTCTGGCTGTGAAGTCACCCTCTGATTTTTGTTTTGATCCGTTTGCCATTGTTATTTTTGTCCCCATTTTCCTCCATCTTCCATGTTTTCTCTTGCTGATCACGCTCCGTGACGCTCCCGTATCTACTATCCCTTTCACGATTACCGTTCCGATTTTTATCACGGCCAAAACTTGGAATCCGTCACACCTTAATTGGTCCCATGTAGCTGGTGTTTGTTTCTGGTCCTGAGCTACCAGCGTTATTTGCTCGGACCCCCGGTGTTTCCCGTTATGGCTTTGCAGCAATCCGTTGATCTTTTTCCGTTTCTGCCGCATACCCAACAGATCAATCTCGGCGGGTTTGCGCAAGATCTTGTGGCATGTCCTGTTCCTCCGCATCTCATGCAGATATCTGTTGTTACGTTCTGGTTCCCTGTTACAACCGACCGGTTGGTTCCTTCCATTGCCTCTATTTCGACTTCTTCGGCTAACTTCAGGAATTCCGTCAATGTTTTGTTATGGTCCAACTTCGATTCTTTCGAATACTCTGAGAATCTCATCAATTTCCTTAGGTTCATCGCGTATTCCCTTGTTAGTTCCGTATCTCGCTGTCGCAGCTGTGTAATTTGTGTCTCCACCTGTCTCTGGTATCTGAATGGTAGGAAATATTCCAATAGTTCTTCCTTGAGTTTCTTCCATATACTTATCTGCCTCGGTGTGGTGTTCCACCAGTCTACTGCTACCCCTTCCAGGATGAAGGGCATAGTTTGAATCAGGGCGTCTTTGTTTATCCCGTAGCCTTTGACCCACGTCTCCATTTTGCTGAGGAATTCTAACGGATTGGTTGTTCTTCTGTGTGTGGTCTGGGTTTCATACGAATGCTGCTAATCTCTGTCTTAGATCCTCCGCTTTTCCCGTTGCGTCCAATCCGAATTCCACTGCGTACTCGATCAGATCCGCCTTCGACGCTACACCCAGGTCGACATAACTCTCTACCGGCGTCATCCTTTTTACAACCACTTTAACCTGTCTCGGGCGCCATGTAACGATCCTGCTGGGCTGAGATAGTTCAACGGTGTCCAGGTGTTCGTTCCAACATTTATTTATGTCAGGAGTGGTTGCTGTAAGAGTTCGACCCGGTTCATGTGGGGTTCGGTGAAATTCAAGGGGATTGCGGTTATTCAACTTAAAGATAGAGTCGAGGCTGGTCCTTACTTCGGCGTTGTCGTCGAGTGCGGTCGTGGGCGGCTACTGGTCGTCCTTGCGTAGGTGAGAAAGAAAGAATACGACTTTACGGTGACTCGGTGAACAGAGTAATGGCCGGAGATTGGAGTCAGCTGCCACTGATGGCGGCTTCGTCCCTCCAAGTCGGGAAGTGGACGGTGGAATCCCAAAGATCGGATGTCACTGATGACGGTCGGTCATACAGGGAGTGGGTATGGGAGGAGGGTTAGCTAACTACAATGTATTGGGGCGTACGGGGTACTAGACCCTATCCTAAAAAGACTCCACAAGTGCCTTCCAGAAAAGTTGCTGACACCAATGCGTAAGGCTCACCTTCTCCAACCGCTGTCGGTTGCAGAGTGACTTGAACTGGGAAACCGCGCCCGTTGGCGTTGATTAGTGAGCCCGTACCACGGCAAAATCCCGTGTCATGCGACATCGCTTGTGACCAGGTGATCGTGGATCAGTGTACCCAGCTATTTCTTTTAGCGCGCCCACCTGCCTATTTGAATTTAAATTTGTTTCGCTTCATGCTTGTATTCACTTAAACTAAACTTATTATATAACACTAGTTTACAATTTTTTTTCTATATAAACGCTGGGACACATTTTTTTCGTTTACTTATGGGTCACTAATCACGATGAAAAAAATAAAAAAATGTTCCAAAGAATCGTTTTGGAGATATTTGAAAAAGCTAGATTTTTGAGCACTTGTTTTATTAAATGTAACAGTTCTCAAAACAAAAAGAAAGAAAATCTTTTGATTTTTTCGGCAAAAATAGGGTTTTCGGTCAACACCCAGCCCCATTAAGAATCATCCGAAGCTAGAGCTTGACTTTATATGTCGGTTCTTACCAAAAACATTTTTATTTTTGCATGTTTTCTTGCAAATATAGTTATTTACAAAGCCACTGGTTTTAAAATGTTAAGTACTTAAAAAATAAGAAATACACCTCTTACAGCGACCATCCATAACATTTTTGTGCTTCGGATGATTCTTATTTTTGTCGAAAAAATCAAAAGATTTTCTTTCTCGATTTTTTTTAAAAATAAATTAAATGTCTTTGAATCAAGTATACATACTAGAGCCCTGCACGAGTTCACTCGAACTGACAAACAAGTCATGTTAACAAAATAGAGTTTTAGAGTGCGAGTTCACTTACTTAGAAACTTCGAACAAGCAAGTGGTAGGCCTTGCTCATAAAAACTCGAGCACTCGATTGAAACAAACGATCAAGTGAGTGCGAGTAATCCAAAATTCGAGTCAATTGAATTGTTAAGCAAAGAAGGTTTGATGTGGTCATACTATTTTAAATTTCATTGTATTTACATAACATTTGGTTTCCGAAAATACGAGTTCAAAAACATAATTTTATTAATTTTGATGCTTGAAGATGCAATTCCGGTCCTTTTTTCGGAAATAAGCTGTCGGGCCTGTGAGAATGCCCTTTCCGACGATGCACTGCTAGCTGGAACACATAAAATTTTGAGGCTCAGTCGAAAGGAAAGAGCAGAACTAAAATTTATACTAAATTTTTTTCAAATTTTCGAATTTCCATATGACTTTTAAGAGTTCGAGTGCTCGATCTGAATTCAAGTCAATCGGGCCACTCGCACTCACTCGCACTCGTTTAGGCCTAAAAGTGACTTGAAGCTAGTTGACTTGAAATTTCCTTCACTCGGGTTGATTCGTTTGGAAATATTTTTGTAAGTCAGAGTGAGTGAACAATTCAAGTCAACTTGGAAGTGCTCACTTACAATTGAACTCGTGCAGGGCTCTAATACATACATTACATGGCACTATTTTGATCATTTCTCGAAATTGGAAATCGCAAAACAGGCGACTTCCCCTGAAAAACATTTTTGGTACCACTGCTGACTTGAGATGACTTTGAGTCATTTTACTAAAGTAAGCATATCTCCTAGAATGTTCTCCCGATTGGCCAATATTCGGCCTCAACTTTTTGGGACTAACGGCCCTTTAGATCTGCATACTCAAAATAATTTTAAAATATTTATAAATATTATTTAAAAATTATCAAAAACTAGCTATGAAAAATAAAAGCCAAAAATGAAACTTTTTTGAAACTTTCAGACGCTATATGTCCATCAATTTCGGTCCGATCACAAAGCGCCATACCTTTTCGGAAAGGTACATCTATTTTCTTTCGAAAGGTGCCAAATAAATATTTTTTGGACCATCGGGTTTTGAGAACTGTTACATTTAATAAAACAAGTGCTCAAAAATCTAGCTTTTTCAAATATCTCCAAAACGATTCTTTGGAAAATTTTTTTATTTTTTTCATCGTGATCAGTGGCCCAATAGTAAACGAAAAAAGTGGGTCCCAGCGTTTATATATTTTGGCTGTAAACTAGTGTAATTTATCCTATTCTGTATGTACTTTGTTTCGCTTCATGCTTTAATTTCTCTAAACTTATTATTATATTTTATATTTAATTATATTGTGCGCTCTGGAGCGTCACAAAGTTTCCGATTTTTTAAATTGTTCTGCCAAAATTGCACTCTACATTTTCTACTGTGTTCCAGCTGCGTGTATATGTTCACATACATATTCTAATACAGTCCACTTCTACTTAAATTAAGAACGTTTGTTCATAGGAATGAGTCCATACTGTTATATAATTCAGCCAGAGCGAATATTTCGAATTCATAGTGATCCGCAGAAATTGACAGCTTTTGTTTTTGTTGTATTTTCTGCTGTGTGCAAATATTTTTACATAAATATTTCAAAATACAGTCCACTTCATCTACATACATTTTTAAGCTAATTGTTACAATGGTGATAAATTTCCGCAAACATATTTAGCATTTCAAATCTATTCCGCTATTCCTAATAAGTCTCCAGAACTCCCGCAATCGGTGACTTCCAATATCCAGCTGTTAGAAACACACATACATAAATAGGTACAGCTACGTACTCTACCACTATTCTGCAGCGCACAGTAGGTCAAGAGCATAAAATAATTTCTAAAAACGAAATTCCGAAGTATTAATCTTTATACCCTTGCAAAGGGTATTATGATTTCAGTCAGAAGTTTGCAACGCAGTGAAGGAGACGTTTCCGACCCTAGAAAGTATATATATTCTTGATCAGCATCACTAGACGAGTCGATCTAGCCATGTCCGTCTGTCCGTCCGTTTCTACGCAAACTAGTCTCTCAGTTTTTAAGCTATCGGGATGAAAGTTTCCCAAAAGTCTTCTTTCTATTGCAGGTAGAATATAAGTCGGAACGAGCCGGATCGGACAACTATAGCATATAGCTCCCATAGGAATAATCGGGGAAAAAAATGTAAAAAAATTATATCTTGGGTGTTTTTATACCCGTTACTCGTAGAGTAAAAGGGTATATTGTATTCGTGCAAAAGTATGTAACAGGGAGAAGGAAGCGTTTCCGACCCTATAAAGTATATATATTCTTGGTCAGGGTCACTAGCCGAGTCGATATAGCCATGTCCGTCTGTCCGTCTGTCCGTCTGTCTGTCCGTATGAACGCTGAGATCTCGGAAACTATAAAAGCTAGAGGATTGGCATTTGGCATGAAGATTCTTGGAGTTCCTACGCAGCGCAAGTTTATTTCAAGAAGGTGCCACGCCCCCTCTAACGCCCACAATACTTAATATACGATTTTAAAAATTTAAATATTTCGGAAATGTAAAAATGCAGTTTTGTTGTGTTTATCAATACCTATCGAAATGTAGAAGAAATTTTTTAAATCGGACCATTCGTTAAAAAGTTATTTCTGATCAAAGTTTATATCTCAATCTCCCTCGCACTCCCTTTAGCCGAGTGACGGGTATTAGATAGTCGGGACACCAACCCGACTATAGCGTTCTCTCTTGTTGAACCTAGAACCTCCTACTTTTAGAAATGCCATTTATTATTTAATTTTGAATTTCGAATAAAATTTTTTCAAAATCGGACAACTATATCATATAGCTGCCATAGGAACGATCTGAAAATTAATGGGAATATAATATGAAATAAATTATTGCTTCGTTGGTCTTTATTGTATTCTCTTCTACTCTGGGATATGACTCTTTTTAAATGTTTTCGAATTTCGATTTTAATTTGATCAATATCGAACTACTATATCATATAGCTGCCATAGGAACGATCGCAAAATTAGTGATTAATAGGAATTATCTGCAAGGGTATATAGCTTTCTTTCTTGTTTTACAATAAACTTAATATTTAATTCTGGGGCGCACACTATACGTAATCCCGCAAAATTAATTACATTGTAGCCATATATCCTTATACTAGCAAGGTGGGCCGCAGCTTCGCCGCGGATAAGATAGAAAATATGTATGTATGTATGTAGAATAGCTACATATATTGACATACCTTTACCATTACTACTTATTTAAAATTTAAAAATTCCCAAGATTAGCCTAAAAGCCGAGAAAGCATTTTATCAGAACTTTGTTCCTTAGATTCCACAAAAACAACAGTATTATGTCCTACACTCAAAAAAAACGTCGTAAAATTAACAAATATAATTGTTAAACAGTTCTCAACCACAAAAATGTTCAATTCTACCAATTACACAGGTACACAGCCAAAAATTTCCACGAACCATTTCAAATTTTCCATGATATTTGGGTGCTCCTGAGTAAAAGTCCCATACAAAATTATTTTCCATCACCTACTGGTTCCGCGGTATAGCTAAGAATACAAAAAACCGATGTTTGCCGACATTTTGAATTACGTGGCCTATAAAATTGGACTTACCTTTATTATTTTCGCTAGGACTTACTCTCGATACATCACGGCACTACTAAAAAAGTACTTTACTTACGTTAATTTAATCAATTTTAGTTCGTCTTAAATTATTTCCCATCCATTTTTTAAGAACTTTGACCAAATAACAATTAAAACAAAAAGGCTCATTGAACATTCATTTTCCCCCTAATATCAAAGAAATGTACTAGGCAGAAAGCGACCTCTGTCGGGCTAAGGCCTTTTTGTATGAAAAACCGGTGTCTCAACTTACACGCTCAAAGTGTCCCAACTTACACAAAATGGGATGTTTCGGGAAAAAATTAATAACTTTTTTTCTGACTGTCACATTAAGCTGATTCTTTTTTTAATTTGTTGACAGTTAAATTACAAGTGTTTTAAATCTCTTACAAAGTTAATTTAAGCACGTTATTAATTTTTAATAGAATTTTGAAAAAAGTGGACAAAAACTTTTTTGGTGCAAAATGGTACACGACTCTCACAGCTTAAATCTGGCTAGAGCCTAACTTATAATGTTTTCCCCAAAAGTTTTGTCACTAAAAAGGACTACAAAAAAAAATAAAAAAAATTTTTTAGTGGAAAAGTTTTGAGAAAATTGAGTGTCTCAACTTACAGACTGTCTCAACCTACAGACCTCTCCCCTACTATTTAAAATAAAAACAAAAACTTGCAAAAACAACCATTGTCTCCTACTATTTAAAATAAAAACAAAAACTTGCAAAAACAACCATTGTCCTTCCTTCCAATCCATTCCATACCATTCCTTTGGAAGGTTTGCATAAGTTAAGTTTTAAAATTGTTATTTTGTTTTCAGTATTTTAGTTTTCATTAATTTTTCATTTATATTATTAATAGCAGGAAGACAGGTGGAGGGGGACGCCGTGAATAAAATTGTTTAAACATTTGCATTTGTTTAAACAATATGAGGCACGTGTAATAAAGATAAAGATAATCAATTGGTTTGTATATTTAATGTTCTATTAATATTAGCAATGCGATTTGAATTTTAAATCACAAAAATCGGTTACAAAATGTCTTAAATCTGTTGTGGAAATGTAAATGAAATATTCTTTTAGCAAAAGGATATTAGTATTATCTTGAATTTGAATTTGAGCGAATCTCAATTCCTTAGTCAGCTGCAATGCACCGACCCAAACGTACACACGCATGTATGTATCTAATGGCTGTGTGTGTAAAATACGCATTTTTTGGATATACATATTTCGTGCGTGTGTGTGTACATAGCAGAGCGAATCATTGTTTATTTTTGCTTTTTACAAATCCAAAGTTTGTCGATAACTCAACATTTGAAAACAAAAGAAAAGATTTGCCATATAATCGATTTTTTAACCGCGCATTTTAAATGTGTTATGACTTTGGTATTTTCATTTTTCCCCTTGCAAGGTCACACTTAAAATGCGACATACACACATTAACGACTTAATGCAAAGTGCGCCAGCAGAACATACATACATACATATGTGGAGGCCGTGACGTCACATGGGCACAACAAAATTGGAAAATATTGGCGACTTGGTTAAGGAGGCTGAATTTACAAAAAATTTAAATGCAGCTAGTTGCGGGTATGCCATAAGATTATACGCATAATTTTTTTAAACCATTTTAACAACATTTATAACAGAGAAATGGCAAAAGAAAGAATTAAAAAAAAAAAATCGAATTTTGGGGCACTTTGGGGTCGTTTATTGTTTTAATTTGTACCTCGCACGCGTCTCCTAATTATTTCCGAATTAATTTGATTTTTCTAGATTTTTATGTCAATCCGCTCTGTTAGGAACTTGCTACTGACCACTTTTTTATTGATCAAATTATATTAGTTTAGATAGCAGGAAGACAGGTGGAGGGGGACGCCGTGAATTAAATTGTTTAAACAGTTGCATTTGCTTTAGCAATATGAGGCACGTGTAATAAGGAGCAAGAGAATCAATTGGTTTGAATATTTAATGTTCTTTATACCCGTTACTCGTAGAGTAAAAGGGTATATTGTATTCGTGCAAAAATATGTAACAGCTAGAAGGAAGCGTTTCCGACCCCATAAAGTATATATATTCTTGATCAGGATCACTATCTGAGTCGATCTAGCCATGTCTGTCTGTCCGTCTGTCTGTCCGTCTGTATGAACGCTGAGATCTCGGAAACTATAAACGCTAGAGGATTGGTATTTGGCATGAAGATTCTTGGAGTTCTTACGCAGCGCAAGTTTGTTTCAAGAAGGTGCCACGCCCCCTCTAGCGCCCACAATCGCTTATAACGATTTTACAAAATTTAAATATTTTGGAAAAGTACAAATGCAGTTTTATTGTGCTTATCAATACCTATCGAAATGTAGAATAAATTTTTTTAATCGGACCATTCGTTAAAAAGTTATGGCTGATCAAAGTTTATATCTCCATCTCCCTCGCACTCCCTTTAGCTGAGTGACGGGTATTAGATAGTCGGGACACCAACCCGACTATAGCGTTCTCTCTTGTTTTAAACCATTTTAACAACATTTATAACAGAGAAACGCGTATCTCACACGCGTCTCCTAATTATTTCCGAATTAATTTGATTTTTGTAGATTTTTATATCAATCCGCTCTGGGAGGAATTTGCTACTGACCATTTTTTATTGTTCCAATTATATTAGTTTAGATTTTCGATTGATCCCTTATATTCCAATTCGCTTTTGAGCACTTATTAATTATACCCTTGCAGAGGGTATTATAATTTTGGTCAGAAGTTTGTAACGCAGTGAATTAGACGTTTCCGACCCCAGGTTAGGTTAGGTTAGGACGGCTGCCATTGTGGTACCGTATGATCTCTATTTTTGGGTCCCCTATCCGTTGAGAGTCAGCCTTAAAGGTTGATCAGCAAGTCCCCCATCCGGAGGATTTAATAAAAGAGCTTAAGTTCTTAAGGTTAATCACCGATATTTCGGTCAGATCGTTTAGGAAAGGATATCCTAGGTGTTTTTGTCTAAGCGTGCATAGGGCTGGGCAAGAACAGAGTAGGTGTTCCACCGTTTCCTCTTCTTCCTCATCCCTGCAGCTTCTACAAAAATCATTTTTTGGGGCTTTTAGCCTGCCGGCATGTGTGCCAACGAGCCAGTGGCCTGTAAGTACTCGAATTAGCATGCCGCATTCGGTGCGGCTGAAATTAAGTAGTTCCGAAGTTTTCTTATTGTTTATTGCAGGCCAAGTCTGGTGAGAGATTCGGCACTGTGGTGTGTTTTGCCAATGAGTGTTGGCTAAAATGCTGAATTGTTTTCTGATAATTAGCTTGCACGTAGCCATGGGCATGCCAACACTCTCCTTTCCTGGAAGGAGAGGTATGGTGGTGCCTTGCCTGGCTAACTCGTCCGCTATACAGTTGCCTACGATATCCCGGTGACCCGGAACCCATATGAGGCTGACAGTAAACTGACTAGCCATCTCGTGGAGAGATTTGCGACAGTCTGCTATTGTTCGTGAGTTTGTGTTTGTCGAGTAGATTGATTTAATAGCCGCTTGGGTATCACTATATATGTTTATGTGTCTGTCTTGGGTGTTTATGTCCCTTAAACAGACGAGTGCTTCCCTTATAGCATACACCTCCGCTTGGAAAACACTGCAGTGGTCAGGAAGTCTAAAAGACTGCCTGATTTCTAATTGTTCGGAGTATATGCCTCCACCTACATGTCCGTCTAGTTTGGAGCCGTCTGTATATAAGCAGATTGCGTCTATTGAGCCCGGTCGGCCTCGATCCCATTCTTCCCTACCTGGAATCAGAGCTTCAAAGGGTGTGTGACTGTATTCACGGGTTTTGCATAGATCCGTTTTTGCCGGTATCGATTCGTCATGCTGGAGAATCCTAGCGTGACCATAGGGTTGGGCTTTCCATTGCCCCGTATCCCTCAGTCGAATGGCTGCCGATTTGGCCCTTTCCATGCCTGCTAAGTCCAGGCTCTGGAGGTTCAAAATCGCGTTCAGCGCTTCGTTAGGGGTAGTTCTAAGGGCTCCACTAATACACAAAGCCGCCATGCGCTGTACTTTGTTCAGGGGAGTCAGTATACATTGTTTGTGCAGGGCGGTCCACCATAGAGCCACTCCATAAAGTAGGATTGGCTTGACTACCGCTGCGTATATCCAATTGACGATTTTTGGGGACATACCCCATCTTAGCCCGATTGCTTTTTTACAAGAGTAAAGTGCAATGGTCGCTTTCTTGGTTCTCTCTTGGTTGTTTAAGCCCCATTTAAGGCGCTTGTCTAATACTAACCCCAAGTATCGTGCGTGCTCGCTAAAAGAGAGATTACAGTTGTTTAGAGTTGGTGGGTTAAGTTTCGGGGTCTTGTACCTGTTTGTAAAAAGGACTAGTTCCGTTTTTGAGGGATTTACCCCAAGTCCGTTTTTTGTAGTCCATTCCGATAGTGTCTTTAGCTTTGCGGTCATAAGGTCGCATAGCGTCTGTGGATACTTACCACTGAAAATGACAGCGACATCGTCTGCGTATGCCACTATTTTACAGCCTCCTCCTTCAAGAATCCGCAGTAGTTTATTTACCGCGATATTCCACAAAAGCGGTGATAGTACACCTCCTTGCGGAGTGCCTCTGTTTACTAGTCTAGTCTGGGTTGAGGTCCCTAGTGTGGCCGTAACCAGTCTGCTTATCAGCAGTTCGTGGATCAGCCCCACCAGCGGTGACTCAACCCCTAGTTCTGTGAGTGATTCTGTTATTGCCGTGGGAAGCACGTTGTTGAAAGCTCCTTCTATGTCGAGGAAGGCGATCAAGGTGTATTCCTTTATACTGAGTGATTTCTCGATATTGCTTACTACCAAGTGTAGTGCCGATTCAGTCGACTTACCTTTGGTGTACGCGTGTTGCGCCTCTGATAACTGCGTCGGGTCGATGATGTCTCTAATGTGTAGACCTATCAGTCTTTCTAAGATCTTTAGTAGGAATGATGTCAGACTTATCGGTCTAAAATCCTTCGCTGTAGTATGGGTGGCCTTCCCTGCCTTGGGGATGAAAACGACTTTCGTTTCCCTCCACGCCGTTGGTAGTTCTCCTACCGCAAGAATGATCTGGAAGATTTTTCTCAACCAGTTTATAGCTAGCTGTCCTGCTTGCTGAATATGTGCCGGTGTTATGTTGTCCGGTCCCGGCGATTTGTATGGTTTGAAACTATGTATGGACCAGTTTATATTACGGTCTGATAGTAGGAGATTTAGGTTTATTCCTTCTCCGGTGTGTCTTCCTGGGGGATGTCCTGTTTGTAGGCTCCCTGGGAAGTGAGCGTCTAGGAGTAGGTTTAAGGATTCTTCACTAGAGTCCGACCATGATCCGTCTGTCTTTTGAAGATAGCCCAAGGATACGGCTGTCTTAGAAAGTATTTTTCTGAGCCTTGCGGCATCTGTAGTCTTTTCAATATCCGAGCAGAAGTTCTGCCATGCAGTTCTCTTCTCCTTCCTGATGGCCTTTTTGTATGTGGCAAGTTCCTTTTTGTAGCTTTGCCAGTTTGTGTCCTCATTTGTAGCTTTCGCTCTGTTGAACAGGCTTCTGCATTTGGCTCTGAGGATTGATAAATTATGGGTCCACCAAGGAGGTTTTTTCTTTCCTCTTGGTTTTCCTGAAGGGCATGCAGCTGCGAAAGCCGCGTTGCATGCTTCTGTGAAGTTACTTACTACATTATCTAGCTCCTGTGTGCAAAAAGTGTTTTCTGGCGGCTCCAGGGGGAGGAGGCCCGACAGAATTTCTTTGTATTTATTCCAGTTTGTCCGCCTGGGGTTTGCGAAGCTGACTGGTGTAGGGGACTCTAGGGACAACGTTGTCTCTATGAATCTGTGATCTGAGAAAGAGTGCTCCTCGGAAACGGCCCAGTTTGTAACTGAGCTTATGAGTGACTCTGATACTAAGGTTAGATCTATGATCGTTTGGCATGCTTTTGTTATAAAGGTAGGGGTATTACCCCTATTACATAGAAACAAGTTCGAATTTAGAATGAAATCAAATAAAGACTCACCTCTGTCGTTGTTGATAGGGCAGCCCCACTGAGTGTGGTGGGCGTTTGCATCGCATCCTATCACCAAACCTTTCTTAAGCTCCTCACATTCCTGTACCAGTCCTCTGACTAGCGCGTCTGGGGGGTCTGCCTTTTCGAAGGCCAAATAGGCCGATAGCATCCTTATAGAGCCGTTTTGCAGCTCCAGGCTTATTGCCGTGTTGTCTCCGTTGCTGTAATTGCGAAGCAGAAATGTACTAAGGTGCCGTTTGGCTAAAATGCAGGTTCGAATTTTACCTTGTTTGGGGTCAAGCATAAGCTTGTAGTCTTTTGTTCCTAGTCCAGCAACCTTGCCTCCTGCTATCCAAGGTTCCTGAACTAAGACCACGTCGGCTTCGCCTTTGGCATAGGCGAAGCAATAGGGCAGCGGACGCTGCTTTACTGTGGTGTAGGTTGATCTGTAGGAGTCTTAGCGACATCCCCAGCTGCAACCTCCACCACAGTAACGTCGGCCTCCGAATCGCTCAGGTCCACTTCATCGATTGCCGGCCCCAGCGCTCGCATCTCTCTGCTCAGCGACGAGTCGGTTGAGTAGCCGTCCTCCGGCACACCAGGGGCCTCCACCTCCTCCGCAAGCACCTGCTCGGCTGGGTTGCCGGCAGGGCTTCCCTTGGAACTGGAGTCCCCTTTGTAGACTTTTATATGTATGGCGCTGAAGCCATAATTGAGCACTCCCCGAGCAGCCTCTATGGGAGCGATCGACTCCTTATTTAGCACCACGATCGCCTGATTTACATCACCTGCGTGCTCCTCCACCTTTACGACTTTCCAGTCTTTTGTGGGGAGATGTGGGTTGCACTCTTGCAACATATAGAGGATATCCTCCGGTGATTTAATAGCCGCTGGAAGCCAAATTCTGGCTCGGGGTCTACTGGGGACGTCACACCAATCTAGTGCGACTATGTTCGCCCCATCGTAAACTGCACCGAGCTGCGCTGTCGCCTGCTTGTATAGATCAGCTGATCGCTGATTGTCGCAGGCCACCACCTTTACACTGCCCTGGTACCAGCCCGCGTCCATGCAGCAAGGCGATGAACCGGGCTTCTCGCGTACCATACGCAGGCATATGAGAGACAGTTGGGACTCAACCGCCTTCCATTTGTTTCTGGGGATCCTGTTCTCCGGATTTCCCCTGTCGATGAGTCCCAGAAGGACCCGATCCTTAGTGATCTCGGCAAAGGAGACCGACGGCTGGATCTTCGATCTCTTCGCCGACGGACCAGGCAGCTCTACGGAGCGTTGCCTCTTCACCTGGGCACCTTCTTGTTGGGTGTTTTCTTGCCCATAGTTTGGGAACACCGTCTTGGCCCACTCTACCTTCTTCAGCCATTCGGGCGAAGGCGTGGCGACTTTGCTTCTGGCGTGTGAGCGCAGGGTTTGGGCGGCCATCCGTCTCTCTGCGTATGTGAATTTCTTAGTACCAGCGGGTGACCCGATCGACTTTGCTGCGGCTACCGCTGGTTTAGGCGCAGATGCGCGCATAGCGGAGGCGTTAGCGACAGTCTTTCTGTCCCCCGTCACCCCTTGTTTGGGATGAGGCCCTTTCTGAGCCTTGCTGGTGCTCGCAACGGAGCCGACGCTCGTCGTTGCAGTGTTGGGTTTGGTGAGAGTACCCGTCTCTGATTTATTTTTGTTTTTATTTAATGCTTCCATAATTGGTCCCACGAGCTGCGGAGAAGGGGAAAGGTCCGACCCCATAAAGTATATATATTCTTGATCAGGATCAATAGGGGAGTCGATATAGCCATGTCCGTCTGTCCGTCTGTATGTCTGTTTCAATACCGTTTGCGAGCTCAGTTTAAAAGCTAGCGATCTGAAACTTTCACAGTCGTCCTAAAACATGTGTACGCAGATCAAGTTTGAAAATCGGCCCGATCTGATGTCTATATCCTATAGCTCCCATAGGAACAATCGGATATAGCTTTCGAAAAATGAAGATATTTCGCTCAGTGTAAGAGCTATTGACAAGAATATTTCCAAATCGTATTTTTTTGTGTGTACCTTGATCGGGGTAAAAGCGCTTGCCGATCGGACGTCTATATCTTATAGGTCCCATAGGAACAATAGGGTGAAATCGGTCAAAATGTGACGTTTTTCAGGATATTTCGCGCAGTATATAAGCTATTGACCTGAAACTTTCTAAACCTTATTCTTTTATGCACACCATGATCAGGGTAAAAGCGCGTGCCGATCGGACGACTATATCCTATAGCTCCCATAAGAACAATAGGGTGAAAATTTTTAAAATTTTGATTTTTTCAATTATACAATACTTTGTTGTTTATTAATTCATCTTGCTTTTCTAGTCAAGTTTTTATTCGTGAAATCTGCAAGGGTATTAAAACTTCGGCTTGTCGAAGTTAGCTTCCGTCCTCGTTTTTTAAATAATTTTTTGCGTCATTAATTTCAATTTAAATTTTATTTGTAATGGTAACCTCAGCTTTAAATCGATTTATTGCCACATTTCCACGCCAGCGTCAGCAGTCCAGATGGTTTGGTCGTCGTGACCAAGTCCAAGCATTATGGAGCAAGGTGGATGAAGCATACGACGCTTCTCCCAATCATCTCAACCTCCAACATCTTCTCCCCAAAAATCAAATTTTGTTTGGGTGTCAGCTTTCTCCGATCGATACAGAGATTTTTTAGGCGATTACCTTTGATGGCCGACTTAAGTCTTACGCCTGTTGAAAAGCTGTACCATTTATATGTCAAAACTAGTGGCGAAGCTCATTCAATAGTTTTAAAATCCCCACTCACCAATGATGGCTTCCGCTCAGCTTGGACTAACTGAGCGTTTCGAAAACAAGCGATTTTAGGTGAACAGCCATCTAAAAACATTGTTCAATGTTCAATCCATAGCACAAAAGTCTGGAGATGCCTTGAAGGCACTACAAAACACCATTCCGGGTTGTTTAACTGCCTTACAAAGCTTACGGTCTTTTTATGGGAGCAATCCTTGCGTAATATGGATGAAATTCCTACTTGCCTAGAGCTAAATTCCTTTTTAACTTAGCGCCATCGAACTCTAGAGGCCGTCGATAGCATCCGGTCTGCTCATTCACTCCATGTCCAGCCCAAAGAGAAGAAGATCGGATGGCAGAATTGCCAAGAATAAATTCTTTTAACACGAGGGTACTTCCAAAACACAAAGGTTGCGATCTGTGTTTAATAGAGAAACGCACCGTGCGTATTTGTCCACGCTTCTTAAAAATGACGGTAAATGATCGTTCAGCCTACATCCGAGATACTCGTAAACAGTTGTGCTCCAATTGCTTTGCAAGCATCCATAAATTGTAGGATGGCACAAGCGCCCATAATTGCTTTACTTGGCAAAGTCGGCATCATACGCTGTTGCATTCAAGCAACAATTCTACAATTCCTCCCAGGCCAGTGTCCGCCTCAAACCCACACAGAATTTCGTCCTTTTTAAATGATCACGCCGAAAGGGCGTTTAATTTCTGGAGGCAGTGTCAAGCGGCAGCTTTCTCCAGATTTCCATTTCTCGCTCGCTTGCACTGTCCTTCGCTCTCCCTCTCCAACTCTCCGCTCTGCTCTGTAGCGGCTAAGATCAGCTTATTATAATTGGTTCCTATTTTCAAGTGTCCAAATAAACAGCTGCACGTCGCGCAAAGCCCCGAAGTTTTTCCACCGCGTTTTCGATAATACTTCTGCGGATTTTACCCGCTTTCCTGGGACTAGCTGCATTACCACAATCAAGCCTCCTGCGCCCCAACACCAGGAGAAGATCAATTTTCGTTCGTTCCACGCGAATTTGCATATGAAAATAGCTTTATGAATGGCTTAGAAGCCGTTCAATCATACATTAGCACACACTTACGTGATGGCGACGGCACCGGAGATGATCTCAACCAGCTCGCGGGTGATGACCGCCTGTGGGGTGCAGCTTGTCGATCATCTCACCGGCGTTCTTGAACGCGTTCCCCATGTCAGTCATGCGGGACGACTGCTCCGAGCAGGCACCCTCCATTATGGTGTACAAGATAAGGGAAGCCAGAGAGAACTGCAAGTAGCTCTTGACGACATCGCTATTGAGCGAATCATAGACGGCGAACTTCTCGGACTTCTCCACTGTGTATCCACTACTAGTACACCACCAAGTTGAACTGATTGTACACGATCTTGCCCTCGTTGTACCGTAACCGGTTTGCAGAACCTCGTTGGCGACCTTTGAGGCAGCCAAGAAAGTGGGCGGCTGTCGGCCGACCTCGTTGGCCACCATCAGGATGTTCTTGCAATACAGGCGGGACAGGAACACCCACGCAGAACACCTTGGTGTTGGCCTCATCCTAGTCCAACTCTCCGCGAATGAAACGCGTCACACCTGTGTGGACGGCACCACAGATACCACGGTCCGATAAGCAGCTTCTTGGGCTCCACAGTCTCGTCGGCCTGGATCTCCGTCTTCTCGAAGAACTGCTGGGCACCAATACGGTAGGGACGCGCCGCCTACAAGTCTCGCTCCGCCCGAGCGTACTTGACAGCGGACACCATCTTCATCGATTGCGTAATTGTCTGAATGTTCTTCACCGACTTCAAGCGAATCGAAATCATCTTCAGGGTGGCCATTCCGCGCTGCTGCTTGCCCAGCATGGTGGCCTCCATTACCAGGGGCAGCAAGAGCTGGGTGCGTTGCATTATCATCCTGTCGAAGCTGTCGTTAAGTTGGCTGCGCCACAACGAGTGTTATAATTTTTAAAATAATATTTTAATTTTTTTTCCCGATCCGGGAAATATGATATGATATAGTTGTCCGATCCGGCAACAGAAAGAAGGCTGTAACGAACTCTTTTTACTGTTTGATCGCTACGTAAACGCCGCGACTAGCTCAGATAAGTTATGTGGTCGTCCCACCAAATTTGTATTGCGTGACTGTCCGTGACCCAGTTTTACTTTTCCCTGGAATTGGTTTCTTCGTCAGCTGGCTGTTGCGGCTCGGCGGTCGGCGTCGGGCCTTCCTCGGCCCAAGATCACTGCGTTCGTTTCTCGGCGGCACTCCTTGACGGCTTCGCTGCTTTCCGGCTTTTGCTCGTAGACGGCGTTCCTCAACGGCGTCCCTCCAGTTCCACCCGGCTTGTAGGACTCAAAAGTCTGCACAACCTTCCTTTCGAGGACTCACGGAGGCCGGTCTGGCTCTAGCCTGAGAAACAAATGGCCCGGCAGGTCAAATCCAAGAATTCGGCCTTATCGCAAGTCCACCGTCCCCGACGCCGAGACGTAGGCGGTCGTAGGTCTTCCTACCGACACGTCTCGTGCCTCGTGCCGTTAGTTCCCTTTACACACGACACGCATTGGGTCTAATGTCCACATGTTTTACCGTTTGATTTACCGTTTGACCTCTTTGCCCTTTGGCAGCGTGGGTCCAAGGTCCAGCGCGGCACCGTTATTTCACGGTCTCTCCGCTTTGGCCGGGACCAAGGTCCAGTATTTACCAATGGACCTAAATTCTCTTGGATTCTGCCGCTCTTCTGCCTCGACATTTGTGGGGAGTTTTAAGACTCCTCACAAGGCTTTTGGGAAAATTTTAGCCCGATAGCTTAGAAACTGAGAAATTAGTTTGCGAAGAAACGGACGGACAGAATGACATGGCTAGATCGACTCGTCTAGTGATGCTGATCAAAGAAATATAGTTTTAAAACTGAGAGACTAGTTTTCGTAGACGGATAGACGGACGGAAAGACGGACAAGTAGACAGATGGGCATGGCTAGTAATGCTGATGAATAACACATACCGAAAAAAGTTTACATGTGTCGATGTCCAGGCCTGCCACTATTTTATTTCGATAAATGAGGCTTTTCTTAGCATAATTTGCCACTACGCCTATAGTCCATCAGCTCTGGTGCTTGCGGTATCGTTCATTTAAGAAAATCACAATTTTTCTTCGTCTTTTGGGATAGATCTTCAAAAGTGGTCCACCAATTTTCTTACTTTTTACGGAATTAAATAGTTACACGTCTCTTCTATATGGTCGTTTTTAAAATGCAATCTAACTTAACCACAAGAAAAGGTGGGCGCATTTAACATTTTAAAGTCACAGCAAAGTATACAAATCTTTATTTGTGAAGAGCGTTTAAAAATGAAATAAAAATATTTTCTTCTACAATGCATTTTTGACCCAAAGATACCTTATGTCCTTAATTTTTAGGCCACACATCAGGTTTTTGTGAATTGTTTTAAAATTTTTAAAATTAATTGTCTTACTTCCTTCACAGTGACTATTCACAAACTCTGCCCAAACCTATCATAGGTATTTATAGGTATTTATAAACACTAAAAACTGCATTTTTACTTTTCCGAAAATTTTAAAGGTGTGGGCGCCAGACACCTTTCAAAAAATGGCTTAAGGGGATTTTGAAATAAACTTGCGCTGCGTAGGAACTCCAAGAATCTGCATGCAAAATGCCAATATTCTAGCTTTTATAGTTTCCAAGTAATCAGCGTTCATACAGGCGGACAGACGGACATCGCTAGATCGACTCGGCTAGTGACCCTGATCAATAATATATATACTTTATAGGGTCGCAATTACTTTACAATTACATACTTTTGAACGGATAGAAAATGCCCTTTTACTCTTCGAGTAACGGTTATAACTAGCTGAATGATATATTTTAAAGGTAGAAAAATGTACAAATAATAAAAACAACTAACCGAAAATAACAGTTATTTTATTATTGTTAATCAAAAAAATCATGCACTTAGGATCCCACTAAAAATCGGAGAAAAAAATCACATAACCAATCTAATGCGGTCTATTCATATCTGCAATGACCTACATTTTTGTAACTTTTTTGAAATTGGTCATGAAGTAACTGTTATTTGAGACTTTTAAAATAAAAGTCAAAGAATAACAGTTATTTTCTGACCAAAAAAATAAAAGTCCTCCGTAACTTTTATTCATGACTTTTAAAATAAAAGTCTAAAAATAACTGTTATTTTTTAATTGACAAAATAAAAGTCAACTTAAGTTACTAAAAAATCATTAAAAAACTTTTATTTGGTGATCGAAAACTTTTAGAACTTTGGTATACTTTCACAAGATTGTGACGACTCGAGAACCATTATACCTATATCAGAAGCTATTTCCTGCTACATCCCAAAGAACAAATAACTACCTATGCCCTCGTACTTTAACGTTTTGGTTCGAAGAGGCAGTTTTTTATTAACAGCATCCGTTTATGGAACAATCTTTCCCATCAATTCAAAACTATTAGGAGCGCAACTCAATTCTCAATTAAAATTAAAGAATTTATAAAATCACAATAAAAGTAGAAATAAGTAATATGAGGTAAAAAAAAATCATAAAACGTACAAAAAACAAATTAAATAATCAAAATAAAAATAAAAAGTATATAGTATATAAGAATCAAATGTTAATAGTTCGCTAATTTAATGATTTTGAAAATTGTTATCTTTTAAGTATTATATAAAATGTTATAAGCAATTTTGTCAAAGTGACTAGCGCATTAATAATAGGCTTACGCTTGCAGCGCTAGGATATTATGTCAATAAAAATGATGTCAATAAATATAAGTCTTAAATATCTGTTGCTCAATTGGAATTGGAATTTTAAAGGTTGCAATTTGTACTTATACACATGAATTCTTCAACATAATTTTGATTAATAATATTTATAAGCAGGGACCGAAAATAATGATTATTTATTTTGAGTAAAAAATAAAAATCTCCATTTAATAATTATTTTGTAAGTGAAAAAAAATATCGCTCAGAAATAATGATTATTATGTGAGCGATATTATTTCGCTTAAAATATCACTCAAAGTGCGATTGCAGCCGTTCTGTAAGGAATTTGACAACGTTTTAAATTTGTGCTTGTAGGTAGAAGCACGGAGCACATATCGAGCTAATAAAAAAATAAATTTTCTTTGTATAAACCGCTTAAAAAAACAAAAAAACTTTTTGTATAAGAAAACATTTTCTGTGGGAATCGAACTCGTGTTTACAGCTCGTTGGACCAACACACTAACCCCCAGCCCACATGTCGGGTTGGATCTAAGTGGAATAGTTCATAACATCTTGTTAAGTCGGTTTACTAATATATAAATGACATAAAGTCCTAAGGTTGATACAACTTTTTGTATTTCTGCTTACCTCTTTGAAACTAAAAACCGCGTTTTAAAATGTTTATACAAAGAAATCACCTTCTTTTATTATTTTTATTTTTTCACTTATAATGATTACGGTCCCTGTTTATAAGACAACCGGAGAACCCGCAGCCATACCTGTTTTTAACATGTGGATTTTATAGTAGGAAACTGTTTTCGTATTTTATTAAACTAGTTTCAATAAAATAATAATTAAAAGGTGTGATCCTGCACCAGGGAAAAACCAAGACAATGAATCACTGATCTCTGAATCGGGCAGTTGAGGACAGGATTCCTATTCTTATTTTGTATATGCAGTAAGCCCTGGGTACTTCAACATCGACAACCGGTCTACCCTTTTGTACGTGGCCACTGCCACTAAAAAAACTTAAAATTTTTTTTTTGTATTTAAAAAAACTGTGCAATCGAAAAATATGTCCGATTTTTGTTTGTGATATATTCTGTATTTGATGTATATATTCTATCAAATAAAAACACCTCTTAACGAGGTAAAAAACCCGTGACGATCGCACCTTCAACATACAAACGTTCTGAGATCAACATTTGTGACGAATAATTATTACACTCGTCATTAAATAGACTTTCTAAAATTTTCTCTTTCGGCCCGCCCTGGCAAACTATTCCAGCCTTTTCCCCTTCACAGGCATTTTCTATTGCAGCGTGCCGAATGAGAAAATATTAGAAATTAATTTTAAAGAAAATTTTTAGAACCGTTTTTGAAACAAACAAAAAAAGATAAAAAAAAAAGGTTAACAAAATTTTGTTTTGTGCATATCTTTTTAAATACATTTACACAAATTACAAATAGGAGTCTGTAGCTTCAGTAGTTTAGAAGTTAGAAAGGTATGCCGATTGGGGATCCGAGCCCTATTGACCGAGTTATGGGCCTTGGAAGTATGTATGGGGGCCATTTTTCTGCAACTCATCGAAAACTTCAAATTACCGCCATTAAACAAGTCAAAAATCGACTATCTTCAAAAGTAAAATATTTTAATGGAGATTGCACTATTTTCAAATCACAAACCTAAAAAGGTATGCCGCTTAGGGATCCGAGCCCTATTGACCGAGTTATGGGCTTCATTATACCCGTTACTCGTAGAGTAAAAGGGTATATTGTATTCGTGCAAAAGTATGTAACAGCTAGAAGGAAGCATTTCCGACCCTATAAAGTATATATATTCTTGATCAGGGTCACTAGCCGAGTCGATATAGCCATGTCCGTCTGTCCGTCTGTCCGTCTGTCTGTCTGTATGAACGCTGAGATCTCGGAATCTATACAAGCTAGAGGATTGGTATTTGGCATGAAGATTCTTGGAGTTCCTACGCAGCGCAAGTTTATTTCCAGAAAGTGTCACGCCCCCTCTAACGCCCACAATAGCTAATATACGATTTTAAAAATTTAAATATTTCGGAAAAGTAAAAATTCAGTTTTGTTGTGCTTATCAATACCTATCGAAATGTAGAAGAAATTTTTTAAATCGGACCATTCGTTAAAAAGTTATAGCTGATCAAAGTTTATATATCCATCTCCCTCGCACTCCCTTTAGCCGAGTGACGGGTATTAGATAGTCGGGACACCAACCCGACTATAGCGTTCTCTCTTGTTTTTTTTTTGTATGGGGTTCATTTTTCGGCAACTCATCGAAAACTTCAAATTACCGCCATAAAAGCTGTCAAAAATCGACTATCTCCAAAAGTAAAATATTTTAATGCAGATTACACTATTTTCAAATCACAAACTTAGAAAGGTATGCCGATTGATCCAAATTTCTAAATTTTCACTTTTACACTTTCACCGCTCTCTCCCCCAAACCAATTGATTTTCTTGAGGTATGCAATCCTTTAAGTTTTAGCAATACCTTTAATTTGGTGTATTACTCATTATGATCGGACTACACAGCAGATTTTTAATTTTGCGGCTATATATAGTAGTAGCCTTCGCACACTCTCCTTGTGCGCTTCGTCAATACTTGGACTGCCGTCCATAGTGATATTTCTATCTCCCTCGAACTCTTTTCAGCTGAGTAATGGGTATCTGGCACTCGACTTTAGAGTTCTCTCTAGTTAAAATTAAAAATATAGAAAATATTGTGCACAGTAGTAAATAGGTCTTAGACCTACAAAAGTATGGAAATTTAGAGCTTAGAACCAACTTATAGTTGAACATGTGGACAAAAATACGGTCCAAAAATGTGTGTTTTTTTTTTCAAAGTGATTGGGGAGAGGTCTGTAGGTTGGGAGGGTCTGTAAGTTTTCCACCGAACATTTTTTTCTTTTCTTTTTTAGTTACAAAACAATTGGGTGAAACATTAGAAGCCAGATTTAAGCTGTGACACTCGTGTACCAGTTTTCCCCAAAAAAGTTTTTGCCCACTTTTTTCAAAATTATATTAGAAATTAATATCGGGCTTAAATATATTTGGTAAAATGCTTAAAGCATAGGTAATTATAATTAAACGCTTAAAAAATATTAAAACAATCACATTAATTTGACAGTAAAAAAAAGTTATTAATTTTGTCCTAAACTACCCATTTTGTGTAAGTTGGGACACGTTGAGCGTGTAGGTTGAAACATCCGTTTTGCATACAAAAAGGCCTTAGCCCGACAGAGGTCGCTTTCTGCATAATACATTTCTTTGAAAAGAGCCTTTTGTTTTTAATTGCTAGGGTCTTTGGCACCAAAAAATCGACTAACTTTGCGATTTTTTCTATAAAAACTGTTTGGATGGATTAAATTCAAACTTTTTGTATATTATTAAGTGTCATTTAAATAATATCCACTAATTTTTATAGCCGATACTATCGGCTAATATATCGGTGGCAAAGCGATTGCTGGAACACTATTAAGAAAAGGCGTTTTGCGGTGTTCACTGTACCTCCGCTAAAAATGATCGGATTTCCATTTTGTTTTTACAATTCGCTTAAGAATTAAAAAAAACCCGCCCCCTGGGAAGCCCTTTATTTAATTTTTTATTTTTAAGAATTTTTTCCGAAAGTCCAAAGTCAAAAATGCGTTTTTCACCTAAAAAAATTGACTTTCGGCTTAAAAATAAAATATTTAAAGTACAAAAATAAAAAAAAACGCTTCCCAGGGGGCGGGTTTTTTTAATGCAGAAAAATATGCGACAAATTTGAAAACGATCGGATAAGCCGTTTAAAAATGCCGATGAACACGGACTTTCAAAACGTGGTTTCGAGAAAAACGCACTTAAAGATGCACTTACGTACCTAAAGTCTTAGAGGTTAGGGTACTAGTTTTAGCATAACTTCTAACGTTGTTGTCCGATTGACTTAAAACTTTTTTTGTATAATCTTAAGATGTTAATCTACAAGAAAATAATTAAAAAAAATATCGATTTTTTTTGGCAAGACCCTACCCCCCCCTTAAGTTTCATAAGTGAATGTCGAATTGGCGGATTAAAAACAAAAGGTGTACCAACCTACAGACCTCTCCTCTATAAATTATACATTCATACTATTGTTATGATTAATGTCTATATTTACAGTTTACGGTTATAAGATGTCGATTTCTTTATTAAAGAACTATTATACAATCACAATCCTGGTCCTTTGTGCAACATCCAAAATATGTGTATATGCTTTAAATGACCCATATGCTATATTAGGAGTAAACAACTTTGCTACTGCACAGGAAATAAGGAAGGCGTACAAACAGTTGGCAAAAGAGTGGTAAGTCTATTTGAAAGCGTTAAATACAACCTTCACCGTTAAAGTATGTATAAAAAGTGATTTTATTTTTCCAAGTATTTGTTTTTCCTTAAAAAGTTACATATATTTTTTTATTTGTTAAAGGTATCTTGGTTGGATCTTGCAAAAAAAAAAGATTTTTTTTTTGTATATTAATATTCTAAGATTATACAAAAATGTTTTTAGTCAAGCGGACAAAAACTTTAGAAGTTGGGCTAAAATTATTAATAGTAAAATTTTCCTGCAATAAAAATAATTTTTGATTTAAAAAAAAAAAAAAATTTTATGTTAAAAAAGAAAAAAAAACTTCCCAGTGGTCGGGTTTTTTCTATTCTTAAACCAAATGTAAGAGCAGAATGAAAATCAGATAATTTTTGGCGTAGATACAGTGAACACCGCAAAACGACTTTTTTTTAAGTGGTCTATGTGTGTATTACATGTTTAAGTGCGTTTTTCTCGAAACCACATTTTGAAAGTTCGTGATTATCGGCAATTCTAAACGGCTTAACCGATCGTTTTCAAATTTGTCCCATATTTTTCTGCATTAAAAAAAAACACGCCCCTGGGAAGAGTTTTTTTTATTTTTTAACTTAAAATATTTTTTTAAGCCAAAAGTCTTTTTTTTTATCTGTCAAACGCATTTTTGCCTTAAAAGGATCAAAAAAATCATAAAAATAAAAAATCAAGCCTCCTCAGGGGCAAGTTTTTATACCCGTTACTCGTAGAGTAAAAGGGTATTGTTTGGGAACCAGACACCGTGTACACTTACTTATATTTACTTTGTAATCTCTTTCGTTGTCTTTACGCACACGCGCATGAAGCGCAGCTTAATTTGTATGTACATGTAGGAGCTTTGCCCAAATGCATTGCCTCGGTCAGTACTTTTCCATTCATCTCTAACTGTAACGTGATTACGAGATCATTCAGCTTTTTCTTGTACTATTCTAACAAGCTACAGTCAGTCATACTTTTGCTACCAACGCAACTACGGCGCATCGCGCGATTCTACTTATTATTGAAATGTTCGGTGAAGACAAATAAATATCAACGGAAACAGTTACACTCAGGCGTCTGATTTATAGACAGGTATATTGTATTCGTGCAAAAGTCCGTCTGTCGTCTGTCTGTCTGGATGAACGCTGAGATCTCGGAAACTATAAAAGCTAGAGGATTGGCATTAAGCAAGCAGATTCTAGGGGTTCCTACGCAGCGCCCCCTAATTCCTTATAAGTTAATGCAAAATGCATTAACAGAAAAACATGCGACAATTTTGAAAACGATCGGTTAAGCCGTTTAAAAATGCCGATGATCACGGACTTTTAAAACGTGGTTTCGAGAAAAACGCACTTGTGCAATATTTTATATTTACTTAGTTCTTCTTCTTCGTTCTCAGTGTTGCTCAACATGACCAACGTTCGTACTCTATGTTGCTCGACATGACCAACGACCAACGAATCAAGTAGTAGTCAAGTTGGTAGCTGTACCAGGCGCCCAGTTGCACCCACTGCAGATAATAAGTGCTGATCAGCATATTCTACATAGTCAATGTAAACTGTTGACTCGATGTCTCGCTGACCCGCCCAGCAGTCAGCACATTCTGCAGTGTCAGCCGACCCAACAACGCTAACCCATTTTAATAGTCTTTACATTTAACTTCCGTGTTATCCAAGTAGTACAAGTTAACACGGTCACCCAGCAACAGAAAAGTTGCCAGCGTCACCTGCGGATATTGCACAGCGACGGTGCTATGGTCAGCATATTCAGCGGGCAATGCACTGCGACGGAAGCAGCCCACAATCGGCAGGCAATGCACTGCAACGCAAGCAGCGGCTGCCCAACTCCATGCACGAGGCGCCGGGTCAGCAGTTTCAGAGCATAGGGCTAGCTTACATATTAAGAATTTATGTACTTGGTAGTTAGTCGAATTTTGGAAATAAATCGTGACGGGCATCGCCTCGCGAAACCAAAGTCTTCTTATTTTAATTGGCACCCAACGCGTTCGTAAGACCCTCGATCCGTCGTTCAGTTAAAAACATAAAACGCGTTCGTAAAACCCTCGGATACGCCGTTCAAAACAAAAAAAAAAAAATATTAGGAACTGGCAAAAACAACAAGAAGAAAAAACTACAACG
>JBAMCJ010007532.1:0-144795 GCA_037075205.1 Drosophila prostipennis
TTGGTATGCAATCCTTTAAGTTTTTGCAATACCTTTCGATTGGTGTATTACTCATTACGATCGGACTATCACAGCAGATTTTCAATTTTGCGGCTATATAATAGTAGTCGCCTTCGCACACTCTCCTGGTGCGCTTCGTCACTACATGGACTGCCGTCCATAGTGATAACAAATATTCTTGAATAAAATTAAATGGATTCCATAAAAACTCAATTTACTCAGCCCCCACAAAAGTGCTGCCACTCGTAAGCCTTTTCTTCTTAATGGAATCTTTTATTTCCATCAGCAAACTGAAGATATCAGAAAAGTTTGTGCTTCTTCCTAATAACTTTTGATTCTCCCAAAGTAGAAAAACAATTTTTATGCACTGCAGCTGGCAAGGATCGGATCGCAGTGGAACGGAAGTCCCAGCTTGCACTTTAAGTCCTGCGTCCCTCGGCAGAAACTGAAAGCCTCAGTAGTCGGAGGACCTGCCAGTCTGAAAGTCGACGGAAAGGACGAAGCAGACCGAAAACTCTGACCCCATTGGTGACGCAGTCGCTGGTGATGCGGCAAGCCAAACAAGACACAAATTCCCACGTTTCTCGTTTTCGCTATATGTATATGTGCTGCAGGTACATTACAGGTAACAATGAGCAATAAAAAACAAAATAATGCAAAAGGTAAGCACAAGATGGCCGCGGATCTGTGGGTGTGGAAAACTTTGCGCTGCAACACGATGACAACAAAAGCAGAACGGCAGCAGAAACAACAATGTTGACGGGCATATAATAATAATAACAAACAAAGCAAAATGTAACGGCAAACAACAATGGTGAAAGTGGCAGAACAAGAGACAAAACATAATAATAATCAGAAACAAGTGTGCCAAAGCAGTTAACGGAAACAGCGCGCATTGCATGCGCAATATGCTGACAGGGATGAGTGCCCCTCATGCGGACCCCTAGCACTCGTATACAGAGGGGAAAAAAATGGGAACCCTATTTAGTAATTTAGTAATTATTTAAAGAAAGGGGAGTAAAAGCCTTAAAATACCTGAGAACTATGCTAACGAAAAATTCAGTTCATAGTTAATTTAAACAATAAAACCAATAAAGTGCAATCCACTATTCAAAATTCGCTCTGTAAAAAACACAGTTAATAACATACACTAAATATTTATTTTAAAAATTTTTGTAGCTCAAAATATAATTTCTTACCCCATGAAATCTCCCAATTTAATTAGACCTAAGTTTTTCTCCGCGTGTGCATAATTGTATGTGCTCTGCCAAAAGACAACGCCGTGTGACATTATCTAGCAGACACGGTTGCTGCGACAACGACGACAACTTGACATTAGTGAAAGTCGCAAAGGAAGTAGCGTGCAGCAACTGCTGTTTTAGCTTTTCCAGCTTTTCCTGCTGCTGCTGCTACTGTGAGTTTTTCTCGGCTGGTAGGGGGGCTCAACATAAACATAATTTTCATGTGGCACGCGTGCCAGATTCACCGAGAGGCCGAGACCCCAAAGTTTGCAAGGCAAGTGCATTTAAATACTCTGCTTTTGAGATAAGGTGGGTTTCCTTTTTTCTTAAATTTAGATGGCAATGTGAATAAAAATTAAATGAAACTATGATATTTAATTTTTAATAATACAAAACAGAATGTATAATGATATAATATATTTCCCCATCTCTATTTCCATTTATTTTGAAAGCATTTGCACCAACTAATATACCCATCAAAAGCTAGAACATCTTCAGAATTTCAGATTTTGCCCCCTGGCTGGATTTGCTCGGCAAACATTGATGGCTTCCAGAGAGGTTGGTTACAGACACGGCAGCTGAGGATAAATAGATGGGGGGGCTCCGAGGATAATGATTATACAGCTGGTAAAGGGAAAAGGGGAAAGGGGCTTCATTCTCTATAATTTTCACGTGCCACTTTTAGCAGTTTTCACTTAGTTGAGCTCTCGTCTGGTTTAGCTGAATGTACGTGGAAATATTGAAATAGACACCTTTTCCCCCTTCTCCCCGTTCCCTTTAGCGAACCCTATATAAACGAGTCTATTCACTAATCAATATTTGCTCATTGGCTTCCGAATCGATTCCTTTACACTCTCTTGTTGATGTTTTCACTTAGTTTGGCTGAGTTTAAACAACACTTTGTTGGCTAGTTATTGTCACCTCTTCGTAGCTTACTTACTATCCCCCGTTTTTCCTTTCGCTCTGTCACTTTTTAGCACCCTCTTTCGCTGGGTTTTTCCAGCGTTGCCCTGGATTTTTCTCGACTTTCGTGTCACTTCTCGGGCTGCCCGAGGAGCTTTAGCAGCTGCACTTTCTATGGCTGCCTTTCGACGGATTTCAGCCATTGATATGGTGACTCGGGCCTAGTCGTTCGTATTAACTGCGCTAAGGGGATTTGGATCTTGGTTCTAGATCTGAGACAGAAATTCTTGAGCAACTTTTTAAAACGAGCTCAAATTAAGAGCGTATTTACTCAAGCGATTAGGGAAATCTGCATTTACCCCAACTGTACTAAATCCTAAAAATCTCTTGGATTTATTTAATGGCTTCTCAAGAACTCAGTCAACAATTGTTATACAACAAAATCCTGGAGGTATTAAATCATTGCTAATAAAATCATTTTAATATTTGAGTATTTGGGCTATAAAATTTATATTTAATAAGGAAAATTTCTAAATTCTGTTAGCCTTCATAAATATTTCAGAACTTTATGTAATAATAAACTGTATAAAACTTCACCAACTAACGTATAATGCAATTTGAAACCTTTTGTCCGCAACATTAGCTCACTTTGACTCCTACTTTTTTATTGGGCTGCACTTTCTTCCTTTTTCGGCTGTTACTTTCAACCGCCCCATTCAAGCCATTATTTTTTGTTGTCTCCCAGGCCAAAACTCGTCGTGTAACCCATTAGCATTCCCATTGTGCCATTCACTTTTTGCGCTGTTTCATTTTGCATATTCCCCTTTTTTCTGGCGCAAAGCCCTTTGTTTTATTTTTCACGTCCTGTGGCTGGATTTGTGTGCGGGGTGGGTTGGCGTTGATTTTACTTACCATTGAGCACATGTACCGTGACGCTCTTGGGCTTCGCATTTGATGGATTACACTGATAATGCCCGGAGTCCGACGGACGCGCCGATTTAATTAGGAGGAACGACGTGGTCGTGTCGCCCTTATTGGTGACCACCGAAACGCCTCCTCGCGGCGAATCATAGTTGATAATCTGCGGGTGAGAGGGAAACTTCTGGAGGTTATAAAATATTTCTCTACGCTTCCATTTCGGGGGCCCCACAATTTTCTAAGCCATAAAACCGAGTCCAGATTACGCATACGCACTGTTGCACACTTGGCAAATTAAAATCAGTGGGCGGGGATAGGGCGGCAAGTCCGGAAAATATGCAAAGTAAGGAAAGAGAGATTGCAAATAAAACCGGAGCAAAACAATAAAATTAAATCTGTTCGGGTCACAAGAAAAAACCAAAAAGAAAAGGCAGGAACTCCTCGGCACTAATGGCAATATTTTTTCCCTTTCTCGTAGCCGGCTCTATAGAAAATACATAACAATAGAGGACCGTCAACCCTTAAAGCCCAATACAATAAGCCAAAGGGCAGGGCGTGAAGTGTGGGGAAAACACCTAAAGTGGAAACTAAAACGTGGTTCAGTCCAAACAAAACCGAAATCCATTTAAAGCCCGAACCAGAACCCTTTTCCCCAAGCTACTTCCTTCCTTAAATGGCATTTGCCAATATAAAAACCGAAAGCAGCAAAGTTTTCGCCCGGCAGAGCTAATTTAAAAGTTACTAAATTGAACACTAAGGGTTCCCAGAGTTTCGGGGGTTATTTTTTTGGGGTGGGGGAAGCGATAATGACGCCCCAAAGTAATTGCTTGTCCTGAAATGGAATGGAAACGGGTTTCGGGGGTTGGGGAACTCAAACTCACAGCGTTATTATGATTCCAGAAGATATAAGCTGGCGGCTCCGGTGAGTTTTGTATGATACAGGTGAGATTTATAGTGGAGCCACTTTCTATATACAAATCGGGTGCCCCGATGATTTCCGTCGAAGGTTCTGAAAAGGAAATAACGCAAAACAGCTCTTAATTAAAAAGGTGAAGTTAGGTGCGAATCTAAGTGGAATAAAATAACAATTAGCTAAGAGCAAGATTTCCATTTGATGCGCTTCGGGAGCGAGAAAAGAAATGAAAGGAAAATCATTTTCATCCTTTTGAAGCGCGCGTAAAGTGAGATGGAAATATTTCTTCCTTTTCACTTCGCTCTTTTGTTATTTAATTCAATCAGAATTTAACGCGAAAACTTTAACATCGCGAAAGGATGAAAGGGACACTTTTAGTAGGTGGGTCTATAAATAAAGTGGGTTTACGTCTACGGCTAACTTTAAAGTGTAAAAGTTAAACCTTAAGTTTGGATAGCATAAAGAAACAAAAGTTTCGAAAGCACTTGGGTGAATTATATCAAGCGATACAAAATGTCTGAGAGAAAATACTCATTGTTAGAACCGTTTTCGGATTTAAATTGTATACCATTGAATACATTTTGGGATTATAAATGGCATATTTTCTGTGAAAATGTTGATTAACTTTGCTTATGTTCAAGTTTCATTATTCTTTTTAGATCAGTAAACCATTGGTAAACTGTTTTCTCGACTTACCGACGACATTCAGGTGAATGTAGTGACTCATATGGGGCGTGGTCGATACCTGGCACTCGTAGATGCCGGAATCGCGATGTTGCGGGTACTTGATTTGCAGCATCCAGTCTTCGGTTTGCGGCTGGTGAATGGCCCGAAAGCGCTGATCCGACGTGTATGTGTACCGGCCAACTGTCAGCAAATGTATGTCCCGATGTCGCACCCACGACACCTGAAGCAGCATCTAAAATGATTTAGAGAACGGTGAAAGTTTGAGCGGGGAACTTAAGAGATTTCGGATTTCATTTGTTCGGCAAACAGTTTAAAAAGTCAATTTCATAAGCAGCTGCTTAGGTGAACCGTGCCGAGGGGTTGCCTTTTGTGTCAGGCACACGTGTAAAATGCAAATTTATTTGGAAATATTTTATATGATTTTTTCACATTTTTTTCTCGTGTTGGCAAAGAAAACTTTGAAAGAACAAGAGCCGGGGTAAAGTGATTTCTTTGCCAGACAACCTGGGCCAACAAATTGAATGTAACAAGGGCTAACACACATGTCTATACTGAGAGAAAAACCCATCAATATTAATCGGTTAGATTCAAATAATAATACTAAAAGAATTTATATATTTTTTTCGTTTTAAATTGAAATTCTAACATTTTTGTAAAAGCAAAATAATTTATATAAATAAATATACGATTCTTTAAATTAACTTTGACTTTTCTTGTAATTAATTGTCACTATTTTTGTAAAAGCACAATAATTTATATAAATAAATAATACGATTCTTTAAATATACTTCGACTTTTCTTGAAATTAATTGTCACTAATTTTTTTAGAAAAATAAGTGTGTAAATAAATGTCCTAAACAACAATAAATTAAGTGAAACCTAGGAAAAATGTATTTCTCCCAGTGCACATTAGACCACGCCTGCTAGGCCTTTGGCAACCACCTGCTGTTTAATGCTCAAGTTTTCCCTGCCCAAGGGCGCAACATTTTTAAGTGACGCTGATTTAGGGGTTGCCTAAGTCACGGGTGGGGGTAAAAAACTCAAGAAGGGGGCAGTGCCGAAAGGTGGGGAGGTGGAAAGGGGCTGAGGAGGTGGAGGCGAAGGACACGCCTGGCCGTGTTGCGTGTCATACGTCAGCTGCGAGAATTTTCAATTTCAATGACAACAGCTTAGCAACATCCTGCCTAACGATGAACGACGACGTCGAGGACGACTTTGCCAAAGTTAATGGACAAGAAACTCTGGGCAGGAAGGAGCAAAAGGAAGGAGGAGCTATGAGCGATGATAGGTGGGCGGCAGGGGGCGGTCCCCGGACCAGGTGTTAGTTGCCAGACACAAAGGTAAACTTTGGCAGCTGCTTAAGCAAAGTTGCATGTAATTAACACCCAAAGTCCTCGAGCGGTGATACCGAAGGAGTGAGGCCGCAACTTTTCCACTGCCTTTTTTCCCGCGGCCCCTCAACTTTTTTATGCGCATTAACCTTGTTTACAGTATCGTAAAATTTTAAGCATATCAATATTTTCTTTCATTTACTGCTTGCCAAACGAACATCAAAATCTGAAAATATTTTTTTACTGCTCAATTTGTGAAGCCGAGAAAATGTGCATAAATTATGTAGGGAAAAGTTACCAGGCAGCTTTTTTTGTGTGCTACTGGAATACAAAAATGCGCAAATTAATTTAATTTGTCAAAAATAAATATCTAGAACATGGAATCCTTGATATGATAAGAGATTTTTCTGCGTTGAGCCTGGGAAATCTGCTCAAAGGCATCAAGTACAACATATAAACGAATTTCTATCCCATGTACCTTTCACCTTTCTCCTAAATGGTCTGCCTTATATCTTTAGAATTATGGAAAAGCAGCGCATACTTTCAGGCTCTGGCTGTGTGTGTGTGTCTGGCATTAAAACATAAAGCTTTCCCCGAGCAAAGCGCAAATGAAAAACGTCATTAATAATGCAGGGACCATCAACATCCGTTCGCTGTTTATCATTATAGACGGTGTGAAGCAAAGAGCACACATACACGAGCATAAAACAGAAGGATTTTTCTTCATCTTTTTTCCCTGGCATTTTCCCATCGCACCAGCTTAATTCTCACCCAGATGCTGCCAAATCTCAGCAGCAATGATGTATTACTTCAGGTGGTGTGGTGGGTGTGAGGTCGGAAAACTGGGGAGAAAAAAGCTGGCGGAAGTGGGTGGCCTTCGGGTGAGCTTGTGGTTCGCCGCAGAACTGAAAGCTAATTAGATTTTAAGCTGCCACACGAAGGTAATGAATATATTTTACAGGTTGCCTAATGTGTTGGAGTTTTTTCCAAGGCAGCTGATGAGCAAGAAATGGATATTTTCTTAAGCTGTCTGGCGAATAGCATTTTATGGGGGTAAATTAGGCCGCCAGATTATATGATGATTATATGATTTGGGTACAAAATGCTATTCTATAATAATTTTGTTTAAATCTCAAGAAAAATATCTCAAATGAATTCTACTAAGTGGGATAACTCAGATTTTAAAGTTTAAAAGTTCTACGCACAAAACTCTTTCATTTCCCACCATCAAACTCATTACTTCGACGAGTTTTTCTCTCATTAATTAACTCCTTCTCCAAGGGACATATGGAGAGGGATCGATGAGGTTATCCCACTTAACACGTCTAATGAAGTTATCCCAGCAAAACTTTCGCATCGTTCTACCGCAAGGTGAAAGGCATTCGGCTCGCTCGATTTTCACCCCCCGAATTGAGGTCGCCTGCCGCAGACCCCTCATCCATTTTCCACAATTTAATAATCACGCAAATTAGTTTTCGAAACCGCAACTCAAACAAGCCAGAAACCCCGGCTAATCACAGGCTGCCAGAAAGTTTGGCTCGGAATAGGAGCACCCGAATGGGAGGTGCATGCTTAGAAGGCCTGGAATGCCTAGAATGCCTTGAATGCCGGGACATGTAACATATTATTATCGGAAAAACGGGCAGGGACCTTCTCCGGTCGTCGACGCCGCCGGAAGTGACGGAAACCGAATGACTACGGCCCAAAGGTAAAAGGCTGAGCTCCTGCTGGGCACCCAGGAAAAAAATGGAAAAACAAAATGAAATTCGGGCCTTTTTCTACATTTGAATAGTTGTTCAGGTGGATGAAGGCCTCGACCGGAAGTGGAAGTGGCGGTGCTGGAGATTGTGTTTGTGAAATGTTTGCGGCACTTCCTTCCGCTCACGACGAAAAGTTGAATAAAGTAAAATCTGTTTCCTGTTTCGGGTATAATTAATCATTTTGTTCTTTGGCAAGCGGAACAATTAGCCAGCAGCCCCAGCAACTCCGCCCCCGATTTTGTGGCCCAGTCAACGTGCTAATTAGCCTGCTGGAAAAAAGGAAACCAAACCAAATACACAGTGGGGCAGCGCAACTCATGCACAGGCACAAATCGCATTTTGATGGCAGCGACAAAGGAATTACACGATAATTACAAGGCAAATTGTCAAATGATGGCAAACATTTGACTCATGGCTCATAGAACTAACCGAAAAAAACGTACCACCTTTTACAGCAGCTTTAAAGGAATTTTAAAATTTAAATTAATGTTTTAAAGGGTATAAATATTTTGATTCCTAAACTGCAATAAACTAAATCAAGGATGCCACTCACCGTCTTGTTGCCAAGATTCTTGACCCGGCAGTTCAAATAGGCCGTCTTGCCCAGCAGGGCGGTGACATTCTTGCTGAAGGCCTTGTCGAAGTAGGGACCCGCATTGCGGGCCTCCTCCAGATCGATGCTGTTGCGATGGAAGCCGGAAGCCAGCTGGGCCGAGAACGTGTTGCTGCCGGAGCTGCTGGCCTTGTGCAGGCTGCTGCTGGGAATTCCCGTGACGGTGGTCGAGCTGCCCACGGAGCTGCGACTGGCATCGGTTGTCAGCGCTCCCGATTCGGAGACTGGCGATGAGACCGAGACCGAGCCCGATCCGCCAGCTGCCTGGCCATTTTTGCCATTTCCGCTGCTATTGTTGCCGCTTCCGCTTCCGGCGACACCAGTGGGACCAGCTGGCTCGCCCGTTCCAGCGGCAGATCCTCCCACTCCTTCGTTGGGCAGGGCATTATTGCTGCTGCTCATATCCTTCGATTTGTACGAGTCACGCTGGGCGGCGTAAACTGTGGTAAGGATAGAAAAATATGAAGGATTTAGATAAAAAGCCTTTAGAAAGGAAATTTTTGATTAAAATGTCTCTTAACAATTTTATTAAAATATTCAAGACCTACATTTTATATTCTACATTTTCCGTTAAGCTCCAATAGAAACAATCCCTAAATAACTCCTTCTAATATATCATACTTAAAGCGCAGTAATTCCCAAAGTGGTTTTTAGTTTGCAAATGTTTCAGATTCAAAAACTATGCCACAAAGTCCTTCAATCGATGGCCATAACAACCGAGTGGAAACCCGAACGGGGGAAACCTTGTAACTCGTTTGGGCTGAACTTTTAACAGCCACCAATACTTACCACCTTTTGTGGCAACCATTTAGGTAATTAGCGAATTACCCACACACACACGCACACAACCACCACTGGGAACACACGTTAACAACTTTTTTTTGGAAGAGAAAACAAAGTTTTCGTTCGGTTCGCAGGTAAATCCAACTTTTTGCTCTGTCCTCCCCCAATTTTTCCGCATTTTTTGTTTGTTTGAAATTTTCCGTTTATCAAATTTTCATGTTTTTCCCGCACAACCCTGCGGCAAGTGTGCGAGTTTGCGTGTGTGTGTGAGCCAACTGGTTGTTGTCGTAGTTACGAGCAATCTTTATCCGGCATTTATCCATCACTTAGCTGCGAGGACGCCACTGCGTCTGGGCCAGGAACTAAGCTCCTCCCACGGAAACCCTCGAATATGCCCGGGTATATCTCGGGGCACTTGATACGCTTATTACGTCGCAGCTAACGTCTTTTTATGACACTCCCCCAGCAGTTTTATGGACCAAGCCGGCAAGTCTGGCTAGCGACTTTATTAGATTAAACATGTTGTGCACGTTGTGCTGCCCGAAGAACCAGACATCGAACAGGCCACCAAACAGAATGTGATGCATACAGTGACTCGGTCACGGTGATTGGTCACGAAATAGAACAATAAAATATATTGCTAGTTGCTTATATTTAATTTAATATTGTTACATTAAGATATTGAGTGTCATTCATAGATGAAATTTTTTAGGTTTAGGTTTATTTGTTTACGATCTTTGAATTTCATTGAAAATTATAAATATTTTAAGAAACTTTTCATTAAATATCTTTTCAAAAAGTTTAATAAAAACTATTTTTGTTGTCTACGATTTTTTAAAACTTTCCATAATAAATCTTTGATAACATACCATAATCCTGGCGAACAAAATCTTGCATTTCGTAAAGTTCTGGTCACGTAATATGCGATTCAGCTCAGCTCATCGCCCATATGCACACATCCCACATGCAACTCTTCTTATCGCTCTCTCTCTTTCTCTGGTGTGTTCCTGTCTCTATCCTTCGCAACCCCCCCAGTTTACTGCCCAAACTATTAGCCAAGCATCAGCTTTGGCCCGCTGGCCATGTTCCTACCAGATAAGTCGAATATCCTTCATCATCTGCTTCGGCTTTCCCTTCCTCAGAGGTTTTCTTCCTTCCTCCCACTTTTTCCACACTCCCACACTCTCTTTTCCCGACTCTGCCATTTTCCCCAAGCCAACTGCTATTGACAGCCAAGCGTTTGGAGCCGTCTGCAGTTCGACTCTGCTCTGGCTTCAATTGGCAAGACCCAAACAATGTTGCTAATAACTTGACTCCACCCATGTTCTGTTGCGTGGGAGCTCTAGGGGCGGAAGGGGGCGAAAGGGGCGGCAACTGGGCCAAACATGATAATAAATAAAACGCCTCTGGCTAGAAATTAAAATAAATTGACTGCCTGGGACAAAAGACCGCACCGTCAACTGTTGGCTGCCAAACATAAATTAGACCACGAACGAAAATATTTATTTTCTTTTTTGCCATCTCAATACCCTTGTCAGGAATCACATTTTAATAGAGAGAAGAGGAATTCTTCGATAATAAAATAATTTAATAATAATTTTTGTTTAAACATTTTTTAATTTTATAAAAATAATATATATCGAGAAAATATACTTACTTGTGTTTATTCTTATTAATGAACCGATTATTGAAAATAAAATTTATATTAACATTAAGCATATAACTTTACAGCTATACAAAAGCCATCAAAAAAACTAGTATGCCCAATATTTAGCTACTTTATATTACCATTTTTTAAAGGGTATATAAAACCGCACTTCGTGCTTGTCTCTCAATTTTTGGTTTTATTCTGTGTTTCGTTTCTGTTTTGGCTTAAAAGCGCCCTGCAGGACTCAGAAAGTCATGTACGGAGGTCGCAGTTTCAGTGGCAGTCGCAGTCCTTGCCGTGTTCATGTCTCATGTCCCGGATCCTGAGTCCTGAGTGCCGAGTCCTAAGTACGGAGTCCTATGTCTTGTGTCCGGGTTTGTTACGTCGACGTCAACGTCAGCAACTTGAGCACAAGTAGACCGCAGGGCATGTTCCTGTTGCTCAACTGTAGCCTTGTCTCTGTCTTGTCCTTGTTCTGGGTCCTGTTCTCCCTATCCCCCTCTCTTTCTTCGCCCCGCCACCCGTCTCTTTCGCTTGCTGTAATTTTACGCCCGCACAGTTATTATTAATAAGGGAGGGGGAGTGCTGCTGCGGTTGTTGTTGTCAGAAACATTTGAAATGTCAAAACTTTTAGCTCCCCCCTCGTGCACGTGTTACGTGTGCGTTTGTCTGTCCTCTGAGGTGAACTGCCAAAAAAAAGCGACAGTCACGCTTAAATTTTTAAATTCACTTAAAAAATTAAAAATCATTTGTGAGCCCCACAACGATTTGCCGAGGAATTGTATATTTAAATATTTAAAGGTTTCCATTTGTCAAGGAGCCTGGGGCATTGTTTGTGTGGCTTTTACCCTGACTCTGGCCGAAAGAGAAAGTTCCTGGGGGCTGCTATTCCTTCTTTTTTCTTTCTTTCATTTGAAAGGTGATTTTTCTTTGGAATTGCGTGAAGCACTCCTAGGAATCGGCCATGGTAATTTGAGCCGCAGGTTAATATTCTTGGTTAGCCCTGGACAAGCTTCAATGGAAGCGAGATAAGTTTTCCTTTTTCTGGGAATAAACATTGCGGATAACCTGTCGAGTTACAGGTGAACTGGGAATAAGGACAGGTGAACTTAGATGTATAAAGGCAATTACTTTGGGGAATCATAAAAGAACTGCTATACGAGCATTTAAGATACTTTAAAAATATTCATAATATTTCAAATATTAAAGCGAATAAATCACAGCTACTATCGAATTGATTTTCCGCGAAAACGTTGTGTACTAATGTAAATATCCGATGGCATGTTCTTTATCTATGGATCTGGCGTACGGTGCCCAGTTCATTAGGGGCCTAATGATGACTTAACTCCTTACCGCCGCTAATCCTTTGGCGCGGCATTCGAATTTGGCCCAAAGGCAGGCGCGTCATTAAGCCAGCGCACGGCATATGAAAAATGAAAGTCGAATAAACGAACCGCCTGCCCAGGGCACCCACACACCCACTCGCCGGCGTCTCGGGGCTCACACCCACGCAATCAGGGCCCGGAATATCCACATCGCCTGGGAGTTGCTTCTGGCCTGGCCAAAACATTGATTTCCCAAGACTTTTCAGGCACACAAAATTAATTACCTAACCCAAAAACGCAGCCCACAAGGCAACAAAACACAGAACATAAAATAAAATGGGGGAAAAGCCAGAACACGAAAGACGTAAAAATTATGTAAGAACCGAATTGCCAAGAAAGGGAGGCTCACTCTCGTTTTTCCAGCTACTCGATGCTGATAGATTTTCCCTCTCGATTTGCCGGCTCACTTTGATTTGGCTCCGTTTTTCTGCTGACTCATTTGGGCATGACAACGGCCAAAATGAATGATATCGAAAATCGAAATCAATAAATGAAATTGGTCAAATCAATTTGGCAACAATTGCACTTTTGTGAATGGGGCCCACAGAAAAAAGGAAACTGGAGCACAAAATTTGATTAAAGTTTTCGTTTTGCCCTGCTTGTTGGTCTTGTGCCCGCCGTAAAAAAAGCAATTGGAATGGAAAATGAGCTCGGCTTGTGGATAAGGCCAAAACTGTTGCCAGAATTAAGGACGAGGAAAAGCCATTCGGAATGCAACTTTCAGTTGCAGCGAAAATTGGAAACTTTTTGAGCAACTGGATTACCAAAATATATAAGTTGCCATTTCTGGATAACTATAAATTTGCAATCACTCTTTAAAATTTTAAGACAATGCTATATTTCTATGATAATAAAATTCATTTGTAAAATAGGTACTATTTAAATTCACATTTAATTGGTGATATATTTTGTCATAAAACCGAAATTAAGTTGAGCTTAAACCTAAAAAATTTATTACAATCAAATGTGGTAATCGTATTTCAGTAAGTAGTGGACCGATCTTAATGAAACATACTTTATTTTTTAGGTTATTCTATCAGCTACTAAACCAAAAATATAATAAAAATGTATTGCATTTTTAAGTATTTTTGTAACATTAAAATCGATGATAACCTTAAAGTTGTTGCCTATATTTTCCGTGTTTTCTTCATTTTGGGCAGAGTTAACTACTCAATTTCTTCAAAATGGACTACATTTATAAAGAAGAGTATTTTAAAAGACGATGTGAGGGATCACAAGTCCTTAAAAAGTGATTCTGTACTAGTACAACTTAAAAACAGAATGCTAATTGTAAACTACCAGACAAAAATTTGTGAATTTTTTGTTAAATGTATCATAAAACATCAACACAACACCTTCATCTACGATTGTAACGGGAATAAGCCAAAATTTTGGTATAATTTGCGAACGTTTCTATTATTTTTTCCACAAAAATATCGGGCCAAAAAGAGAATTAATTTTTTTTTGGGACTTAAACATTTTTTAAATATCTCTCGATTGTTATAAATTAAGCTACTAGAATACACTTTAAACAAAAATTATAACCAAATTTATATCAGCTTTCATTAGTGAGAAAATGAGAAGAAGCCCCAACCAATAGTTTCTATTATTTTTTCAGCGAGTTTATTAAAATTTTTTTTTTCAAATGTTTGAATTTTTTTTGCGATTTCGGGTCAAATTTTGGTATAAAATGAAGTGTATTACTCACCTCCATTGCCGGATATCAGAGCGATGACAACGACGAGCATGCTGAGCATTGTCAGCGTCCTTTGGCGGCCGATGTTGCTGCTGAATCGAGCGATGTTGCTGCTGCCGGTGGTGTTGCAGGTGAGTGGATTGCTGTTGGCCCTGTCAGCGGTGGATGGGCCACTTCCCGGCCGCAGTCTTATGCAATCCGTGCCGAATTGCGGTGGGTCAGAGGGGCTGCAGCTCCAGCTGTAGAGGTTGTCGTTGTCGCCGGCCTTTGGATGTGGCCGCTGCTCGTTGCTTTAAATTCGTTCGTTGCTGCTGCTGCTGGCGCATTTCCATTTGAAAAGTTGCCATAATATTTCACTTGCGAGCGTGATGCCCGCCCCCTGCGCTCCCTTTCGGTTTTCCCTTCTTTCGCGTGCTCTCCTCTTTCCTCGGAAACCTATTTGAAAATGTGTTTGCGGAATAACTGGGGGGCGTGGCTGGGGGCGGCCTGATTAGCGCCTGCCGGCATCATCATTCCGCTGCGATGCGTGAAATTGCCGCAACAACAAGCCAAAAAGGAAAATCCACTTGCGAATTTCCCGCTGGGATATTTCGGCCTTCTATAGTTTATCCTTCTGTTGGTCGCTCAACTACTTTGCATTTGTTCTGCTCGACAGAGGCTGACAAATCGCCGCCATTTTTCCAGCGATTTATATTCTATTTAATTTCGGCTCGAACACAATTTCACTTCATCTTCATTAGCCGATTGCCGTTCGTTCGGGATTGCAGGATGCCGGGATTCAGCTGCCTGCGGATGAGAAGGCCAACAAAACAGTTTCGGGGCGTTAAAAATGTTTGGAATTTCATTAAAAATTCAAACGTCAATGTCAAAATAAATGGAAATTTGTGTGTTTGTGTTGGGTCCTCGGTCGGCACGTGCTGTTGTCCCTGCCACGAAAACGCCCACCCGAAAAGCGCCCAACACCCCGCCCCTTCCACCTGAAACCGGGACTTGTATTCTTTTTCTATATGTATTACATTATCTGGCGGCGCGTGGCTCGCCCGTCTTGTTGGATTGGCCCTGTTTGCTTTATGAATGTGTTTCTATAACTGGCGACAACAGTTTTCCCTCCTATTTTTTGTGAGAATCCAAGAAATTTCTGAGGATAAAGCAGAAATTCGCGCTGCGCTGGCAATATCGTAATGTGATTTTTATTAAAGCCAACAAATAATAAATTAAATTCGCCAAAGCCCGAATTGTGGAATTTCCAATATGGAAAGGAAAACTAAATAAACAAAATATTTCTTAAAGATTTTATTAACAAATATCCAATAGTAAATTACAAGAATTTGGTTACAGATAAGATCAAAGAAGCGAATGTGATTTTTCACAGACAACTTAAAGACTTTTAGTTTTCCCTTTTTTAATTTATAAGAAATACAAATAATATTTACGAACTGCAACTTTGTATAAAATAAATAACCGCTGATAAATCCCATTAAAAGTTCAGGTCGCAATAATTTAAGGCCCCCCAAAAACTTTCTCTATAAATCCTTTCACATCTCGAGATCGGGAGGCGAGAATGAAAAACTGTGGGACGCCCACTAGCTAATTTGGAGATAACTTTTCACTCGATTCGGCATTTGTTTGGAGACCCTGGAGAGCACTTGCATTCCATTTTCCCAAAAACTTTTCACTAATGCCTCCCAGCGCTGATCGTATTATGTCTATTTACAACTTTCATTATTCATTTTTGCAACAAATGAACGTGGAGACACGAGTGCTGGGACAATGGAGGAGGAGAGATACAAAGTGCCTGACAGAATCCAAAATAATGGGGCACAAAGCGTTAAACAAAAGGCGAAAAAAAAGTGCGCTGGAGAATGAAACAAAACCCAGACTCGTCACAGTGTAAGTTACAGCAAAAGTTTCATTTAAAACTGTCGAGCTGAGTCGCCGAAAGTTTTCAACCTACCCCCCTGGCACTTTGAAAGTTGAAAAAAATGTGTCCTCCATGGGGCGGCGCTGGGAAACGCTGGGAAATGGGGAGGGAAAAGTCATCAAGTGCAATGTCAGAGCTTGACAAAATATGCAGCGGCCCCCAGTTCAGCGTGTCAATGCGTGGCAAATCCGAGGGAAATGTGCCACAAAACTTTCGCCGGCCAACAATGGACGACGCCGAGGAAAACTGTCGAAAAGTGGCATAGGAAAAGCTTCAAGGTGATGCCTGCGCCTGCCGTAATTTTTCCTTTTCTCAAGCATTTTTTGTGGCTCCTGTCGGTGGTTAGTTTTAATTAGTGCCAAGGTCCGTCGTGGGTTAAGCACGTCACGCTGATGGCCGGGCATTAAGTTGTAAGTGCCAGGGCGTGACCGGCTAACCACGCTCCCTGCCCGCCAAACCGCCAACCTGCCATCCACCGATCCACCCACTGGACCACCCATCGAAAGCCCACTTGAACCCAAGTCCAAGTCCATGCATAATTAAAGACCGACGTCTCATTATAATTTCCATTAAAAAGTGGGTAGCCACCCATGCAAAACCCCACTCCAGGGATAAGTTAATCCCCTACAGAGGAAAAAATATCGAATTCCTATTAATGTATTTATTGTATAAACTATTATCAAAAAGAAACCTTTTTCACTTTATTACCTTTCTTACTATTACTATGACTATTACTATTTTTATAACGGGTCTAACATATAAAATTAAATTTTGTATAATGAAGAATATCTTTTTTATACCCTTGCAGAGGGTTTTATGATTTCAGTCAGAAGTTTGCAACGCAGTGATCCCGAATTTCGAATAAATTTTATCAAAATCGGACGACTTTATCATATAGCTACCATAGGAACGATCGGAAAATTAATGGGAATATAATAGAAAATAAATTCTTGCTTTGTCGTTTTTTATTGTATACTCTTATACTCTAGGAAACGACTCTTTTTAAATGTTTTCGAATTTCGATTTCAATTTTATCAATATCAAACTACTATTATCATATAGCGGCCATAGGATCGATCGGAAAATTAGTGATTAATAGGAATTATCTGCAAGGGTATATAATCTTCGGCTTACCGAAGATAGCTTCCTTTCTTGATTTTGTATAATATTTCCAACAAATTTTCAAAAATCTCTTTTACTTTTTTTCCAAGTTACATTTTTTTTTGAGTGATGTAAGGCCTTTTGGAGTGAACTTTTGATGGCTCATCAATGGAGTGACATTTAAAGCGACAGCTGTCAGGTCGAACAAAAGTGGAACACGCCTGCAGGACCTCCCATCACGGCGATTAATCAAATATGCATGACCAGAGTAATTATGTTTGATTAACACCCATATATATATTTTTGCTTTAATTATGTCTTCTCTCTGGTTCAATTGTGTGCGATTCCCGTTTTGTTATTTTTTTCACAGAATAATTTGCTCCTTTTGTTTGCTTTTGATTTCCTGCTATTTGTCAAACATTTGCATAATATTTCATTCATTCAAAATTGTACGCGCAAAGAGTTCGCGCGGCTCACAAAAGGGTATTCATAAAAATTGAAATTAAATAAATATGTCAATGCCAAAACAAACACAATGAATGTATTGTGTTGCACTTGCATCAAATATTCAAGTTTTTTGTGTCAATTTAAAAATACAACAAATTAATAAATGGGTAAGCTGATTAAATTGGAAATATGAGCAGAAGAGCAATTCGGGTCACAGGGGCAGAAGCTAGAATTAATCAGCTTAAATTACTGTTTATTTAAACCAGTAGTCATTAAATATGGAAGCTTGCGAAATATATATTTTTTTTAATTGAAAAAAGAAAGGTTTTACCTAAAGATGTCAAACTTAAATTATTAACAAACCCATTTTGTATGCAGTGCCTATCTTAAAAAGTAATTTCCGCTACGCTATATCCAAGCTCAACAAAAACCATTAAGTAAATATAAACAACCTTGAACACATTTTTAACTGTATTTACTCATTGGATTTACTTATTTTTATAAAGTTTAAAACCGCTCATCCAATATTAAATGCCTTTTTGGGACGCCCTACTTTATTTTTTACCATCCCGCATTTGAGTTACCCAACCGCACGAACAATACATATTCCTATATATAGAATACTCGCATGTTAAAGAAGGCTTATGAATTTATTTGGGTGACTTAAGCTGATTTGGGGCAGACAATGATTAAGGGAAGTCGAGGCAATGAAAAAGGTTAAGTACAATAAAAATAATTTATGTATTTGGGCAACTTTTTGGAGCACAAAGTTCAATTTTCCAGCCATAAGAAATGACCTTGCTAAAGCATGAGGTAAATAAAATGTTGCTGTTTTTTCTGAGAAGTATTTTGCATAAAAAAGTGGCAATTTGACCTGTCAGAAAATCTTAGTTACCTTTTCTAAGCTCAAAGGAAATGGAGATGGGAAACTTTGGTGTCTAAGCATATTTTCAAAGGCAATCTTAGTAATGGATTCTCAAGGCAAAGGGGTTTCATGAGTAGAATAACTTCGTGTTTTAGCTGTGGAATGTAAGTGCATGCCTAAATAAGGTAATTTATATTTCATCACCTTATATTATTTATTTATTATTCTTAGATATGATATTTGCTTAGTATTCCGTCACAGAGAATTTATTTATAGCTCCCCTGTTCAATATTGATTCTGATTAGCAGCAACCTGTCCATCACTGATCCTGATTAGCAGCTCCCGCAACTTTCATTAGCATAATCGTATAATAATTGTTCCTCAATCCTTCTGCCACAACTGTCAATAAGTTGATTGGACCTGTGTGTTTAGGCACGTGTGTGCGCAGAGCACTTCTTGGCATTTTCATAATTAAATTGAGCTGACAATCCGAACCCATCCACCGACCACTTTCGCTGACCGACCGCTGACCACAACAAAGTGAGCCCGGAAAAATAAAACAATGAGCCAGCCACTTGCCTCCCGTTGTAGCTTTTCCACCACCGGAAAAGCCACCGCACCACCCACGCACTCCCTAATACAAACAATGACACAATTGTGTGGGATTTTCCTACTTTTTTTGTGTTCGGGAGCATTACATGATTATCGGTGTCAGCCTGATAATAAAATAAGAAATTATCGGATAATTAGCTCAATAAAATTAATCGGGCTTACCTTTCCTCGCTGTCCGTCCTTTCGTTTTGCGTTGTGGCGGATTTTCGTTGATTTATTGGATTTAGAATGAATGTATATTTTTTTGAAAAGTTTTGCGACTTGAGCTTTTCATGTAATTATTCACGACTTTTTATCTGCCAAAAAAGGGACTTTAATATTTGGTTTATCATAGCCCCAGCCAAGCCTGTAAAATCATTTCATCTTCCCCTTTTCTCATGTGTTAAATATCTCAGCCGTGTGATTCCCGTATTTAAACCATTTCTCGCCCTTTTTCCCATTTTATGCAAATATTTCGGGTTAAGCAGAAAGCGACCCTAATTTATGGGCCCCAAAGGAGATACGAAAGCAACAAAAAAAAAGTTCAAAAGCAAAAGTTCAGATGAGGGAAAATCGTAGCGTTTTTCGCGAAATTTAAAAAGGAAAACACCAAGAATTTCACATAATTATTTCTTAAATTCTCGGGCCCCGTCGAGAGTAATATTCCTGGGCGACCTTGGAGGGCTAAACAAACTGCAAACAAAGTTGAATAACATTTTTGGTTCGTGTTCGCTGAACATATATATATTAATATTACACAGCCGCCGTGTGGCCTTGACAGGTGAGAATTGAGTTGAAGGATCAGTTGGGGCAGGTTTCGGGTTCTAAGTTTAGTGGGGTTTCCTTTTTTGGCTTCGCTTCGTTTTCAGTTTCGTATTTAAATATTCAAGGATCGCTGGCACTTTCGCACTCTTTATTTGGGCTTTTCCGTTTCACTTGAGTGTTGCATACTTGATTTTGCATCCTGGCACGCAGGTCTAGGTTATTCCTTTTCCTTTTCCGAATTTCAATTATTTTCCTTATATTTTTCACATTGCGTGCCCATATCTCACATTGGCTCATTTATTATTTACCGTTATTGCACCATGGACAACTTTTACTTTCGACTACCGCACCCGTGTCCGTGTGAGCTGGCCCACATGTGCGTGTGTGAGTGGCGTATTGAGGTTGTCCTCCGAACAGGACCTTCCACACCGCTTTTCACCGTGAGAACGAACCGAACGATACGACTGCACTGAATACACTGAAAGCCACACGAACGGCGTCGGCTTGAAAAGCCAGGCGACCAGCCAAAGCTCCCGTTTTCCTCTTCCCCTTTTTGGCAAGAGAGCGCGAGCTTTTCCGCCTAGCACAGTGGGCCGAAATGGATGCATCCTGTCCGCTCGCTTCCAGTCGGTTTCTCCTCTCTCGGCTGGCCTTTTTCGAACTTACCGCACCTCTTCTAGCTGGCGCTCTCTTAAGGGCAGCATTTTGTGGCCATTTGTTGACATCCTTACAATGCCATAGCTCTTTTGGCCTGCTTTAAATAATTCGGGGCTATTTTCAGCGCTTTAAATTGGTTGCGAAAATCATTTTAACTAAAATAAGGAACTGTTTAAAACTGTTTTAATTTAAATATTATATTGCTCTAAATTTCGTTTGACTTGACTATTGAATTGATGCTTATTTTTTGGCTAAAAGGTAGAAATTCTCCTCTTTAATGAAAAACAACCAGTCAGATTACTGTTACTTGCGACCTTTTATGACTTTTAAGACAATGACAATTTTTTAGAGAAAGGTTTGTCAGTTGTAACAATAAGCCAAAAACCCACCATCTTTTTTCAAATGTCAACCGAGGGACCTTTATCCTAGAAATATATTTAAGCAGATTTAATTTCGAGAAAGGGGAGAAGAAATTTAAAGTAAAAAGGTCCTTGGGGGCAACAAACATTCTGTTTCGAAGGTTTCCTATACTGAAATATAGTCAAAACAGTTAAGGAGAAATTTCTTCAAATTTTAGATAATTCTCAAAACCATTTATTTTCATTCTCAAAACCTGGCAACACTATTCTGGAAGGAGTTGAAAGGTGGGAGGTCACTGGACAAGGGTGTGAGGGCGATCAAATAGGCAGCTCCAGACACTCGGCCTTCTTAAGCACTTAGTGCACATTAAGTGCCAGGGATTTGGATTGTTTGCTGCCCAGCCGCTTGGCCTCATGCCCAATCCATTGCGCTTCCTTTTCAGATGCTCCTTAGTGCGCTTCAAAGTTAACTGACACTTACACTTGCACTTCTGCGAAATCAAATGCATTCGCCTTGGCTTCGGATTTGGATTCCTCTTTTGTTCGAGCGACTACCCATTTTCGAGAGGCTGGAAAAGCGCTTTTCCAGTTAACGGGCATTAAAAGATTGGCATTAAACCATTTAAGGAGTGGTTGCAGAGGAGGCGATTAAATGGTAAATGATTTAGTTTCGGCCTTTTTAGGAAAACTCTATAAAATCGAAAATGGTTTTTATAATTTTCCACTTAAGATCCCCACACCCATTTAAACACATGCACTTCAGTAAGCCGCATTTTTATTTAACAATCCTAGTCCTAGCAGGTCTCTTTTCTCCTCACTCAGCACTTGTACATAAGTCGAATCTTGGTCCAATCGCCCTCGGAAGGTCCTCGCACCTGACCCATCTCCCTTTCCACAGCCTTGCCTTCGATTAGGGCGCGGATCGTGGGCTTTGAGGGATCCTTGGCGAAGGCGTTTTTCGAATAGTGCATAACGCTCTCATAATCATAGGGGACATTAAAGGTGGTGGTCTGATCCATGGCCATAAACTGCGACCAGTATTTCCTCGGGATATTATCGTAGTCGATTTGCACGTACTCATCTCGATCGGGACGACTTTGCTCGTGGAAAAGTCCCAGCAAATGGAGTGTTTCGTGTTGGATTACAGCCGGCATGGTGAGGCATTTTTCATTTAGGACGACCTCGTGGGGGCCAAAGGATAACGGTTGATAGCCCACTCGGGTTCCACACATATTGGGCGATTTCTTGAAGGACACATATCGTTTGCCTGAGGGAGGGGATCCTTCGATCTCCTCGAACTGCACGCAGGTTTGTTCACCGAAACTACTCATTGCTGTCCGAACATTGGCCACCTCCTGTTCACTGTAGTCCCCAGATATTCGGTAGTAAATCTTATTTCCAGGCCAACGTTGCAGTGGTGATGTCAATGCATTTCGGGTCTTGGCCTCTGCCTGTTCATCATCCACATGGATCTCGTTATAGTAGTTCTCGTAGGACTCGATCCCTTCGGAAGCCACCAGGATGGGACCGAAATACACCGCCAGAAATATATACCAAACGGTTTGAAGGAACATTTCTTCAGTTTATGACCCAACTGGAATTGTACAGCCGCTTTTATAGTCTTTTAATTAAAATAGTTATCAGTTTTATTTCTGTCTCGAAAATATTCTTTAAATTAAGGTTTTACATACATACATACAGACAATTCAAAGACAGGCAAACACACACTCTTCAGCACATGCCTTAAACACTTTGCAACAAAAAGGGGTTTATTAAGCTAAACATTTTTCAGTTTTGCGATAGAATTAGCTAAAAGTTAATTGCTACGTAAGGAAGTAGAATCAAACTTTTAGTTGTAGAAGCAAAAATAGTTTGAAAGCGTCTCTTAATATTTAACCTGTTTTCATTTTCTAAAGAAAGGGTTCTCTAAAACGAGGTTTCGAATAAACTAAAAAATGGGTTTACATTTTGTTGCACAGTGTAATTAGCCAAACATATTTTCAGATATAAGCCTGCTCTCCATGAACCACCGTCGTTTTCATGGAGCCAAGTTCGACTTTATCCGCCCAAAGACTTATATGGCTATGGTTGCATTTTCGTATTTGCATTGCTTAGCATAGATACAATAATTATACGTTTGCATTTGCTTAATGTATGCACATCGAACTGCATTTCACTACACATTGGTGGCTAAAATAGTGCTAATGGTTCTGATTTATTACTTTTTTTTACATCTTTGAAATATGAATATTCAGCTGTTCTAGAGCTTAAATAGGCGATTTATAATTATCTAATAGGCCATTAATCAAAATTAGATTTTTAAAATGAAATAGTGCGATGCAAAATAAAAAATTTTCTAACTATTCCAATCCTGGATTTTGCCTTGATTTAATGTAAAATCAATAAATATTTTAAACGAAGAACTTTTTCTAGGCAATTGCAAAAAACTTTAAAAGATTAGTTATTATTCCAATGGATTTTCCTCCTGATAATTCTAAGCAATTTATTTTTCTAGCCCCCAGTGTATTTTGTCAAGCATTTCGATGCTTCTGCTGTACTTAAAATCCTCTGATAAGCAAACTATGCACATATTCCGAGGCCCCATTCCTGGGATCTGAATACGCTAATATATACACATATGCATACGTTGATATCGTATATTGGGGTTTTGCATTTGGGTTATGTAAGTTAGTGCTATTTTGCTTTGGGTTTAGTATGTTTAGTTCCAGGTATAAACCAATAGTTGATTATTGTTGTTAATTACAGTTTGTATATTTCCAAAACTTCGTTTTCTCGTTTATAAACAAACGCATCACTTAGACGTGAGTTGTGGGTGGTGGCCGGTTTTTTTTTTTAGTTTTTTCTTGGTTTTTTTTTAGGTATTCTGGTTTTTGGATTTTCCGTGGCTTGGGCGTGATTGCAGCAGCGTTGAGGAGTCACCGGCTATGTGCCAGATAATTAAAATTAAACCACTCAATCGCGCCCAGGCTTTTGGTCATATTTATAGTACAAGTACATACAATATTATTTTAATCATAGGTCATACAAAATAGAGTAGCAAGAACACATAATTAAAAAAGAAAGTTTCAACACATTTCGCAAGCAAAATTGAAAGACAGCAAATCATCTCTTCTAGAACTTTTCATTGCGTTGCTTCGGTTGTCTGCCTGGTTTTCTTTTATTGGCTGCTGTTTTGTTATCGTTGTCAGTGGTAGTTGTCGTCCTGATCCGTCGATTCAGGCACTTCGCTTGCTAACATCACAAATCAGTTTCCAGTCGTTAGTAACGATCTCGTCCATTTTCACTTTTCTTCATTCAGCATAGTTTCGAACTCTCTCTCCATCTCTAAATATACAGTAAATAGACGGTAGTCATAGTAGTAGTAGTATTTAATGGATGTTTTCTGTGTGGATGGCGGGCGGGCAGGCGGTTGATCGATTGCTCCATCGAGGGATTGAGTGAATTGAGGGTTTGACTCTCGTCCAGTCCTCGTCCCGATCCTCGTCTCTAGTGCAGCTCGATGAACTCGTACAGAGTGGCTGGCACGGTTCCCTCGTAGCGAATGTCATGCTTCTTGATCGTCCTTGCGGCCAAACAAGCCAGCGTCGTGTACTTCATCGGGTCGATGATCTTATGCATCGGCGTGGGGGCCAGTAGACTCTCAAACGTCTCGCCAGCGTAGTTTTTGGTGTCCTAAAAGATCAACATCGGGTTAGTAAAGCTTACAGGACTTCCATCGACACCATACTCACCAAATGCGCTCCGCCCTCGAGCAGAATGTGCGACAGGGGCTCCACATAGGGCTGCATCGTGGCCAGGTGGAGTGGTGTGTTGCCCGACTCGTCGATGGCATTCGGATCCGCTCCCACCTCCAGCAGAGCCTTCGCCAGCGTCACCGAGGGGAACTGGCAGGAGGGATAGCGGCCGGCCAGCGTGCCCTCCCGATAGCAGGCGTAGTGCAGGGCGGTCCGATCGAACCGGACGCGCACCTTCAAGCGATTCAGGCGGTACAGGGCTCCCATCACCTGGCGACGCATCTCCGGATTGAGGGCGTCTGTGTCCAGCAGGGAGCTCAGCAGACAGCCTATGTGAATGGCACTTATCATGGTGCGACTCAGGGCGTTGGGATCGTGGTTACAATCGTGCTGATGCGCCGAAAGCAGCGTCGTCGAGGAGGAGGAAGAGGCGGATGAGGATGAGGAAGAGGAAGCCGAGCAGGATGGCGATTTGTCAGCTGCCGGCAGCTGCTTCTGCGGTTGCTGCTGGTCCTTCTGCTGCTCCAAAGTGAAGGCCTGACCTCGCTCCACCTCCTTGACAGCCTTGTAGAAGATGGTCAGCATGCCGTCCGCCTCGATTGGGGGAACCACACGACCTCTCGGCAGCAAGCGTCCCGCCTCCACCAGCATGAAGCTGAAGAGCTCGGCGAAGGACAGCAGCGAGGACTGCGTCATGGGACTAAGAGGCTGCAGGATCTTCTGCTGCATGGTCAGGGCATAGGACCAGAGTTCGATGCAGCGGTCAAAGCGTCCAGCGTCCGCATAGTGGGCACCCCTGGGAAAATAATTGAGATTGAATAGTTATAAACCTTTTTTTTGAGAGTTTGGTTCATTGAACTCACCTGAAGCGGATGTAGTAGCTGGTGTCCGGATGCGTGGGTCCCAGAATGCGCTGCCTAATGACCAGAGCCTGCATTCGCATCTCGTCGGGATCCAGCACCATCTCCTCCAGTTCCTCCACGCTGGTCACCTCGCGAACCAACTCATAGGCCGGCACTGGCTCCTGGACCTTCTTCTCCAGCGGTGGCTCTATCGACCGTTCCTCCAGCGCTCGACGCCACAGGCTGAGTGCGGCAGCCATGTCCCTCTTCCTGTCCACATATGTGGCTCCCAGCAGTTCCAGAGCGTGAATCCTCGACTCCCTGCTCACGCAGGGCAATGTGATCAGGTGCTCAACGATGGGCATGTGACCGGTGACACTGGCCGCCAGCAGCGGAGTCATTCCGTAGTAGTCCACGTCCATGGTGGCGCCGTGCTTGAGCAGCAGCTGGAGGATCTGCAGAGAGCCCGACTCGGCGCAGTCGTGGAGCGCCGTGTTCCCCTTCACACTGCAGCGGTTCACGTCCGCGTTCAGGGAGAGCAGATACTGGGCGATGCGGAAGTGGCCCTTGTAGCAGGCGATCATCAGGCAGGTGTGGCCGTGTCGGTTCGCCACTTCAAAGTCTGCGGAACAAGAAAACACAATTAGCACACCTCTAAAGAGTGAAACTTAAAATAGGGCAACTCTTAAACCTGTTCCAGTTATTATTTTTATAATTTACAAATCAACAATAATATATTCTTGGCAAGAAGCCACACAAAGTGATACAAAATCAGGATTTGAGAAATATTTAATATCGCTAAATATTATAGAATTATCTTTATCGAATTCGTTTACAGTTGTAGATTAAAATACGATGTGCATTTGAATTTCAAGTAGCTTGTACTGTTATAAAAAAAATAATAGATGGAACATTTATCACCTTTCTTTGCAAATAAGAGCTCTGGAACCGAGAGTCACGATCCGAAAACTCTCATTTTTAATAACACATCACTCACCCGCCCCGTGGTGCACGAGATACTTGACGATCTCGTAGTGTCCGTCGAAGCAGGCGGCTCTCAGCGGTGTCGAATTCGTCCTCGTGGTGCTGTTGACATTCGCCCCCCGGCGGACGAGCATCTTGACGATGCCCAGGTGGCCGGCGGCCGCTGCGCACCACAGCGGTGGGGCATCCTCGATGGGCTCTCCGTCGAAACTGACCGACCCCACCTGCTCCACGTTGGCCCGACACTTTGTCAATAAATATTCTACAATGTCGTAGTGTCCATTTCGGCAGGAGATGACCAGCGGGGTGGCTCCGTTCACTTTCGCCGAGATCAGGCTGCCCACTTCGCCGGAGCTTTTGTTGTAAAGAGTGGCCTGAAATAAAAGATAAAGAGGAAACATTGAGTATCTGGGTTAGCTTTGCACTTAAATGGGGCATATGGAATAATGGAATTTATGACGAGTTCGTTATCAGAAAATCCATTCATTTGCGCAGGGAAAAACACAGTCTAAAGTGCATTATGCATTGGAAGTAGTTAAAGTCATAATTCACATTTCGTTATATATTTTTTAATAATATTTTTGTTTACCGTGAAAATTCTATATGTGATTCATTTTCAACAGAAATATATTTCCCAATTTTAAGTCCATTTTGAAATTGCGTTAGTCATCAATAATCCACATTTTTTATGCAATTTATAAATATTTAATTATAAACAATGTGCATATGTCTTATCAATACCAACCATATATCACTCGACATTGCTTTTTCCTGATACTGATACTGATCTAGATCACACAGAAATTCCAATTAGAAGGCATTTTTATTTAATCAATACAAAATAACGATAATAATTTATAACTGCTTTCAAACAAAATGATGACGAACAAAGCGAATTGCTGGCTGAGCGTGAAAATAACTCAGGTGGTCTGAGCTCGAGAGATAACGAATGGGTGGGGAAGGCACGAGCGGCGAGAGAGCAAATCGGAGAGATATAGCCAGAAGTCAGCTGGGAATATCATGCCTCTCTTTTCCGTTGCCCCCAGCCGCTGATGATTTTTATTGTCTAGCTGCCGCTTGCGTCCCATGCCAATTTGAAATTGAAATTCATTTATGTCAAACGTGTTTCATTTTCGCTTTATAGTATGCTAATTATGTTGTTTGCCCGCGCGTGCAAGGGTGGCGGAGGGGGTGAGGGCTTGAAGGGAGGCGATGGGGTGGGGCTGGTCGCCGGATTGGCTGCGGAGAATAGATTAAAGCTACAAAGGCATCAACAACACATTTCCATTTTATTTTTCTAAGCATATTCAAATCATTTCCATATTTCTACACAGAAAAACAATCTTTTAACGTTTAATTGCAAAGTAATCCTTTAATTTAATACTGTTCTATCTAAGCACCAAGGAAATAAAATGTATTGGCGAAAACCTTGACTATACCACATTTTCCACCTATCAAACTCAATTTGAGCATTCGTCCATATGTCTGTGTCACCTAAAAATCACCCCCCAACCACCGCCCCTGTTTGCTTAGAACCAGAAACGAGATAAGAACAAAGAGGAGAAGCCAAGATAAAAGATGCCAGCCAAAAACGATAGGGAAAAGGGGGAAAAGACCTTGGGAACGCCGCTCAGAATTTTACAGTCCAACCTGCAAAGTTCGACGTCTTCAAAGATTTTAACACAAAAGAATATTACATAAAATAAAATATCATTTTATTTTTAAACAAATTTTTATGTCATACCTTTATATTTTTTTATGGGTATTGAATCAAAGATGTTAGAATTATTCTTCAGAAAATATAATTATAATCTAGATTATTATGTTTGCGTATCTTAGTTCTAAATACTCTCACTAACATTTATTTTTTATTTTCTCTTTCTTGGCAAAAGATTTGGGCCAAGAAAATCGTTTCCTACTTTCTGAGAAGAGAGTCTGCTCTTGGCCAATTCGCCTTGTCTCGATATTATTGCCATCGTCACTAGACAGCCGAATTCTTTGTTTTGACCCCTTTAATTCCCCGCCCCTGCCCGCCAATCAACGCCTCGTGCGCGTGACAAGGAAAAAATAACATTAAAACAAAAATAACAAGAGAAAGCAGTGAAAATGCAAAATAAGAAACGTTTTTGGCAAGACTATTAAGCGGAAAACGTATTTTGAAAATAAAGATTATTGGGAAGTATTTTCGGCACAACAAGTGCAGGCGCACAAACAAATTGAACAATGAAAATTACGCATTAATTTTGCATTTAATTCGGTGCGAAAGCAAAAGCATGAATATATTTATATTTATGTTACAGCGACGCGTCATCGTCGATTCCATTTTATTTTATTTTATTGGCTGCTGAACTTTTCGCTTTCGCACCCGGGGTTAAAATTGATCATCACCAGCTGCTCAGTTCTTTTCCGCCTTCTGATCAATTATGATTGCGGCTTTGACAGCAATGAATCAGCTTGTTGTGTGAGTGATACGGGAATTAAAAGTGAGCTAATATCGGAGGAACACAGAAAAAATAATCTCTAGAAAGATCGAGACACGACTCGATATATGTATTTCCCTTTCTGGCGCCCACATTTTTAAAGATTTCGGAAAAGTATAAATGCAATTTTGTTGTGTTTAGTTAAACCTATCGAAATGTAGAAGACATTTTTCAAATCGGACCATTCGTTAAAAAGTTATATCCGATCAAAGTTTTATATTTCCATCTCTTTCGCACTCCCTTTAGCTGAGTGACGGGCATCAGATAGCCGGGACACCCACCCGACTATAGCGTTCTCTTTTGTTTTGAGTTTTATCTATGACATATTGTGAGAGTTATTTCTGTTTCGATGTCGTCTAGATGTTTAAACAATTGTATTTATGGGTTTTAAATTAAAGCTGTAATTAATTGATTTTAACTGATCTGTAAAAACTTTCAAGAAGGTGTAATTATTTATTTTACTTCAGTACCTTGAAAATGACTTTATTTTAGCCCAGTGTCATATAAATTACTCATTCTGTTGTATCACTGGTTTTTCTTTTCCTTTTCCCCCTCTTTATCTTCCTTTTAGCCATTATTTAACCTTGTTACTCTGGTCCGAAGCCGAAAAAGCTTCCAACGAAATGAAAAGTCAATTGAACAATGGTGGAGGGCAGTCCGTGTGGCCCGAAAAGCCAGCGGCACGTGAATTGTGGGCGGATCAACAGAGGTGGAGGCGTGGCAGAGGGTCATGGGGTGGAAGTAGCAGTAGTAGGGAAAATCAATCAATTCTGTTCAGGTTGCTCGACATTATGCTATAATAGATATGACCCCGCCGATATTGGCCTCATTGTCTCGAAAAAACGGAAATTCAATCATGAAATCGATCCGAATTATGGGAAACTCTTCACTTGCTAAATGTTTTATTTAATTATGCTAAGTAGGCAAAGGTTGAAATGATAGAATAACAAGCAACATTCGCCCCTTTGATTAGGAAAATAAACATATAAACATTATTCAAGTGCTGCATTCATTTAAACTTTGAATATGGCACTTCTGAATTCAGAATTTGCAAGAATCAAAAGGCAATGCTCATGAATATTTATTGACTAATTCAATTTGCTTTGCAATAAAAAACCATTAAATTCTCAGTCTTTACGAGTATTTACAGAATTGTTAATCTGACAATATCCCATATGCACTCAAGCACTAATCCAATATTTATTTTCGCCCTAACCCAGAAGTAACTTGTAGATTTTGACACATGCATGTAATTCATATTTTAACAAGACTCTTTGTTTACTAACCATAGTTTAATATTACAGAATTTGCATTCAGCCATTCTACTTCAGAAATAAATTCTTGTTTATTTTTCCACTTAATTTCGTTCGTTTGCCGAGACTCAGAGAAAATCCCCAAAAACCGAGCGAAAAGTTCCCCCGCAGAGAAGATGAATGAATGGCAAAACAAATACACTAAAAGTCTGAATGCAACGGGCCAAGTTAATTTATGTTTTTTTAAATTCGTATAATTTACCCTGCGCCAGAGAAACAAAATATGAAAAATTTCACTTCCACAAAAAGTGGAAATAAATTTCTTTTTAATTTGTTGTCTGTTCCTGGCTTGTTTCGCAAATTGGGGAAATGCAAAACAACAATTTCCCAAGGTAATTTGTTGTTTCCGAACATTTCACATATTTGTTCTCGGATCCAAAAGGAGAGTGAGTGGAAACACCTTGAGCCCGTCGTTTACCGCTATGCACAAATGTCAAGCGAAAACGGCCTAAACACTGCTATTAAATTAAGGCAACAACACGAACAACACAAAAAATTGTTCGTTTCCGTGTAATAAACAATAAACAACTTTCCATTGTTGTTGTTAAGCTACCAACCACCAGCCCCGTTTTTGCCTTTGGGTTGTCGCCGGGTTGTTGTGTGAATTGTTAGTTGGTCGTTTCGCTTTGCGATCAATTTTCTGCTTTGACCGTTCGCCATATATCCAAATCCCCCCTCTGAACCGCACACGCATAATTTATTATAATTTTGACATTGAACGAGTTCAATGTCGATGATATGCAAGTAGACAGCCCGAGCCTCAAGTTCAGCCGACTTCAGACTTGGTCATCACACTCCAATATAATTCAATTTGGGATGCCGTTCGACCGATCGACCGATCGACCATTCAACTGGCGGCATCGTTATTCGGTTTTGGGGTCCGCCATTCAAATCAGTCAAGCCAGCGAATGACTGACTGACTCAAAGTATTTGGTTTATTTGTTAGCTTAGCCGCGACTCAAGGGTGACAAAAGCCAGCGTTTTGAGCCATAAATCCAAAATGAGCCAAAATGACCAGTAGCCGATAAACTTGCACAAACAGAAGGCCCGGGAAAAAAACAATAAAACAAAGCAGGAAGAACAGAAGGTGCACTGCGAAAATCTAGGTGTATTTATTAAATACAATTTGTTGTATCGTAATATGCGATGAAATTTCTGATTTACATTAATTTATTCTATGTGACATGACTTGAATAATTTTGTAATTCTTTTCGGATATATGTTATGATTTTTTTGAATTTGCCAGAATTTTATTTGTTTTTTTTTTTGAGACCAAAAAGTCGAAAATTCAAGCAGATTGAACCAAAAATTATGCCCCTTTTTCTTTAAAAGAGAATTTCGTTTGAATTATTTTGAAATTCATGCCATTCATTCATTCGATTAAACTAAAAATTCAAATTCTATTAATTTCAAAATTCAAATAAATTCATTCACATAAAAAACAAGAGAGAACGCTATAGTCGGGTTGGTGTCCCGACTATCTAATACCCGTCACTCGGCTAAAGGGAGTGCGAGGGAAATGGAGATATGTATAAACTTTGATCAGGCCTAACTTTTTAACGAATGGTCCGATTTAAAAAATTTCTTCTACATTTCGATAGGTATTGATAAGCACAACAAAACTGCATTTTTACTTTTCCGAAATATTTAAATTTTTAAAATCGTGTATAAGCTATAGTGGGCGTTAGAGGGGGCGTGGCAACTTCTTGAAATAAACTTGCGCTGCGTAGGAGCTCCAAGAATCTTCATGCCAAATACCAATCCTCTAACTTTTATAGTTCCCGAGATCTCAGCGTTCATACGGACGGACAGACGGACAGACGGACAGACAGACATGGCTAGATCGACTCGGCTAGTGATCCTGATCAAGAATATATATACTTTATGGGGTCGGAAACGCTTCCTTCTATCTGTTACATACTTTTGCACGAATACACTATACCCTTTTACTCTAGAGTAACGGGTATAAAAATGCAAAATAATTAAATGAATCAATTTATGCAAGGCTCTAGTATTTAATAAATATTTATTACTCAAAAATACAAGTTACCATGCATTTTTAAAAAAAAGATAATTTTCAGAAAAGTTATCTCTGGATGTTTTTAAGTAAATTCAAAAGAAAGTAACAAATTATTTGTTTTAGTGCAGTGGACTGGAAATGTCAAGCGCAGACTGCGCAGCCGCAGCATCGTCACAACATTTTGAGGTCAACGGTGATTTTAACGGAGCATCGCTGAGGTGAGGAATATAAAACTGGTTCAATGAAAGGGTTCACATTAGAGCATTGCCGGCAGTGTCAGGGTCAAGGCTGTTCGAATGTCTCAGGGTGTTCCGATAAGTGGAAAAATACTAATTCAGTAAATGAAGCGTGGAAAAGTTAAAGGGTCTCTATCGGATTTCGATAAAAATTAGCCTTTATCAGTAGACTCACGTTCGTACATCGATGGGAATACTTTTGTTTGGTATTCTTTGTCAAGAGATATGGACTCTTAAGGGAGCTCGTATTTCGCTTAGCAAACATAAACACTGATAGCAGTTAGGATTGAGTTCGGGAGATAAGCCCCCACTATACAGACTGAACAAACGCTTCCTCATCTTTGTCGTCGGCGGTTTCTTTTTCAGATTTATGATTTCATTTCATAAACGGTTTTATAGAAGCCCACACGGGAATCGGACTTTCTTGCGTTCTGTTGATTTAGTTAATCGTGCAATGAACTTGACATCTTGGATCGCTTGGAACAAAACAAAGTAGCAAATAAAAAAACAAACACAAAGGAAATGTCTTAGTGGGGTCGAAATGTCGATACCCTACGAATTTATGGGGATATTGGATTTTTATAGTCACAATAAAACTTATAGACACGATAAAAACGGGATAACAAGTGCGGTAACAAAATAATCAACAAAATCTTATTCATACATGCTTGTACAAAGTAAAATAATGACTAAACAAGAAAGGAAGCTAGCTTCGGCCAGCCGAAGCTTATATACCCTTGCAGATAATTCCTATTAATCACTAATTTTCCGATCGTTCCTATGGCAGCTATATGATATAGTAGTTCGATATTGATAAAAATAAAATCGAAATTCGAAAACATTTATAAAGACTCATATCCCTGACAAGAAGAGAATACAATAAAAGTCAACGAAGCAATAATTTATTTCCTATTATATTCCCATTAATTTTTCGATCGTTCCTATGGCAGCTATATGATATAGTCGTCCGATTTTAAAAAATTTTTTTTCGAAATTCAGAATTAGATCAAAAATGGCATTTCCAAAAGTAGAAGGTTCTAGGTTCAAAAACACCCAAGATAATTTTTTTTTACATTTTTTCCCCCGATTATTCCTATGGGAGCTATATGATATAGTTGTCCGATCCGGCTCGTTCCGACTTATATACTACCTGCAATAGATATAAGACTTTTGGGAAAGTTTTAGCCCGATAGCTTTAAAACTGAGGGACTAGTTTGCGTAGAAACAGACGGACAGACGGACGGACAGACGGACAGACGGACAGACGGACGGACAGACGGACAGACGGACAGACGGACAGACGGACATGGCTAGATCGACTCGTCTAGTGATGCTGATCAAGAATATATATACTTTATAGGGTCGGAAACGTCTCCTTCACTGCGTTGCAAACTTCTGACTGAAATCATAATACCCTCTGCAAGGGTATAAAAATGGTTTAATACTACAAATTATTAAAAAGAACTTTTCGCTTTTCCTTTCTCGCTTTCTTTCTTGAATTATTAAATATACTATTAAGTAAGTTTTTTTCCGTTTCGGCGAGTGCAATAACAACAAAAACATTTTTTTAATAATTTACTTGAATAAATCATTGGCCTGGTAGATCTCAAAATACTTTTGCCCCTTTGTCTTTCGTTCTCCTTGTAGATTTCTGTTGGCATCGTAAATAGTTAAGATGGGCGATAAAAGTGCACTGAGCGAAATAATAATTGGCGGCAATTGTCCGCATTTCTAGGCTACTCAATTCACAGTCATGGTTAATTACGCGGGTTGTTAAACTTCAAATCCGGATGTCACCTTCAAGGAAATCATACAAGTATAATTGCTTTTTGAATGATTATTTGCATTTATTCTCTGTTTCGTTGTTTTACGCCGGTAAATATTTTGTTTGGCCCAAAGAGGTCAGAGAATTATAATGGCACTGAAATCGTCTGGCAGTCCACATTATTCATTTCGGAATGACTTTTACTGTAAAACTCAGTCTACACTATGTTTTACCAATTCAACTAGATCTAGTTCTGTAGCCTATTTACCCAATCAATTGTTAGGCTTTTGCTATGAATACATTAGCTTTGAAATATTATTTACTCATTTAAAGCTCCACAAAGCGAACCGCTATGATGCAACAACCGCTCCAACTTTAAAATATAAAAAATTATTATTTGTAGCCGGCCAAGTGTTTAGCTTAATTAAGAAGTTCTACTCGGGCATTTGGCAACTTGTTTTAGCACTTCCTAACTCTATATAGAGATTGCATAATGGCCAAAAGCTCGCCAAAAGTTGCAAAACCATTCTTAGGCCTCAAATATGGTAAGACGGGTGGGTCGAAACAAAGTTTCTCGATTGCCACACAGTCGGCGCAGGAATTCGGAATGAGTTTCTTTCAGTGCAGCGACCAAAACAAAAGGCCTTAATTGAAATTCAAGAGTAAAGAGAAGAATATATTCAGGCCTCTCCGCTGGAGAACGATACGCACGACGATGAAGTCAAAGAACGCTATCATTATACACAGACAAACAGAACTCCACGCACCGGGTTCAAATTCGTGTTTTGTATCCATGGACGTATGTACATATATTTTTTCCGATCTTCGGCTTCAATTGTGTTGTTATCTTTGTTGCTGTTAATTGCCCTTCCTCGTTTATTTGTTGCTGTTGCTCAGCTGGTAAGTATACATACATATATATTACATAAAAAATACGCAGTTGTTCAAGAAATTTTGTTTTTATATATATTACAAATTTTTATACCCGTTACTCGTAGGGTAAAACGATTATAAACGAATTTAAAAATTTTAATATTTCGGAAAAGTAAAAATGCGGTTTTATTGTGTTTATCAATACCTATCGAAATGTGGAAGAAATTTTTTAAATCGGACCATTCGTTAAAAAGTTATGCCCGATCAAAGTTTATATCTCCATCTCCCTCGCACTTCCTTTAGCTGAGTAACGGGTGCCCCGACTATAGCGTTCTCTTTTGTTAGGCTTAGATTTCAAGAAGACAGAGGAAAAATAAAGAATATTTAATACAATATTCTTAGGTAGAAATAAATATGTATTTTTAAAAACATATTTGTATGATTCCAAAACAAGCTAGAACTCTTATTATTTTTTTTAGTGCACCTGCTTATGTACTCAATGATGTGGGTAAGTATTCTCGTACTTACAGAGACCAATGGCCACAGAGCCAGCGGATGACAAAGACCACATCCACATCCACAAATCTACAGAGAATCGGAGTCAAAGCAAACCAGCAAGATTGGCTCTGACCTTACACACACCATTGAGAGCTAATAATCAAGAAGCAGTTAAATGGCAAGCAAGTAGAAAAATAAGAAATAAAAGAAGCAGGTCCCCGAGCATAAGCCCAAAGCTTTAACTCCACTCAGCTCAAAAAATATCGAAATAAGACGGAAAAAAAACCAAAAAAATACTCAGACAACATTTTCGCAGTTTGAGGTTACCCCAACAAACCTCAAACGGCAAACGAGTAAATTGCAAAGCACAAGAATCAACCTCAACCCCAAAAAACAGAAAGAAACAGCTGTTGACCAACTAAAAATTCACTTTTTCGGTTTTTGCATAAAGCCAAGCCAAACGAACGGCGAACAGAGGAAAACCAATAACAAAGTGTACATCGAATTATCTTTAATGTTGTGCCTTGGCAAATGTTTTGAAAACGCTCGAGAAACGCTGCCTGATTGAAGTATGTTGTATGTTTCTCCGAGAAAACGTTTTCTTGAATTCGAATGGAGTTTTTGGGCTTCGCTTTGCATGTAATTAAAAACATAAAGAAACAACAACTACTAGATTTTAATGAGACTTGAGTGAGAATAATTAATCAGTTTTCGATAATTGCTTATCGTTACAAGGTTAATCAATAACGACCAATTTTAATAAAACGAATGGGTAGTTAGTAATCGTTAAAAATTAACTATTGTATTGGATTAAATTTAGATAAGACTTGATTCATTTTAAACATACTCCTGCTACTTTTTTCGGGGTGTTATAATATCAGATGTTCGCCATAAAAGCCAGCACCAGATCCAAGAGCACTGAACCCTAGCTCTCCTAAGGTGAACAGTAATTAATTTAATTTAAACCTGTTTCAGTAGAAATTAGTCATTGAACCTTAGATCCGTTCTTGATTAAAAACTGGCCCAAAGGTTAGAGTTTACAAGCTCGTTGAATGCTACAAAAAAAACCCATTTGAATGCTTTCAAACCGGACTGTTACCTTTAATTCATTTAGACATGTTTATGTAAGTTATAGAGAAGTAAAACTGGCACGTGTGAGGAAAAGTTATATAAAAACTAAGGTTACGAGTGTTTATTGGCGTTTCATAACGACAGATATGATATAGTATGTTCTTCGAAGAGCCTTAACTATTTTAGAATACTTCGTTGACTTTTTACCTGCTTTTCTAACGGGTTTCCAGAGAGTTTCTAAATAGTTTCATAAAGTTAACTGGCGATCTTCGGAGTTGGTCTAGTTCCCCCTGTATCCACCCTCAACCCCATCAATCACTCGATCTGGCCCCCATATCACGTAGAGCTAGGAAGACGAAACAAAGTGGGTAAAAACAGAAGACGAAGGAGAAGAGAGGAAGAACGAAGAAATATTTTGTTGTGTGTACTCAACTTTAAGTGGCACTTCAACTTCGTGTACGGCGTCCAACTCTTCGGAGAGGTGTTTTATTTTTTTCCTCTTTTGCCGCGAGCAGGGGAGTCGTTGGGGCGATGGCGAGGGGGGCTCTTCTTATTTTTGGAACAAACATAAACAACGGCGAGCAAGAAAAACCAGTTCTATGGGGCGAAGGCTAGAACATGTTGCACGTCGTACCGCCAAGCAGGTTGCCTTTGCCTCGCAGCCTCTCCCCCATTCGCATTTGGAGCATTGAGTGCAGCAGCCCATACACAAAAAGCTATTTCGGGGCACACTCTTCGGCACATAGGTATAGGTGTGTATATATGTGGCTATTTTGTATTTATATTGTATTTATTTATTCCATTTACAGGGGACAGCACACACCTCCTCGAACTCCTCGTACTCCCTCCCTTCGCTCGGAACCCAAAAAAAAACTCACACCCCTTGAATGACACATTTCCAGGGTCGAGCCCCGTCAGTCAGGAAGTTTGACGAAAACAACTGAGAACGAACAGGAATATCCAGCTCATGATGCACTGCACAAAAAGCGATGCCTAAAAAAGGAGTCTTAGAAGAATTACCATATAAGCAATGGAACTTTTAGGATCCAGTTTATACCGATACAAAAGTTTACTATTGTATTTCAGCTAGGAATATCTCATTTTATTCGTAACAAAATACAAATGCATAAAAATAAACTTTGAAGTCACAGTACAAGTGGGGAATTTCAAATTCTCTCAAGTTATAAGTGATGTCATTGACTTAGGGGTTCATTTCTTCCTGTGCAGAGGGTCGAGCCTTCCCAATCGGTGTGATTGAACGCTTTCAAGGATAATTGTCAACGGCAGCAGTTGCAGAAGAGGGAAGCCGAAAAGCGCGGAGCAAAAAACAAAGCCACCGGAATGGCTCTTTGTTCCCTCCTCCGATGATCAGCATAATAATAATTTCAATAAGCAAAGTGCGTTCGTTGGTAGGCGTTGCTGGGGGCAGAATCGGTACAAAGGAAAGAGAGGGCCATACAGGCTGGAGAAAGAGACAGGGCGAACTGCTCCGGCAAGTGACAATCGCGGAAGTGAACCGCCGCTGACGACGTGATTTCAGCTGTTAAAATTCGCCGTCGTTATTAACGTGTTCAACAGCAACGTGGCCCAAATGCAAAAACAACACTCGCATAAAATGCTTAAAAATACTTGCTACGCATTTGGAGCAGTCATCGGGTGGTGAGAGCCACAAAAACACACAAATAATAACAAACGGCGAGTGTCAGAGCCGATAAGATAAGACTGCCAAAGGAAATGAATCAAGCGTGGGGGAAAATGTGAAAAGCAAAGCAAAGAAAAGCCAACCGATAGATTACTTCTATAATTATAATTATCATTAAGTATACTTTACATATGCCCTACAGATCTTCATAATGAGAGAACTCCCAGATGATTTAGAAATACCACAGATTATAATGTTTTGTGTTTATTCTGGGACATGCCCTTATGGCTTTTCCAGAATAAATCAATATTTGTGTGATAAGGCGTTTTATTTAAATTTTATTTTTAAAAATAGGAATATATATTTCAAAATTTTTGTTAAATTTATTTATTTTGAATTTTGAAACCCTCTATTTCCACCGAATTGCTTTTAACAAAATCTCATTAAATTCGTTTAATTTATACGACCTTCGACTAATCCAATTGCCATGTCGTCAACAATAAGTTTTTTAATTGCTTCGACATAAACTGCAGTTTATTACTGTTTATGCAGAAAGTTTAGTTTTTCTAAAGGGAATTATTCCAGCTGATTTACACTCCCCTCGTCTGAACCAATTTCCATGTCACGTATGTACAATTTTCTGAAATGCCAGACCCAAGTACATACGAAATATGGCTGTGCTAAACTTAGAATCAAACACACACTGATGGGACTGCACAGTCGTACTAAATAATAAACACCCACGAGCTGCAGTATAAAACAATGCAAAACTGGGGGCCAAGCGAGGCTTCAATGCAACAGCGCCAATTGCAGCCAGTTTCTGTTGCCTTTGCTGCTCGCTGCCGTTGTTTCCACTTAATTTCTGCCTCTATTTCCACTCTACGGTGTGTGCCAATGTCAAGCTGCCCCTTTGGTTGGATATGGATGCCGAAGCTTAGGCCCGAGCCCAAGAACTTTGGTTATGCAAAGAGTGCCCCGCGAGTCTTGCAGTCGCAAGCAAAAGTTTCGGATCCGATACGCCCACCAACACGCCCCAGCCAAACATATGTATTTGTTATTGTCTTGCGCCGAATCTAAACATTTAGCTAGTTTTTAGCTACACAATCGAGGAACTGTTAGGATATCTAACTGAATTTTAGTAATCGAAATCGAAATCAAATTTTATAATTAGGGTGCTTTAATTAAACAGCTTTTGAATCCTCTAAATGATTTTCATATTTTTTGAAAATATTTTTGAAACATCAATAAATTTTTTACAAAAATCTAAATATTTAAAAAATAGTTTACTGATAATAACTCAACTAAATAGTGTGACTAATAATGTACATTGTAGGTAAAAATCGTATTTTTTTAATTTTATGAATGTTTCAGAGTACCTACAATCAATAAAGCTATCTGAAATTGACTAATCTTCTGTAAAATTGTTCTCATTTGGAAAAACTTCTTTTAAATATGTAAAATAAACAAGAATTTTTTGATTTAACTTTACCAAGTAAAATTGAACTTATAGAGACAGGAGAGTTTTGATATGTAATTTTCTTCAGAATCAAAACATTTCAAATATTTCTATGTACATCATTTCTGTGCCACTAGTTTCCTCAAAATTTAGCTTTTTTCTGGCCAGATTTGATTATGGCCCAACAACACCGCTGGAACACATGCGCGTGTACGGCTTAGCGAGCTTGAGGGTGTGTGTGTGTGTGGTGGTGGCGCGAGAGTGTGTGTGCGAGCGAGAGAATTTTATTGATTAGTCACAAGGCTAAATAAGCTGCCGAGTTTATTGAGCAGCTGAGATTTCTAGCAACAATCACAATAAGAATCTCGCAACTTTCCAATTGGACTGGTAGACAAGTGCAGGTGGAATCCAAATTGCCAAAACTCGAAACTCACCTTCAATTGCGCCAAATTGTTGTCCCTCGCCGCGTTAAAAACAATGAATTTGTAGTCCATTTTGTGAGTCAATTAGTTGGCATAAATGCCGCAGAAACTCGCTCGCCGAAAATTAATTATTTTCCTTATTGTTTGGCGGCGAAAAGAGATTATTTGGTTTTGTTGTTTCGCTTTGCTTCTTTCTCCGCCTTCGTCAAGAGAAAGAGAAGAGAGAGGATAGAGAGCGAGCGAGATTCTTGAGGATGCTGCTGCTGCTGTTGTTGTTGTTATTTTTCTAGTAATTTATTTTGATGTGTGTCGTCGATTTTCTGCACAAAAGAAGAACTTTCCAACCGAGCGAATATATAATATGTAACGATTGCGATTTCGTCGTACTTTTTTATGCTTCCGTGTCTTCCTGGCAATCGTCGTATATTACATATGTATATCTTTTTGCGCACTTTTCATTCCCCTTTCTTTCGTGTGTTGCGTTTTGGGCCTCAGGAAGACGAAAATTCGTTTCTTTTGCTGCGTTTTGGTTCCGGGTCGTTATTTCTTAATTCTTGCTCTCTAAGGCGTTACTAGAGCACGAAACGGGGCACTTTTCCGATCCGCTGCGATTCCACACTTTCAAGCACAAACTCAAATCCCTTCCCGAGTTTTTCGAAAACTCGTCCGACAGCCAGGAAAGCAGATCGATTTGGTCTGTGAACTCTCTGAAATCGCACACGAGTTTGAACCGTCCCGCCCGAGATTGGAAAATAAAATGCCTTTTGCTTAGGGATGTCAAAAATATATCAAAATATCAATATATCGATATTTTTTGCAAAGAAAAATATATTTATATCGCGATATTTTTTTTAGCCAAATATCACAATATCGATATTTTATTTTTCGATATTATTTGATATTTGCATATCTTTCTCTCATCTGTGCACAAAAAATTACGCGTGTTAAAAGTTATTTCGGTGAAATTAATAAAAACAAGCAAACAGAGTGCAAACTTTGTTTGAAAACTATTAAAACAAGTGGGAATACATCATATATGTTATTCCACTTGAAAAACAAACACTTTGATGTGTTGAACTAATGAAATAAGTAATTTAGGCAAGGCGTAGTTAGATAATTTATACAAATCTAGTGCTTCACTTTAATTTTAGGGCAAAAGTCTTGTTTCTTTGTTGTTAGCTTATTTACGCGGCTAAAATTTTGAAATTCAACTGAAAAAAAAAAATCAAAAGTATCTGATATATCGATGTTTTTTTGGCGATATATTATATATCAAATTGATATTTTTTTTAAAGAAAATATATCAGCGATACGATATTTTTAAAATATTTGACATCCCTACTTTTGCTTAGCGGTGGAGAAACCTCGATGAAAACATCGAAAACAACAATTGCTCTGTTAAACATAACATTAGCGTTTGGGATTTGTTCGAGGTGTTTTTCTGTAGCGAGAGTGCGGTCATACCTTTTTTCAATCGATAGTTGGAATAGTATTTCTCCATCACTAACATGTTAAAATGTTTTGTAACAGAAATGTTAAGATACTTGGGAGTGTGTCCCCGCTAAATGACCGCCTTTAATTCTGAAATTTAAATTGCATTTAACGCTTTTTGATAGTGAATATCTTTATTTTACTTTGGTTTATTTATTGAATTTATTCCATACAATTTCATATGCGTTTCGAATTTCGTCATTAAATCATAAACAGTTACATTGTTTTACATTGTACATTTGATTATGCTTTACTTAATGTGTATTATTATTTTAGTTCATATTTGTATAATTCTTGTATGTATATATCATATGGTTATGTTTGTTATGCATATGTGTGTGTGCTTGCTTCAACAGAATATTTCAAACAAAATGAAAACAATTACCGATTAGTTATATTTGAATTGCCTTCCTTGATTACTGTTTAATCATATTGTATTCAATAATATAATTAGTTAAAGCTACAACTTAGTGCGCATTCTTGTACTTTACCAACAACTACAACAAAAGGTATGACACATAAACAATAACAAAAAAGTTGATCGTTTCTTAACAACAACGAACATATAAAATAATCGCGTTAAAACAATTGCTGTTAAACAAAGAAAATGTAAAAGTTTTATTTTCAATAATTAATTTTTTTTGCTTTTACTTTTTCCATTTTTTATATCACAAGTTAAAATTTTGATTATTGTTTGGTCAATTTTATTATAATAGTTATATATAGTACTTGTATATTTATGGTATTAGGTAAGTGTGTAAATTATGTACATAAGAAAATATACTAATAGCATAATTTAATAAACATATTTCCGTTAGTTTCTCATATAAATTGGTCTAGATAATCAAGTCATGGTGTTTCCTTTAAATTGGTTTCATGTTTTTCGGGTGAGGGATTGGTTCGGGCTGGTATACAGAGCAGTACTAACGATTCGAGAGTGATAAACGTATAAATATAGTTAAAAATAGTTGATTTTTATAGGAGATTACATAGAAATTCGAGTTAGTTGCATGCGTTAAGTTGAGAGAGTTTTTGTTTTTAGAGTAATTAATCGTTTTGTTTATATTTAAGACATATTTTTTCTAAAGTTCGTAGCGATGTGGTGGTGTATGCTCAAGGGATATGGATATATTACTCGATATGGTACATAGATTAACTAGCATGGCCTATTTAATTGTGCTAACAAAACGGAAACCCTTTGAATTAGTCATAGAAATTCGAAAGAAAAACCTACGAATGAAAATATACAAATTGATATGTTATACTTTTATAAAAGTAGGTATTTCTAAACAGGCCAAAAACATGAACTTCAAGATATGCAAGATATGTATTTTGTCCAACTGTATCCTATATCCCCAAGGTCCTTAAACACACAACACACCACACCATCCACGATCCCCGTCGTTTTGAGCTTCCACATTCCAGTTTCGATATTAGTCGCATGTGGGGATCAAGCGTGGCTAAGCCTAAAGAGCCATCAGACCATCGATTCTCTGACGCGGCCCCTTACCTGTAAATTAGTTTCGAAAGACGATGTATTTTAGGATGTATACGCGATATATATAGGGTGGTTTACAGCACATCTAGACGTAGGTGGTGCAGGGGGATTTACACATGGACAGACGAGCGACATGCGACGTGGTTTCGCCCTCTCCGTTCGCCTCTCCACTTCCGCCGGCTGCTCCGATCTCTCTGGGTTATGGGGAGAAGACGCGCAGGGAGCGCAGCAGAGTGGCCAGGACATTGGCCAGACACTCGGCCTGCAGGGCCAGTTGTCCGGCGCCCATGGGTCCGATCTCCACGCCCACCAGCTCCCTGAAGCTGCTCGCCACATCGTGAACCTTGAGCACAATGTTCCTCGTTTGCAGCGGGGCCGAGGTGTGCCTGGTCATGTCCTGGGCCAGCTCGGTGATCCTGCGGATAGCCGTCAGGCAGGAGGTCAGGTGCTCCGGCAGCGTGATCAGGGTCATGTCCGACATGGAGGCCACCAGGAACTTGCTGGCCGTCACCAGGGCCAAAGTCTGTTCGGTCAGTTCGTTGCGTGCGCGCTGGAACTTCTCCTCGTCGATGGATGTCCCTCCTCCGGCCGCCTGGGCCACCGAGCACTGGGCCGCCACCTGGTCCAGTTTGATCAGAAGTCCCGCCATGGCCACGTCCGTTTTGGCCAGCAGCGCCTCGCCGTCGATCAGGTGACCGTTCTTGAGGAACAACTTCTCGCCATGCAGCTGCTGCGGTTTCTTGGGCAGCATGGGAAGGGTTCCATTCGATTGGTTCTGGTTCGGATTCTGGTTCAGGTGGGGCAGACGGACGGTGGCCGGTATGGGTGGTGAGTAGTAGTGGGCAGGTGGTGGTGCAGCAGATCCAGGTGATGATGTGTTTGGGGCATTAGGATTAATCCCATTTGAAGGACGCGCGGGACGACTGGCGATGGGCGGCAGCGGGGGTTTCTTGGGGCCACCACTCACCAGGTTCGATGGCTCTGATCTCTGGCCAGCTCCATCCAGCGTGGGACTTCCCCGGGGCGGCAGCTGTGGGGGATTCCTCTCCTGCTGCTGCTGCTGCATAACTGGACTGGCGGCAATCCTCACCTGCTTTTTGGGCGAGTAACGCTGCAGTAGCTCGGCACTTTTCGGTGGTCTCGCCGGCGGCGGTGAAAGCTGCTCGCATGTGGGCGTCCTGGGAGGCGGCTGCAGCTCCTCCTGCTCCTCCTCCGGCTGCTCCTCCCTTTTGCTCGTCGGGCAGCAGCTGAACTTGCTTTTCCGCTCCACGGTGGCGTATTCGATTACATGGGGTGCGGGTGGAGTGGAGTGGCTATTGTTGCCATTGGCCACCGACTGGAAGAACTCCCGCTTGGCCTGAACGGAGTTGCTGTACAGGCACTCCGTCTCCATCGGCTGCACTGGCTGCACCACCTGCTGTTGCTCCAAGTTCGGCGGTGGCGGTATGATAAACGACATTATCTCCTCGGGCGTGAGCTCCTTGGCGGGCGTGGCCTTCTGAGTGGGCGGAGCCACCATTATTTGCTGCAGGAAACTGTCCAGCTCCTCGGCGCGGCCTTCGAAACCCTTTGGGCGGAGCGGCGTTCATCAGGGACAGCGAGTCCAGTTCGTCGGGCGTCTGGGGAGGCGGAATGGCACGCAGGTCGATGAGGTCCGTGTCGGTCTCAATGAAGGTATCCTCCCGCACCTCGAAGCCGTAGATCTCGGACAGCTGGCGGGCAGCCACATCCGTGTCCGCTGCCGCCGCATTGCTGATCTCCTTCAGCTGCTGGAGGTACTCCCGCAGGTTGTAGTCCTTCGTCTCGGCCCCGAAATGCGTGCCATCCGGACTGTGGAGGCCAAAGCTGCTCCTCTGGGCGAGCTGCTGCTTGGCAGGCGCTGTTCCCGCCGCCTGGAGCAGCATCATCTGCGGTCGCCTGGCCGTCGGCGATTGGGCCGGCGAGGCCACCGACTCCGAGTCACTCTCGCTCTGGGAGAAATCGGTGCCCAGGGCCTGCAGGTCGCTCAGCAGCTGGCTGAACCCATTCAGCTTCCTCTGGGGCCGCGGACTGGAGGTGCTGCACAGACTGGGCTTCCGCTTGGGAGTGGCGGGAGTCGCCGGAGCAGATGTGGAAACCGGTGCAGTTTCTGGAATGGCGTTCAATCCCTGGGTTATGCCACTCAGCTCGTGGTTAATCGTCTCGGCGAGCAGCGTCAGGGAATCGCTGTGCTTGAGCGGATGTCCTGGTGGCAAGGACACTCCTGGTGCCAGCACCACTCCACCCTGCGACTCCTCCGTGGAGGAGACCTTGCTGCTGTTGAGACTATCGCAATCGGAGTCGAATTCCAGGACTGCCACTCCTCCGGCGCCCTGCTCCTGCTCACTGAGATACTGCTCCGAGGTCTGAACGAGGTGCTGGAGCTCCTGCACCCGCCGCAGGACCTGCTCGTTCTTGGCCTCCAGCTGATGGTGGCTGCCCGAGTGACTGCGTCCCTCGCAGTAGTTGCTGCCACTGCTGTCGCTCAGCCCCGAGTCCTTGGCGGCCTCCTCCAGCAGCTCGGTGGCCATCACACTGTGCAGGTCCAGGTCCATGGCGTAGGGCAGCGAGGCAGGTGCCGCCTGGCTGACCGACGTCTGCTGCTGGAGCTGAGCCCGCTGCACCAGCGGATGGTAGGGCGGCGCCATCAGGAAGTTGACGCTGTGCGCCCGCGTGTGGAAGGGCATCAGGTAGCTCCAGCCCGCCGGGAGCACTGTGTGCTGCGACAGAAAGCCGGGCGAGTTGTCCTCGTCGTTGGGTTCCCGTTCCCGCAGAATATTTAGCATGTTACCTGGGGGGTAGGGATAGTGAGAATGATGTTTCTCAACCAAAACGGAACCCTTGAGCAACTCACCCGTCAGCAGTCGATAGTAGCCGCCGAGGACCAGACTAAACTCGCAGCCATCGCGATCCTCCATGATGAACTTCACCGCCCGATCGCCGAGCATGAAGATGGATACGCTGCAGGTGACGTCGTCCTCGCGATTCACCACCACATGGGTGAAGTCCTCGATGGCCGAAATGGGTTGGGGCTGCTTGAAGACCCAAAAGCAGTTATAGAAGATTCAACACTCGCGATAGATACTCCCGATAGACTCACCACCGAATTGCGGGCACTGGAGATCTGGCTCAGCCCGAAACGCGGACTCACCAGCAGGACGCGCTCGACGCCCTCTCTTTGGTTTGTGCTGAAACATTTGGCTCCATAGCTGGGTAAGCTAGCGATTATATCTAGATAATGGAGTTTGGCCTGTGAGCGAAAAAGATTTTTTTAGGGTTTTAAATGATTTTTACAAGTGGAGTTTATACAACAATTCTGGAAAAAAAAAGTACATGGACCGTAACAGATATAAGTTTTACTTTAAAAGTCATCGATTAATCGTTATTCACCACCTTTTATTTATAAGGCATGAAGTAACTGCTATTTCAGACTTTAAAAATAAATGTCAGAGAATAACAGTTATTTTCTGACCAAAAAAATAAAAGTCTTCCGTAACTTTTATTCATGGCCTTTATAATAAAAGTCTAAAAATAACTGTTTTTGTGCAACTGAAACACAAAAAAGTCCAAAATATCTCTTGCCAATGACGGCACAAAATCTCATCTGTTGAAATTCGGTTGGAATTTGTACTTATGTATGTTGTTATGGAGGCAATATGTATTTACCTAAATGCATGAATTCTTTAATACAACGACACCGCGAATTCTTTAGGACAAGAGTAACAAATATTGAAGCGTATGATTTTTTCGATAAAAAATAATAAAATAACTGTTATTTTCGGTCCCTGAAAATTTATTTAAATTTCAATTTTTGTTATTCCGGAAAAGTTGACTCTAAATAAGACCTTAAAAATATCGATATTTTCGATATTTGGCCAGTATTGTATCATAATAACAATTTTCATGGTATAAAAAAAAAATAAAAAAAAATAAATTTGTTTATATAATACGTCAAAAATCGATGTTTGAAAAGTATCGAAAATATCGATAATGTCGATATCTTTTAAGCTCTACCCTAAGTATATTAATATTCTATTTTTCCTTCTTTTTTCCTACTTTATGGCCTTTAACTCACCTGCAGCTGTGTGAGGACCTTGCTGGAGGATCCCGTCATCTCGGCGTTGAGCTTCAGGAAGTGTGAAATCAGCCGGCGCAGTTCCTTCCGCTTCATGCCCTCGAACAGACTGACTGGGACGAAGCGCTCCAGCCCGAACTCGCGTCTAAAAAGGAGTCATAATATATTTATTTTGCTTACATAGAAAGAGGGTAACCCAAGGATTCAGCTTACTCGACCAGTTTGACAGTGAGCTTGGCGGGCGCAAAGTTGTTGGCCAGAGCGTGCTGGTGCATGTGGAGGGCGGCCAAGCGGAGGGCCAGTTCCGGCTGCAGCTCGGGGGCGAATCTCTCCTGGTTGACATCGTTGCAGCACTGCAAGTACAGGTAGTCCAGGGCGTGCAGATCCCGCTGCGCCAGTTCGGCGGCCGAAATGGGCACGAAGGTGATGCGGAAGAGGCACCTCAGCTTGTGCGCCCCCGGACGAGCAGCAATCTGCGGGCGATAATCAGGCGGAAATTTGACAAATAAATTAAATGTTTCCTCCTGTATATTAGGTTATGCTCTCCCTCACTCACCCTGGCCAGCGATTCCTGGGGATCCAGCAGGGTGAGCTTGTTGCGCTTGAGGCTCTTCACGTGCTCCAACACCAAGCTGAAGAGCTCGCCGCAGCACAGGCAGAGCTTGTCCAGCAAGCGAGCTGACCACATCCTGCACCGTGGTGGTGGCGTCGTACTTGAAGGACTTGGTCTGCCCGTTCTCGAGGAACACCTTCAGCACGTTGGCCATCGGCGGCACACAAATGTCGCCGAGGGAAAAGGCCGAAGGCTAAAAGAAACAAATGAAAGAGGTCAACAAATTTAATTACGAATTAATAAAAACTTGTAAAATATTATTTGTACGAATAAAAGTCTAGCTCGTAGTTATTTATTAGCTATTTATTTCTGCTTCTTCAAATTTCGCCATCACATTCAAAGTCCTTTTCGGTTGGAGGATTTTCAAAGGCATATCCGCATCGCAATAGCGCCGCGACAGCCGGAAAGTTCTCCTTGGAAAGGGCGTAATCCTGGAGGACTTTCAAGTGCTTCATAGCCTCCTGGGTGCTGCTGATGGATAGTTCGTCCTTCGATCCTACTAGCTTTTTTTTCATGGCTTTCGGCTTCTGGACTTTGTTGCCATTAAGCGGCTTCTTCCTGGGTTTGGTTGGTTGAGTTTTGCCCTTGGAGTTCTTCTTCACCATCATTGCCTCGTCGATCTCTTTCTCGTAATCAATTGCGTTCAGGTTATCCATTGGTTGTGGATCACTTTTTGAAATAGCTGACATCTTTTTAGCTTATGTATTTTCGATCCAGCTAATGTCAATCCCAAACAGTTCAATGACCATTTTTCTTTGATTTTACAGATCAGCCTGCCTTGTTTGATAAAACTTGATAAGACTCACCGGAAACAGTGGTGCTCCATTGACGCAGACACTCTCGGCGAATCGGACGCGACTAGGACGCGATCTCAGCTTGGCTCGCTTGCCGGCGGAAAGAAGTGTGGACTTCCTGCCCGGCAGGACGCAGTGCGCCATGGGTTGGCACACGAAGAGATTGACCTGCGACTCGCAGGCTCGCACCAGCTGGATGACATGATCCCGCGGCGCATCCTTCACATCCTCCCCGTTGACCGCCAGAATCTGATCGCCTGGCTGCAGTTTTCCAATACTTGGACCGCCCTCCGTTACGAATCTCACAATTACGGGCCGTTCGCTTCCGGCCACGAATCCGAATCCCAGACTGGCATTCCTTTGCAGTTGCACGTGTCGCGGTTCCGGAGGATGCTCATCCCAGCGTATGCACTCGGGCGCCTCGTAGGTGGTCGTTTTATTGAGGTGGCTAGTTGAAAGGGATTGTAAAAAATACAGTGATTTAATGGTTATATTTTTCAGTACTCACTTGATATAATAGGAACGACCCTTGGAGTCTATGGCACGCTCCCAGCCATATGAGAGCTCCTCGTGTTTGCTCCAATCCTCGACGGCAGGCAGCCAGCCCGCGGATTGGGTCATGTGACTAAAAAAGGGAAAAATAAAATATATTAAATATTTTATCATTAAAGAAATAGCTAAAATATTTAAAAGAATACATTCCATACAATCGCAAATTCTTTCATTCCAGTAACTGATTTTGAATGAGAATATGTCAATGGAACTCTGTTATTACCGTTGATTATTACTATTGCTCACTCAGCTGTCAGCTGCAATTTGTAACCCAATATACAAGGAAAAGTATATTGTATCTGTATTTATTACAAACCACAGAAAAATCTAATTAGTACACCATAAATAAGTTGTCATTGTAAAATTAAAAACCATTCAAAATTACATCTACAATTTACATTCAATTTTTGAGTAGCCACTTATTTATTTCCGTTATCGAATGATTTGTGGTCACAGCCTATACTTATCTAGTGCAAATATTTTACAATATTTCTATTTATAAATCATTTAAGAGCTCTCGCCCACTTGCACTTGACACTCCACCCACGTTGACCCTGAACTTGTGGTCAACTCTTGGCCTCCCACCTCCACTTCCGCCGGCCAACCTATTTGCATCCATGCTAAGCACAACAGCAAACGTCTATTTGTCCCTGTGGCTGGGCTAGAAATGCATTTCAATTGACATTAATCAGAGCTAATTGGGTTATTTGCTCGACTTTGCAATAAACAGCAGCCCATAATCGGGGCCGCAGAACTAAAACTAAACCTAGCCCCAATCCACACCCCATTCGAAGCGAACTACAGTTGAACTTTTATGGAATGAACCAAGCCCAAGAACATTCAATGTAATGAAATCACGGATTACTCACTCAGAAGGAAACTACAGTAACAGAAATACTAATTAAAATATTGTAATATTTTCATTGCATTATAATATCACATCTTTAAAGATTTCTGAAAAGTATAAAAGCAAATGTTGTAGCGATTAATAGTACCTATCGAAATGTAGAAGAAATTTTTCAAATCGGACCATTCATTAAAAAGTTATGACCAAATAATAAAATTCAAGCAGTGCAAGCAGTCGCTTTGCTGTCTGCATATCTCCGTCCCCCTCGCACTTTCCTTACCTGAGTAACGGGTATCTGATAGTCGATGTACTCGATTATAGAGTTCTTCTCTTAGTATTTAATATTTGTAACTTATTATAAGATTCTTGAATAAATGGGAATAAAATTTTAGGGAAAATTCAGTTTAAGCATGTAAGCTTTTAAGACTAAGCTTACTTGTCTTAAAGAAGCTATTCTCAACTAAACCATAATTATTTAAAAATTATAGAAATGTAAATTATAGAAGCTCGACTGTGGAACCCCAGCCAGATCCCGAACCCCAGAGCGAAACCCCAGCCAAATCCAATTGCAGCCCACATCAGCCACCTTGGTGGCTTCCGTTGCTGTCTTTCTTCATTTCCTGACTGCACACAATTGTGATAATTAGTTTTGCACTTTTGCACACTCTCGACGAGCAGAGGACGATGGGATTGGGTGGGGGAATGTGTTTGGGATTGGGAATGGGTGTGGGTATGGGTGCCCTGCTCACTCATTCAGTCTATCGCCCCAGTGGCAGTGCCACATCCATGGAACCTCCCCCGGTTATGGCATTTTGTGCGCTTTCAGTTTGATGTGCAACAAAGTGTAAAATTATTTAATAGAATTTTGTGCATAATCAATTTATGTGCAGCAGAGAGCCCCGCATTCAGTCGCCCATTCAGCGTTCTCGGCCATCTAACCGGGCCAGGACCAAAGTCAGTCGGTCTGTCGGTCTGCCAGTCCGTCAGTGGGCCAGGCATAGAAATGCTGAAACTTTGGCCATGCTAATGGCTAAATAAATGCCCGACTTTCTGCTTTGTTAAATATTCCCTTTTGTGCGTAGCGAGCGCAAAGAAGTGGCGGGGTTATTAAAGTGGTTTTCAGAAAAACCGCAAACGAAAGTTTGCCACAAATAATAAATGTTGCGATAATAAATGTCAAAAATTGTTATTTTTAAGTTGAACTATTTGAAGTAAGCCCTTAAGCCTTGGAAGAAGTATAAATTCTGTGTATTTTCTATTTTACAAAACATTTTCAAAGGCGCAAAAACATAACCACACACTGAAAGAGGCTTGAGTTCTTCAGCCTTAGAGGATTCCTAATTGCCAAGGGCCATAAATCATTTAACATTTCTCTAAACTTCTGAAAGGATTGCTAATTGGCAATGAAAATAAATCTATTTTGCCCAGACAGTAATTTTAAAGCGTGCGAAAACTTTATTAGTTGGACCTTTGTGTTGAAAATAGTCATGTTTAAATTTGTATTAAATTTTCCATGATTTTTATAATAAAACCAAATTATTTAAAAAAACAAGAGAGAACGCTATAGTCGGGTGCCCCTACTATTAGATACCCGTTACTTAGCTAAAGGGAGTGCGAGGGAGATGGAGATATAAAACTATGATCGGGCATCACTTTTTAACGATCTAAAAAATTCCTTCCTACATTTCGATAGGTATTGATAAACACAATAAAACTGCATTTTTACTTTTCCGAAATATTTAAATTTTGAAAAATCGTTTAAAGCGATTGTGGATGTTGGAGGAGCGTGGCATTATTTTTTAAACGAACTTGCGCTGCGTAGGAACTCCTAGAATCTGCATGCAAAATGCCAATCTGCTAGCTTTTATAGTTTCCGAGATCGTTCATACGGACGGACAGACAGACAGACAGACGGACAGACGGACATTTCTAGATCGACTCAGCTAGTGATCCTGATCAAGAATATATATACTTTATAGGGTCGGAAACGCTTCCTTCTCCCTGTTACATACTTTTGCACGAATACAATATACCCATTTACTCTACGAGTAACGGGTATAAAAAGTAATGATAATAATTATAATATTATTTCTTTAGTAAACCATACTCACTTGCAGTAGTAGAGCCTGCCCTCCTTGCCCACATGAACGCTCCAGCCGGGCTTAAGCTTTTCCTGTATGGCCTCCAAGTGTCCATCAATTTCTGGCGAATTTTCGGCCATGCCAGCGATGACACTCCCATGACTTTTACCCAAAGGTGGTCCGTAGCTTACATTTCCAGTCACGATGCCAAGCTGCGTTGTTGTCGCCTCCACTGCGGCGGTTGCTGCAGATGTGGCTACTGTTGTTGCCAATGTCGCCGGGATTCCGGAGGATTGGGGCGGCAGCGGACATCCGTTGGAGCGGGTGGGCGTGGCATGGACAACGGAGCCATTTGTTGTCGGCAGCGTTGTCAATTGAGGCGATGATGTTCGTGTCAGTAGCAAGGGTTTGGGCCTGGCTGTGGCTCCTCCTCCGCCTCCTCCTCCGGTGGCTACTCCTCCGGTCGATGATGTTGCTGTTGCTGAGTTGTTGGCGGCATTTTGTAGCGGATAGACATCACTATTCGAACGCCCCGAAGGCAGTAACATCATTGAAACACATTCGCTGCAAGAAGGAGAAGAAGGGGAGGGATGGGGATATAAGTCAAGTTGTTGTCGAGCCATTTTCACACATTGTTCGGGCCACAAATCACATTCCATTCCAATCCATGACCAACGACCACGACGAAGACCAAGACGACCCACTTTGTCCGCAAACAGGCTCCTCCATAATTCAACATCCAGCCTAACAGACTGAAGACAGACCATTGGCATTGCCTTTTCTGCTCGAGTCTGGGCAGAAAAAAAGAAACAGGTCCCCCATAACAGATATCCCCATTACCATGGTCATCGTCATCATCGTCGTGATCATCGGCTTTGGTGGGATAGGTTCAGGTTTTAGGCCAACTTGTTTTTAATGTTATGACACAATTTTCGATTTGCTTTTACTGTTTGGTTTCGTTCTCTCTTTTTGCATATGTTTTCCTCCTTTATTTGGCAATCGTGCAAACATGGATTCGCCATGGCTTACGGAACTGGTTCCGAAATGGGATCAAATAGTTGGCATGGTTTGGGCAAATGGAGCTCTTGGGTGATGGATCAAAGCGATAAGGAAATGGAAAAGCGATCGCAGTTTCGGAAAATAATTGAATGGAAGGAAAGCATATAAACTATTGAAAATTAAATTTAAAAAGTTATACAGAAGTATATTTAGATGTATAAACCAAAGGTTAGTTTTGATCTTGGGGGAAGTCTTTTGAAATATTTTACTCCCTGCTAAGAAACTAACACTTCAAAGAAACTGAAACAAATTCCAACCAATTCGTTTGGGACAAATCCAAAATTGATCAATCCCGCCCACATTATTTACACTGTCCAAACTCTTCAATAATATCAAATAGCATTTGCATAATGTTTAGATTTCAATGCCACTGACAGCATTTTGGCTTTTAACTCTCACATGGTTCAGTAGATGACTTGAAAAAGAGTTTTTACAATTTATTCCGCACCGGAAAAGCAGGAGGAGTGCAGGGATAAAACATAGATACGCCAGCCAGACGGTGTAGAAGTTGGAAATGTGGGCGAGTGCCAATGGCCGATAGTGCGGCTAGTTGGATGGGTCCGAACAACAAGCCGCCAACGAGAAGAGGGGCAAAATGGATGTGTTTGTTTGCTTGCGCAATTTCACTCGATGGCTTGGCTGGAGGAAACGGGCCGAAACGGATGGGGAGCCCAAGTGGAGTGGCGTACGGATAGATGCGACTTCAAAAAACCAGATACGACAGAACCTAGCCAAACAAAGAGACATCCATTAGGCGAGGAGAGTCGACTTTGGTCGAGTTGAGTTGAGATGAGTCCACGATGGAAATGGAAAAGGAGCTGCCGGGGAGCTCATCATGCTCCGTGATTATGACAGGGAGTTAGGAAAGAAGTGGGTTCTGCACAGGCGAAAATAATGATTTCTATTTAAATAATGAATAGAATTCAGCCTCTTGAAGTTTGAGAATAAATTTATAGAATCAACAAAAGCTTTTAGCATGGACACCCGAAAAGTTTTTAAGCCAACGACTTTAGCTTCCTAAACTAACAAAAATGTATTTGAACAAAATTTAAAAAATCTTTATTTAAAATATATGTAATATGTAAGGAAATATATTTCATACTACTATTTTAGAGTCCTGATACGTAAAGACATACCAAAAATATTTTTCAACACTAAAAATATTCTTTCAAAATTAGAATATTAACACAAACATCCTGTTTTGGGCTCTACGTGTAGTTTTTCAACTTTTTTAAATTTATTTTAATAACAGATTATATTTAATTACTGATTTTGAACCATTTTTGCACAGTGCCAAGGCAGGCGAGTAACGGCTTGGCAAACAACGACCGGCAACCGGCCAGCGACATGGTCAAGTTCCTTCTCCGTCTTCTCATGTGTGCTTTTCTCCATTCTTCCCATGTGGTGCAAAAGTTTTATAAACAACTTCACAGACACACACTCAAACACTAAAAACTGGAACACTTGAACAATGTTTTGAATTACATATTTTCTTTGTTTGGGAGTGGACCAAATAGACAAGTGCAAAAATGTTCATAAAGTTGTTCATTCGTTCTTTTTTTTTGTTTTTCCCATTTCTCGTTTTTCTCTTTCTGGGTTAGGAATGCTCGACTACGGAATGTTGATTTGACTCGAGACAGGAACTTGCCAAGCAGTTGAATGGGCTGCCAAAAAGGATACTTGGAAAAATGGTTTGTTTTAAATTAAATATTTCTGAAATATTTTTATTGAGAGTGGTGATCTTAGTTACCCAAAATTTAATAAATAGAACATAGAAAAAATGCAGTAAATTTTGTATGTAAATATTATATTATTATAATATTTTAAATATTTCTGGAATATTTTTTTGAAAGTGGAGATCTTAAAAATGCAAATTTTGGTCTAATGGATCACAGAAAAAATAAGCTTAGTACGACTGTACACAAGCGAAAAGCAATTTAAAAATATCACACATTCCCTTCGCCCCCCGAAAGTGCCCACCAAAATGGGCAAGAATTTCAGTTACCATGTTCAGAACTCTTAACTGTGCAAACATTTTCGCTATCGTCAGAAGCTTTTCACATCCAATCCAAGTGTAACCGATACGAAATACGAAAGCGGTTCCAGCTCGGGGTGCCCATACATTTGGACACCAAGACCAAACACAAAAGTTGTCAAGAAAGAATGGTGGGTCGTTCGGAGTGGGGTGGCTATCAGGAAGGGGAGGTGGGGGTGGTAGAGTGGCGGCCGGGACAGGAAGAGGGGCCAATGGAAACGGGAGCGACACTTCCAGCGAATGATTTGTGTCAACAGAGAGAAAAGGCAGCTGAGAAATGTTTATGCACGTGGCGGTGTGAGTGTGAGTATCTATGTGCGATGGATGACGTCGGGGCAATGACAGAGATCAGTAAATGGAAACCACACATAGCACATACAGTGGCGGGCAAAATAATAGGAATCACTACTTTAATAATAGTTTTTAAATCATTTATTTTATGAAATTCCAAATAGTATACCTTCATAATCCAAGTTTACCTTATAAATATTTTGTTAACAAAATTTAGTTTAAATTAAACACTAATTTTTGTCCATAATTATGCCACAGCTAAAACTAAAGTAAACTAGACTTATAGAATGGTCAAAAAATTCATATTTTTATCTTTCTATATTTTAGCGGACTTAATCTAAATTGTGTATAATAGGGTTTCTCATAGTTTGACATTTTTAAAAGCTGTGGGTTTATCATTAAATGGAAGACAAATATTAAACGACAATGTAATGGCTTAAATACTCAAAGAAATAATAAGCATTTCATCAAAACTTTCAGATAGAAAAACAGTCGAGCCAAAGTTTGTCCGAACCGAATAACGATTTTAGTAAACAAAGCAATAACAAGCGTTTTGCATAAACTTTCAGACTTGAAAACATTCAAAAAGTCCACTTAAAGTTGTAATTCTCACAGATAATTGCATAAAGCTGCGGATAACATCTTGATTGCTATTATTTTGCCAGCAAGTGTCCGTGCCACGGACAATTGTAAAATGTCAGTGCGGAAATTGTGCGAGGCAATGAAAGGAAATAAATGAAAAGACAGCAAAAGTCTGATGATGGGCGATAACAAAAAGAGCAGCATCAAGAACGAAAATGTTGACCAACAGTAACAAATAAAAAAAATAATAACAAACAAGCGCTGAAAAACAAAGTTAAGCTCTGCAAATTGTCCCAGTTCCGAGGGCTTAAATGAAAGGTGGATTGTTATTGCTATTTCCCCCTCCCCTCCGCCCTGTCTGCCATCCAGAAACCTCCTCCCCAGCGAAGGAGGAAATTCTCCTTTGTGAGAGAAATTAAACACAGTTTGTGAATGCATTTGTTATTTGTATTAAAGACTCCAGCAATTTGTAGCTCTTACAGCAGCCCAGTTTTCCACCCCCTCCCCTTTTGCTGCTTTTGCTTTTACCAATTTTGCTCCGTTTCGTTATTGTTAATTGAAAAGAAATTACGGCGGCACAATCGAATAAAATTGCTTGACGTTATTTATTTTGCCGACGCTGTCGCTCATTTCAATTACATTTAACACAAAGTAAAAGTAAAATAAATGTGCCTGTGCATATTTAAAAAATACGTACACGTACTGTAGAGGCAAATGTGTATGAATAGCTGATTTCAAAGTAATAGCTTTGTTAAATGGTAGTTAAATATTAGGATGATTAAAATGTAGATTTCATGGTCAATTTCTATTTTTCCTATTAGTATTAAACTTACTTGACAATATTTAACGTTTCTATGTTATAATTTAGTCACATTTAAAATAGGTATTTTTAAATTCAGCATATTTTAGAAAATTAAAATACAATATTGTAAATGTGTGATATTTATTTTTATATTTTTTATATTCAGCATATTTTAGAAAATTAAAATACAATATTGTAAATGTGTTAAATGGTAGTTAAATATTAGGATTATTAAAGTTTAGATTTCATGGTCAACTTCTATTTTTCCTATAACAATTAAACTTATTTGACAATGTATATTGTTTCTAAGTTACAAATTAGTCACATTTAAAATACTTTAAAATTCATCATATTTTGGAAATTAAAAAAAAATATTGTAAATGTGTTATTTATTTTTAAAACTTAAAAATCGTTTGTAAATCGCAAATCGATCAAATTAAAGGCAAACCTTAAACAAAACATCAATCCTAGCACCCCGTAGGAATAAGCATGTGCCAGCCATTTAGTTAGATCGTTATAAATACTCGTGCGACTGCGATTGTGTGCGTGGCCATATCCATATCCATATAGACACGGCACCCATAACTACCCAGGCATCGATATATCGGGATATCGCTGCCGTCGGTTGTGGTTGAACGTGATTCTCGAAATGTCACGCACACACGGCAAAATGAAATGAAAGAAAAGCAACAGCGGTATATCAATTTGTTTTATTTTCTCGCTTTTTTTTATGTGGGAGGGTGGGGCGGTACATTCATGGAAACGCTTTCGCTTTAGACCAGCCACCGATAAACATCCATTCATAAAACTTGGCAACCTCTGGCATGGCAACGTGGAACTGATAAAGCGCGAACATCTAGATAGTTTTCATGAAAAATCCAACCATAAAATGCATGCAAACATTGCTGATCTTCTACGTGAGATGGCATAAGAATTAGAAACTTGGAAAACTTAATTACAACTATTATCTCATGGGATGGTATTATAATAATTTCCGCTTTTTTTTGGTTACCTTTAATCTTCTAAATCAAATGGGTAAATTTGCCATTACATGTGTGTAGATTTTATTATCTGTTTTATGCAAATAAATGAAACATTTTCTAAATGATTACTTTAGACTTAACGCCTTGGTAAATTTAATTCCAATTCCATTTACACTATTATGCCTAAAGCAAATATTTCCCTTTTGTATCCTCTTCAGAACATTCAAAGTTGCTCAGCCAAATGGAAATGAACTACATCACTTAAGGCCAACATTTAATCCAACTAATTCGTACCGTCATTAACTGGCTAATTTCACACTTTGAGCTGGGATATCACAACAAAGGGCCCGACATCAGATGAATCGGAAAACAAGGCGAGAACAATGTAACGGAGGATTCGCCGTCTCATTAGCAGAATCACTTGGGCACGCCCAAAAGCAGGCAACACGAGAACAAATACAAATACAAATACAATTACATTACAGACACATTTTCGGATACAAAACTCACTCGGTTGATTACAACTTAAGGCGAAACTTTTAATTGATATACTCTGCACACACACCGCACACAGCAGACAACATACAATGCCCCAAAAGAGAAAAAGAAGTTGACTTACGACGGCCAAATAATGAGTTTTTAACAAGTTCACGAGAAGAAAGGGAATTCGTTATAAGGAAAACGCGAGAGAGTTTATTAAGTGCCTGGCGGGCTGGCCCGACTTTTTCTCCCTCCATTTTAATAAATACAACAGTGAAATGTCAAATGCAACAGCTCAACGGAAGATGACGCAGAGCAGAGCTCCGTACACCTGAAAGTATCCCCTCGTAACGCCTGACATAACGTGACATGAAGTCTTCTCTTCCAGCGGAGAGAGAAAATGAAATGCAATTTTCACGTACCCAAGTCACATATCATGAGCCAATCGTGAGGCGGGCGGAGAAAGAAAGAAAGTGACGGAGTGATACTGGTATTGGTATTGGACTTGTACTGGTACTGGCAACGTGCCTTGCTTTTTGGCTAACCTGATTGATTTCAACATATTCATCAGGCAGTGCCATGACCTCTCTCCCCTCCCTCTTTCAATCTATTCACTCCCCGAATCCAGCCAACTCACTTATTCATTCACTTATTGCCACACTCACACTCCGCCTCGGCATGTGGATCCCGTTTGTTTTCAATAACAGCACGTGTCTACAGTGGAAACGATTAGCAATATTTTTTAAAAACCAGTAACCCTCATTCGTATTTATTTTGTAAAACTTTCTGATATAATATTTATCCTGATTTATATATGACTATCAGCTGCTTTAATATTTTATTTTTTCTATTTGATCTATTAAAAAAAAAGTATTTCAGTCTTTTATCTAAAAAAATACTAGTGTATTGAATTTGTCAAGATCGCAAAAATGTAAAGAGTCGACCCCAAAGAAAATAAAAATCATGGATTTACCAATACAAATATTATTTATTTTACTATCTGCAAAGTAAATACAAAAATATACTTAATACTATACTAAATCATGAGATTAACTTCAAGATAAATATTTTCCTTTATAGAGATGGTTTACTCCAAGTACTGATATTGGCCTTGTCTTTGAAAAATTTAACTATATTATACTATATTTAGAAATTCACTAGAATCATATTCTCATCCTGATTCGGATTTTTTTCAGTGAAAACCTCTTCGAATCTCCATTCTATAAGCATTTTCCAATGCCATCGAGCAGCAGTCACGAAACAAGCAGCTAGTTCTATGAAGTCTAGGATTATTGAAGCGATGTCTCAGTTTCGTAGTTTTCCGCTTGACGCAAGCAGGCTTTTGTGGCTTTGGTGGGTGGGATGGGTTTGGAAAATGGGGAAGGGGATGGTTTGAATGCTTCGAATGTGTTAACAGGCCAGATGTTGTTGCTGCCCTGCCGGGGGATTATCAAATTGGCCCGGAGATTGTCTTGGTTGATGGGCAGCATCTGGTTAGGCAAATGTCGTCAAGTTTTGCGGCTGTCGAAAATTTGCTGAAAGAGTTTTCCAACATTTTGCACTTGCTAAACTTTGCCGATAAAATGGCATGGCATGTGGGATATTCAAATTCCACTTAATGCCAGCGACTTTAGTTTTAATTAAATTGGATCAAATATTGCGCATACGACCGGTTAAATTTCCATTAATTATTCACCCAAAAGCTTTAGAATTTGTTCAGTTCCATCAATTTATTTTATGCTAATAAAGGATAATGCTTGTCTGCTTTGCAACTTGTGATTTATGAAGCCAATTATTATGTTGCTAATTGAATGTTAAAAAGGTGAATAAATGAAAAATTCATAATATTTATAGGCAGTATAAAACGACGTTTGCCGTTTTTCGTTTTGCATTTATTTAAAACTGAATTCAATGACTGAAATAGTTTTCCATAATGCGCATACGACCTGTGGCGTATTTATTTTATGCTAATAAAGCACGATTATCGCTTCAGCAAATTTGTTTATTGAAATAATCAATATGGTATTCTTTTATCTATCTAATTGTTATCTAAATGTAAGAATGTTAGTGTCTGGAAGCCTTAATAATTAATTAATAACCCAATAAATCAAATATTTCTGAATAATGAGCAGAAAACCAATTTGTTTTTGTCATCCGAATCGTTTTCAATTACCCACTTAGGCGTCAGTTGATCCAAGACTCCATTTCTCGGTCTGTTACCCAATCAGGGATTATGGTCCCCCATCCGAAAACATCTTGTAATCATTTAGGACAAATGGCCTTCGGAGGAGGCATTAGGCATTAGACATCAGGCAGTTGGAGAGCCAGTGAGCGGAATGTAAATTTTTACGAAATACCAGAGGCACTTGTATCATTAACAGCTGTTTCACATGACACATGACAGGGCAGGGGGTGGTTTTCGGGGGGTGGAGGTGACCCGGTGGCAAGGCCAACCCACGCTGCTGATGATGATGAGTGAGTGCAGGCGAGAAAGTAGGTGGGACGACTTAACAAGCACACGCCCTCCATCGCTAATGACTGCGAATGAACCTCCTTGACACAATTATGAAGGGAAGATTCTCGGAAGATAGAGGGAGGTGATTTCAGGGCCCGGGCACTGAAGCAGCTTAAAATAATGGAAACAAATTGCTAAATTGTTTAATGTTCGTGGCGCGTTTGGCAATTTGTCGTCCTTCATTTGCCGCACACACCCACACTTACAGTCTGACACACACACACACAGGGAGAGAAATGAAAACCGGATGTAGGACACAATTGGCGGAAACGTTCGGCCGGGGAGTTATTGATTTTCGAATTTAACGGCTTTATGCTTTATTGGCCAAGTCAATTGTTGGCCATTTGTTTTTTGCCTCTGGCTTTGCTCCGACTTCTGCTTTTTGCTCTGTTCTTTGTCTCAGTCCCTCTGCAGCAATGTCTGCCTTTTTCCTGCATTTTCCTCGGTTTTTCAATTGCCTTTGTATGTGGTCGTATATGTGTATAAAGTGGTCGCTGGTTTGCTAAAAGATTTATACACTTTACAGCAAAGATACTATTAGCCATTTTAGGGTTATTGGCTTTATAAATAAATAAATAGTTTAAACAAATTACAAAACAAATTATAATGTACATATCTGCAGACATGCTTTATTAAATGATTTTCAGTTACCAGTTATTAAATTTTGAAATATTTTAGAATTATTTTAATTTTCTATATCTGTTAAATTTCTGTGAAATTTAAAAAAATGCCTGTTATAGTTAGGATTCCCTGTACCATTATTTGCCATGACTTCCGGTCGCGCTTCGGCTGCTTTGAAATTGGGTTCTCCCTTTTTGGCCTTTTCACTTAAACCGAAATGTCATTTCGATTCGGTTTCTTACAAATGGCCATTCAGGTGGCCCTGTTCCCTGTTCCCTCGACCCTCGCGTTTCGAATCCACCTAGTCAATTTGTTTGCCGCTTGTGTTTTGGCGAATTAGCCGTTTAGCCGCAAGGAAAAAAAGGAAGGAGAAACTGGGCGGGATTGTGGGAGGGTCGTTTCAGGTGTGCGTGTGTAAGCCCGAGGCAAAGCAATTTATTGCATACATAGAGGGGCAATATGGGTTCCGAGCATGTCCTGTTCACTCAGGCGGCAAGTGAAGGGCTCCAGGCAATCGACGAAGCAGGCATTTGACCTTAGCCTTATCCGGGATCGAAAATACGTTAGATAAGCAAGATGTTAGACAACCTCCCTCAACGAAAAAAAAGGAAAGACTCCAGTTTGCCATAACTTCTTGAGCAGAAACTTGGCGCATTCCTCTGCAGACAGAACTTGGCAAATATTTCCCCACAAACACACACAAAACCAGCAGGAGGAGATTGTCTATGTCCTTTCGGGATTTATCTATGGAAGTTTGCCAAGCGCTGGAAAGGTTGATTCAATTTTCGTTGAAATGAGATTAACTGGAATGTGCAAAATTCATGTTTTGTCAAGCATAATTGGAAAATTGAGCATAAGAAATTTTAGGGGGTGTAAAATGAGATGAATATTTTTTATTGAACAGGAAAAGAATTTCCTGATGGACAGCAGCATAATTTGAGAAGTTTGTTAGTGGCTCAAAAAAAAGTTATGTGCTCAAAAACTTTTACAGCGGAAACATATTTACGTCATTTTTATTTTATCACTTTTTTTGGTAAGTAAATGAGTTTCTTATAATTTTGATTTTAATAGAGACAGGAGGAAAACATTGAAAAACACTTAACTCAAGTGAAATGAAATCTAATCAATTTATTTAGCTGATTACAACTAAATAATGAATATGCCCAACTTGGCCAGATTGACGTTTTCCATTAATTTAAAAGTATTTCAGATGTCAGCGCTTGCGGGCTTTTAATTGCGAAGACGTCTAATGATTGGAGCTTTAAAAGTTCAAATTAAAAATTCCCGAATCGTGTTCAATCGAGGAATTCCATCGCTCTGTCCATGGATTCATTAGGCGTTCGCCTTGGATCAGGTGACTCCGTGCCGAACCCTCTAATTTCCTCCACTGCTCACTTTGTTGGCCACTCGAATGCAGGTGGCACACACACACAGAGACAAAGCAAAGGTCCTCCAGTGTGCACTTGCTATAAATAAACGCACACACAGGCACGTAGCAGGACTTCTTTGGCGGCAGGGACAGGACACGGAAACAGAAAACAGAAAACGCCCCCGAGGCGCGCATTAATTACAACTTCCGGTTGGAAAAAGCGGGAAAAGGAAGCGAGGCAACGTCAGATAACAAAACAGAGAACGCCATTAAACTGATTGAATGACAGCCTGATCAAATGAGTGAATGAATGGATGGGGATTCGTTTGAGTTTGGCTTGAAATGTCACGTTTCGCAGGAGCAGAGAAAAAAGCAATCAGGTGATAAGGAATGGGAAATCCTTAGCACTGACAAATCATCGTATTTAAGTTAAGAAACCTTCTGAAAACCAAATATCAAAGATTTTGGTAAACAAATTTCAAACATCTACAAGGGCAAAAGAAAAACCAAACTTAACTATGTGAATTTCAATTTAAAGGAACCCCTTCTCCGCTTTTATGATGTAAATTTCAAGAATTGAATACTAACAATCCCACTTTTTCCCACAGTGAACCAGCTCCAAAAGCAAGAATGAGGAAACCAAATCATGCAATCAATAAACAATGATACGGGCAAGCAATTCCATTCCATTCTATTCCACTGATCCCCCCTTTGTTTACACGAAAAATTTGTTAACAAGTGTGAAGTGAAAAGCCGAAGATGGGGAAATTAGTGCCGAGGTGGATTGGATATATTTCCAAATGCCGCCGAGAGTGGGTGAACAAAGGGATTATTGACTTGGGCCAAGTTTATTTTACGCCAAATGAGCTCAACCGCAAAATATCGATTTAAATCAATGTCCATCCAACTTCCCCTATTTTTTTGTTGTTTTTTTTTTCATGCTTCTGTTCTGCTCTGCCAAGTGGATTTGTCTACATCTGAGGGGGGTGAAAATGGAAGGATGGACGGTGGGGGCACGGGGAGAACGGGGGACTGAGGCAGGTCACGGTGCCTTGCCTCCATGAATGGGGAGCCCGTGCACATGGCTAAAAACATGGGTGGAGGCTTCCAAGGGGGGCAACCCGTTGAGGCTGCCTCTGGGCTGGCTGCGTCTTTTTATTTTTAGACATATCGACGTCTCAGCTATAAATATTATTTCTATTTTATTACACATTTTATTCCATGCGATGTTTTCGTTACTCTCCCGTTTTTCTACAGAGCTCTCTAGCGCCTAAGTTCTACGTATTTCTGGGCTAGGGCAACATCTGGCCACAGCACGTGCCAATCCATTTGGAAATCCCTTCTCTCAGCATGTCTGGTCACAACAAAAAAATAAATTATATTACATCGTTGGAATAAAGGCACTGGCTGCGACAACGTCAAATGTGCATTAATGTATGCATAGCATCGTGTTTAGGCTGCCAAGAAAGCCATCAGAAGAGCCAAAGCCCAAATTTGATTTGTTCGATTTCAATAAAGCTGTCACAAAACAAAAGAGCCAAACAGTATCCCAAAGATATCAGATTTCAGACAAAGATTCCGGCTTAGTTTATGTTGGAAAAAGCCCTGCGATGGGTTCTTGGTATTTCGAGATAAGCATCCACTGGTTTATGGAGATGACTGAACAAACTCAACGAAAATGAAACTATCACCTTTTTTATGCGGGATAAAGTGGAATAAATATATTTATTCAGCTTTGGGTAATATCCCTTTGGACTTTTAGTATGATCTTGGGATTCTTAAAGTTCTTAAAAAAATATATTTAAATTTTACAAAAATAAATAAATGGTTTCCTTGAAAATTACCTTTAAAACTTGCACTTATATCATTAAATTCTAATGATCTCCCTTTCATAATCCATCAAGATCTTTTACTACTTGAGATTCATAATTTTTCCCACTGCTGCCATCCATCTTCACATCAGAAATCATAGGAAATACGGGCAAAAACGAGATCACTTGTCTACCAAAAAACGAAAACGAGGCAATGTCGGCAAGTTGAAGACCCCAGAAGGCCCTTAGACCCGCAAATAGACGAAACTAAAGGGAAAGGCGGTGCGATGGATGGGATGGGCACTGGTGAAGAGGCGTTGGCATTGCGTTGACGACCACGTTACAACTGACTGAATGACTAAGTGAGTGAATGAGGACTGAGTGACGGGTCTTACACGTATAGCATATAGCACATAGGTCTTCGTTCGGCCAGCCGATCCCACTGGAAAGTGCGAGAGGAGAAAAATGAGATCTTGACAGGCAAACGAAACGGTGGAAGTACAACAAACAATTTTACCCAAAAGCAAGATATCAAGATCAAGCCGATTTCAACGGAATTCCATTTAGTGCTGGGCAAATAAATAACAAATATGGCCAGAGAACCAACAACACAGGAACTACAAGTGAAGTAAATTGGGGAGAAACAAGTTCAAGACAAAATTAAGGTGAAATTCTGTTCTGCTGTAACGGAAAGTCGCGACTCGAGTCCCAAAACGCAGAAGAGTCATAAAAAATCAATGTTTGAACTCGTCTTTTATTGCTTGATTCTGTTTGGGGAGTGCTTGTCGATTTTTCGGGTGAGGATGAGGGTGGGGAAATCTAAGAGCTGAGCAGCGGCCACAGTTTGGCTCTTATCAACATTTGTCCAGGCGCGCAATAAACTCCAATCTATTGTGTTGGCCCAGGTCATTACTCGGGTCGCCAAATGGCCCACAATATACTACACAGCTACAGGGTGGCCAAGGAACGCCGATTCAGTGGCATTAGATATAGGTTTTTATATCCCTATAGTTAATGCAAGAAGATATCAAGTCTTTAAGGCGGAAATTTAAGTTGGAAGAGAATAGATCATTTATTAATATTATATTTGTCAAATTTAAAAGAAGGCAGAACTAATTACAAAATATAAAATGATTTTGTATAAATAGAATTGTAAAGAAATAGAAAAGTCTGTTTAATTTGCAAATGTGGAAAAAAACAGATAAGTATCTAAAGAATTTATATCATTCAATAAAGATAAAAGGTACAATATTATATAACCAATCCAAATAAATCTCAAAATCAATCTCGCACTCACACAATCAGGCAAATAAATCAAAACGTATCACATAAACTTGAAAATTCATCCTTGTTGCAAGAACACATCTCAAGCAACTTAACCTTCTATCTGAATCTCTATCTCGCATCGAACACTTGAGCACCAGACACTGATTCCACTTACCCAACCACCCACCCGCCTCGCCCAACCCCTTCAAGTGCCTTGACCCTTTTGGCCACCCAAGGAAAAAAAATTATAATAATCGTATATTGCCGCAATGCCATAAAAGTTGACCAACTTGGGGGGATTCCAGCCCGAGATATTCCATACATATAAATGAACTAATTTGGTTTGCGCTTTTGGGCGGTTTTATGGACCGCAGTGCCGGGCATTTGCGGCCCCGCCGAAAGCCCTGGGAATTTCTCATAGTGTAGGAGTGATGGCCGCAAAAGACAGCAATAATGCGGTCCAAAAACAATTGTACTAAAACATAAATTTACTTTATTAAATGAGGAAAATACGGCCATAATTCCTTGGCTTCCATTTCGTCTTGTTTTCCCCACTCCCCAATATTTTCCCCCATCCTCGGCTGACGTTGTCTCTGCCCTCGCCTTCTTTTTTTTCGGACTGGCGTCATGGTGGGCGTTTTGACAACCACGCGGCTGAATTCTGGCCTTACTTAACCAAAAATAATTATGTGGGATACGTTACCACACACACACACTTAAAGCCAACTAAATTAAGCATATTTTAGCTATTTTTATAAAGAAATAATAATAATTTGGCTGCTTCTTGCCATTTGTTAATGGCTTTGAAATGAACAGCGAGTGGTGAACACAACAGAAAAATATTTCCAATAAAAATAAATATTTAGAGATTTATGCGAGCCATCGAAGTCAGATGTACCCTTTTAAAATTAAGATTATTTTAAAGGTAATAAATTTAAAAATATAAAACGGAATTTACTAGATTTAAGACTGCTGCACTGCAAATAAAAGAATAATTCCTTTGAAATATTTCTTATTTTTTAAAGTTAATATTTGTAAGAAATATTTTTATTTCATTTTGACATTTGTGTAATTTTAATCTCTGTGAAATTATTTTAAAAAACACAAATATTTAAGTAGCTTCCCCTGAGCTTATAATTTACAAAGTAAACTCTGGCGTGTTTGCATTTTGTGTTTGAGGTCTTCAACCTCCACTTAATAATGTAGTAACCTTAATCCACCAGACTATCGACAGTGATGAAAACTCTTTTGCAAAACGCCAACGACGATACAGCTTCCACCTGCATGCCCCACAACAAAGCGAAGAAGAGGCGTTTTCTTTTTGTTCTTCTTGCCTTTTTCCACGACTTCTCCCCAACTATTTCACCGACGTTTTTGTCTTGTTTTTGTTGTGTAATTTATTTATAAAATCTTCCCCCTACACAACCAGACCAAAAGTTGAGCAGAAGACGCACCACAAAAAAGTGAAAAAAAATTGACACCGGAAGTTGTGGCTGCCTCATCTTCTCGTCTGGGTGTCTTCCCAATCTGCATCTTTTGCTCTCTTTTCGGAAGCCAGACAAATGCTTTAGAGACAAATTACTTGATTTGCATATATATACTTGGAGCATTTTCTCTCACCCGAAAAAACCTCTCAGCATTGTCAATTTTTTGTGCTTCTACACGCTCTTTTCGGTTGATTCTTTTTTTATGGAAATTTATCAAAAAATGGGTACGTTGGGAGGAGGGTCGAGCGCAAATTTGACGCGCAGCAGAGCGCAGCAACGGAATAAGAAGCATAAGAAAAACTCCCAGCTTACCGCCCCCTTTCGGAAAATTTTCCCAGCTGCGCTCCACTGTCAGTTGGCCAAGCCGGCTTTACTTAAGACGGTCTCCATTCATTCATTAATGCCCAAAAGCAGAAGCGACGCGGGGGAGACATCTGCGATGCCAAGATACTTTTTATTACACGACTCCCGCCCCTCGGGCGAAAACATTGCACCAGCGTAATCCCAATAAGACGTTGATTCGGGCTGACTGACTAGATGCCATTGCTATAGCAGCGATTACAGCAGCACCAGTAGCACCAGTACCACAAGTACCCCAACCCAAAAGTTAAAGCCAACGACAATCGCCTGCACAGTGGCCCAAGGTCGTTGGGGAAATGATAATGCCGACAGATTTAGGGTGAATGGATCAACAGATGGTTCATAGATGGCCCGCAATGATAGGTTTATGAAGAGGCTGGCGAAGAATTGAGATCGTTGATGATTGTTTAATGGGCTCAGCACATGGACTGCTAATTGAAATGCTTAGAAAAAATCAGCTTGGATAAATATAAAAATAATTTTTGACTAAAATTTTTGATTTGCAAAAATCATTCAAAGATAACTGGTATTTTATTAAGCACTTCTTAAATGATTGATGACTTTAAAACAGGTATTAGGCGAACAAAAGACAAAAAGTTATATTATGGAATTAGTTTAGTTATACTCTGTACTCTTATCAACCTACTTGAATATTTCAATAATTAGGTATACACATAATCATAGGCCTAGAGTAGGTAATTAAACTAAACTAGTTTGACAGATAGTGCACAATCTTAATGTGATGCCTGACTGATGCCCTTTCCAGATTGAAATCTATATGTGAAGCTTGGCGCCTTGGTGCTGACTAAGCAAACAATAAATTTTCCAGACCCAATTGCTATCAACTATCAACTGATCATCAGGTGTAATCCGATCGTTTATAAATAGTCTGGCGTAACATCGAAAACAATCTGCGCTGTTTGGAGCACTTAATCAGGCGGCAACATCAAGCTGATTATGAGCAGGGCATCAAATGCGAGGGGGAAATCAGTTTCGGATCACTTTTCTACCAGTGTGCCAGCTTCCCGAGGCTCTCGTACAACCGTAGAAATGTAGGGAATTAAGTCAGTCAGCGACTGAGTGTAACAGTTAACTGAATTTGTCTCTTACCAACTCGCTGGCGCCCAACGTTGCACAACCATGGCGGGAAAAGCGGTGGAAAAGGGGATCAGATGAAAGTCTTACTCAATCCAAGTTGCAGTCTGAGGCAAAAAGTAAAACTCAGTTTGAATGCAGCGCAACTAATTAGTTTTGAGGCTGCTTTTCTTGCTGCTGTAATCGCAGTGGGCCACCAGACAGCGACAATTTTCCCACTGAATTTTCACTTTTTCTTCGCCCGGGTTTCTTTCGCTACGTGCCCGGTTAAAGAAATCAAAGAAAAACGAGCCAAACAAAAGAATTTATGAGCTACGAAAAACTTTGGGAAAAGCCGGGGATAAAATGGGAACGGGAATGGATTTGGGAACGGGTGGGAGTGGCAAGCAGTTCTATCTTTGTTATGTTTCCCATTGGCATCGTTGTTTTCCCGAATAAAATTTCCATAAAAGTACATGCTGGCAATCGTTAATTTAAAATATTTAAATTGCTTTGTCAAGCCAGATAAAGCACATTCCTATAAATCCAGAGTGTATATACGGATATATTCTCGTTTTAGTTGTCCGAAAGATCTCAATTAATTCCTTCTTGGCGCACAAACTAAATGATTTACGCTCGGTCCAACCGAAACTCTGGAAGATTTATGATTTTGTAAATGAAATATGACTTTGGTAGTGCAAGTTTCCTCAAAGCTTAAATATTTTTCTCCTTTTCAAAAGGCGAGCCAAGCGAAAAAGCCGATGAAGCTTGAAAACGTAATAGGAATTTATGGTGTTATTGGTAACAATTTGGCTTAAAATGCTTTTATAAAAGTTATTTGTTTACGATAGGTTAGCTTTCTCTTTGGACTTTAAATGGTAAAAAAATGGAATTTATATTATAACTTTGATTTTTATTTATCTAAGTTTTCTTTAATGGAAAAGTATTAAAAAATAAATGTGAACCACTTAACTAATTAACCAATTAACTTGAAAGTGTATCTCAATGGATCATAAAATGTGTACTTCAAAAGCTACGACTTTCTTATCAGAATGGAAGCATTATATATGTAATAAATTAGATTGCAACTAAGGAACTGGGTTAACTTTATTGGGAACCCCACAAATATCAGGAAACGGAATTGCAAAAATAAAAAATAAAAGTAATCGATGGCCCTCGACAAGGGTATCGAATGGATGCCAAGTGCTTTTTACGATTATATTTTATTTGGATTTTATTTCGGATTTCTTTGTCGCGACTCTGGCCTGCTGAAATTCAAAATCATGGCCATGGCTCCTAGCATGCGATTTCACGTTTTTCGTATTTATATTTTTTTTACGTCTTTCGGTCTTTTACGCCACACACAAGCAGAAATACAATCACAAACACTCCGACCGAGAGACACGCAAATAAATAAATAAACATGGCTGAATAAATGAATATTAAATGGCCAAAAGCGTTGACCAAAAAAGAGGCAAGTAAATATAAGTAATAATGGGACGAGAATAAACAAAAACGATATTCGATACGCAAATGGCAGCTCAGCTAATTTTCAAATGTTTGCCAGTCTTATCACTTTTTCTGTGTGTTCGTTTTTGTTTTCATTTGTCTATTCGAAATCCGAGGGGGAAACTCAAGACCCAGCGCATGCAGCCGTAGAATGCGTCAAAGAAATTTCAAATTTGATTGACGACCACAAAAGATTGGCCGCCGACGTCATCCGGCAAATATTTTAAAGCTTGAATTGGAACTTGAGGCTTGAGGTTTATTTTTCTAATGCTCTTGCCGCCCACGTACGACGGCCAACAACAACAACAGCGGCGGAAGATACAACAGCAAAAAGATACAACAGCGAAAGATACTTTTACACATACATATTCAAGCAGCGAGAGCGACGAAACCGCGAGAGCGGAAGCAACAACTTCGATAGCATAGAAGTGTGTGCGAGCGAAGGGGCGTGGCGGGGGCAGGGGGCGGAAGAAGGGGGGGAGGGGAAGGGGAGGGGCAGGGCGAAAGGGGGAGTGACAAGCTTTTGCGGTTTTTAGTTACACCGACCTCAGCTTGTTTGCCGGCACAGTGGGTTGAATTTGAGCTAGAACCATTTAAAAAAGGTAAACCATAAAAATTAAAACTAAAAAAAAAAAAAAAACAATAAAACTGGAAAACTAATAAGAAAATCTATATTTATAATTTTGGGACAAAAACTCATTTTACTAAAAGTATACTTTACGTATACTTAATATTCAGAGAATACTAAATAACAGAATCATCTTTAAATTTTATTTTTAAAAACATAAAATAAGTAATAACAAAATATTACACATTTTTGAACAGAAAGGATTCACTTATTATAATAAATAAAACAAATAATTATTTGTTTATCTTCGTAGCCAAATAAAAATTATATTCTAGAGTTTTACAACCCAGGCTGGTGGAAATAAATCATGCAATCAATTCTTGATTATTGGCTATCGACATGAGTAACAATTACTGGTTCTAATTTCTTGCCAATCGGCAGCATTGGCATCACTTTTGGCCCACTGCTCCCGATGACGGTGTCTTTTGCCTTGCGCTATTGTCATTTACTTTGCGGCAAGCAATTACATGCGACAAGCCAGGCGGCGGTTGTTTGTTGTTGTTCTAGCTGTTGCTGCTGTTGATATTTGATGTTTGTAGCTTATGGCTTTTGTAGGCGTGGCCCAGTTTATTGTTGCTTTTGTCGCTGTTGCTGTTGCTGTCGTAGTTCGCCACATTTGGCCGAGAAAATTTATGTCAAGCCGCCTTCTTTTTGGGTCTCTGCGCGAAAACATGCGTAAAAGTAGCTGCTAAAATCCAGCCCACTGTCCGCCCTGCCACCCGTCTCCCTTTCCCCATCCATTTTTCGCCATTTCTAACGACGGCTGAAATTAAAATGCCTGGCCGCAAACATACGCAAACTTTTTTGGCACCAAAGGGGTGGGGGTTAGGGTGGCGCGATCTATTGGTCGAACCCACAACAATTGGAAATAATATTTTTAGAAAGCATTTTACCATAGTTTTCCAGAATCAAGAAAAGATTAAAACAAAAGTTTATGCGAGTTGAGCAAACAAAATAAAAATAGTATAATTATGTAAACTAATTTAAATTAAATAACTTTCTTTAAACTATGCTGAATAATCATTTTGAGTTCTGAAATCTTTCAAATCTTAGGTAAGCTTGAATAAATAGTAAGTAAAGAAATCGATACTGATTAGATTCTGTGCTCATTACCAAAATAAAGGTGACGCCCCAATAAATTGTGAATTCGGTTCAATTTAAAATTGGATCCACCCTACTGAGGGTGGGTGGCTGTAAGGGGTGAGGAAAAGTCCGGGAAATGGGAAAGGGAGGGAGCGAGATGGCCTGCGTTTAACAGCGGCGTTGACAGCCGCATTGGGCGCTTGGCATCTGTCAAACGTGTCATACGCAAAATAGCTTAACTGTCATAAAAACAACAAGTGCGTCAGGCAGCGGAGATCGTAAAACGCTTTATTACAAACCCCTCTCAAAGGGGGTTACGTACGGCAAATGTGCGGCGACGTTTATGTCTCACAAGTGGGTGAAAGGGGAGTTGGGGGTGGTGGAGTGTGGGCGAAAGGTAAACACTCGAAATTCCCATTGAAGAGGATTTCCATAATGTTTATCTTTTATGTTTAACCCGATTTATTTGATTTATTTATGAACTGACCCCGTAACCGAGAATCTTATGTGGCTTCCCTGAAATTAATTACCTCTTGGGCACTAAACATTATAGAATTCCGTTCCGTAATCCACCCCTTTGAGCTACTATACCAAAGGCTTTAGCAAAAAACAACAAAACAAACTATCTTGCTATTACTTTATTATAACGAAACGTCAATGTGAGAGCGGTGCTTCAAAAACAATTTGCAAATAGTCTTTTTATGTTTCATGCTATATAAGTTCTATCGTATTTTATAATTTGGAAACAATGAAGAACAGAAGTTCTACAACATTCCATTTTCTCTGTCGCATTTTCGTAATTAATTTATTTTTATTTCATGTTTAATTACGCTCATCGGTTTGGGACTTTAATAAAATGTGACTCAATAGCTTTAGTAAAAATTTTAAATAGGCAGGCCAATATTTCCATCACTCTATCCTTTTCTATGTACTCTTTATTGCAAACATATTTTCAGAACATAAATTCCTTTAGATAATAATTTCATAATTCTGATGGCTTTTGATATATTTTATCTTTTTAATCTTCTGGCTTCCGCTGATTAAGTTGATTTCCCTGATGGTAATGCATTATGCTTTATCTGATTTATTTACCCAGTATCCTTTTCCACTCTCCCACTTTCTCCCCCTCCCCCACCCTCTCTTTGGCTGCCTTTCTCTCCTTTTCCTTTTACCCTTTACCGCTGCTTTATCTTCCTCTTCTTCTGGTCAGAACGCCAACGCCTCGCACACATACACACGGCCATAGTTTTTTGCCCCATGCACATGGCTGTGTGTGTGTGAACGTTGGGGGTTTTAATAATAGCACACACACACATTATAAAAGCTCCCGCTGGAGCAGAGAAATGTTGCACTAAAAACTTCAACGCCCGCACTTCTGGCAAATATCAAACAGCAAGCTGAAATCACAAAAGCAAATACAAAACTTTCTTGCCAACACACACATTTATACATTCGCTTCCCTTTTCACAGAGAGAGAGTTTGTGGGAGGGAGAGGGGGTGGGAGCAGTAAGGAGGGGAGGGTGGAGGCGGTACTGCCACAATAATACTCTTGTTGTCTGCGGCAACAGTTATGAAAAGTGCGGAAAAGAGAGGGAGACACATAAAAAAACAGGAAGTTTGTTGATTTTTTTTTTCAATTAACACAAGCGACAGCGGGAAAGAGAGAGAGAGAACACTTCTCTGCTGGGGGAATTGTACAATTTATGGGTTTTTGCACTATGTAAACAAATGCTTATACAACACCCCTATGCGGTTTATTAAATATGATTTTTGCTTTTATTTTTCTTCTTCCATTTTGTTTATTTTATTTGAATTTTCGATTTACTTTTGCTGTTTTTGTTTATATTTTAAGATTTATATTCGTATACTTTATTTTATTTATTTCTTAAGTTTTAATATTTATTTATTTCAATTATTCTTTCCTTTTTGAAATTTTGATTTGTTAAATATTTTCTCCCCAAATTCCTTTCATTTTTATTACTTGATGAAAAGTTGTCAAAACAAAACCACAACAAAAATGCAAATCAAATCACACACACACACACACACACCTGAATGTGACACCCACCCAATCACACACACACATATGGCGTACCTCTCACAACAACAATTAGTTTGCACCAAAATGCACTGGATGTCGCTCTGCCGCTGCGCTGCTACTGCTCTGCTGCGTCGCTGCTACTGCGCTGCCACCGCCAAAGCCGCCGACACTTTGTTGCTGCTTTTGTTTTGGGGGCTGCTTTATTTGTATTTGCAAAAACACACAAAAACACAGAGGCTCACACACACACTCGCGCTCACTTGGCGGCGCCGCTTTCTTTACTCTTTTTTCAAACAAACTTTTTTCAAAAGCACACAGAAAGGCAGAAAGGCCCGCTCTCCGCTAGACCGCTACTTCCGATTCCAATTCGAATCCGATTCGACAACCGACCCGCTCGCGATGCAAAAACAAAATGAGACGGTCGACAACAGCTGGAGCAGCCCCCATTTGTTATCGAGTCATCGGAATCGGAATAGCATGCCTGAGAGAGAGAGAGAGCCCCCTTTTGGGGCTGTGCACTTGCTAACTCAGAGTGGGGCATTAACCGTTGGGAGTGTGCATTCGCTACTTATCGATATTTAAAACTTAAATTTCAAATTAAAGTTCCTAATTAATATTTTTTTAAGGCGTTAGGTTTATTGTTTCAACAATTATGGACCTCAAATATATCGTTTGACTAAGTTTTAAAACTGAACTTAGCTAGTAGCACTTCTTACTGCACCAGTCCCAAATGCAACCGTCTTTCGGATTGCATCCCCATTCGCCTGGATAGATGGCACAAAAGTCCTCGGTATTCATGAAGGCACAGGTGCCATTGGGGCAGTAATAACTATAGCAGCCTGGGGAGCACTTATCCCGCTGTTTATCCTTGCAGCCGGAACAATCCAAAACCTCTGTAAGGATATGAAATTTGTATAAGAAATCAAGATTTAGAGAACTTTAATTTTGATATAGGTTTTAAGGCACTTACTCACCGCTCTCCTTGCACTCCGAGGTACTGCAGGCCAGGAGTGGCGGATTGGGTGGCATCACCACCCTTTTAGGGTTTTCCTCATGAACGATCTTCGGGGGCTTGAGGTAAACCACAGGGGCCGAACAGACCCTGGGATCGCAGAACTTCTTCTCCTTGGAGGAACACACCCAATTGGGGGCGTAGTTGATGCAGATGCGTGGACTCTTCACAAAACAGCAGCCCGGCCCAGGATTACGACCCGGAAATGGTTCATCGACCACCGGTTGCTCCGTAGTTGGCTTCACACTGGAAAATATCCATGGACGTCTGGTTGTCGTTGTTGTTGTTGTTGTTGGTGGGGGGGCCACAATATTGTCTGGTACGTTTGCGGGTGTACTTAAATCGTAGGTTTTATCCTTATCCGGATCGTAGGGTGCGGCTGTAATGTACTCCACTCGGTTTATATTTTCGCTGGTCACCGTGTACTTGTGCTCATTGTGTATCACATTGCCAATCTCAATGATTGTGGTGATATATCCTGGTTCCTGGCAACGTTTACCATACCAAACAGTTCCCGCCGGGCAGGCCGATAAAATGCAGCGACCAGCGTAATATTCACCCTCTGAACAGACGATTTTCCGGCATTGCGAGTCGAAGAAAATAAAACCCGGCGGACAGCGAGTCAGTTCATCAAGAACGGGAGGCGGAACCGGAATTGGTTCAGTTGTGGTTGTTGTTGTCGTTGTAGTGGTGGCTTCTGTTGTTGTGTGTAGTGGTAGTTGGTTCTGTTGTTGTAGTTGTTGTGGTTGTTGTGGGTTCTGTTGTTGTAGTTGTTGTAGTTGTTGTGGGCTCCGTTGTTGTTGTAGTAGTTGTTGGTTCCGTTGTTGTAGTCGTTGTTGTAGTAGTTGGTTCCGTTGTTGTTGTAGTTGTAGTTGGTTCTGTTGTTGTGGTTGTTGTAGTGGGTTCCGTTGTTGTGGTTGTTGTAGTGGGTTCCGTTGTTGTGGTTGTTGTTGGGCGTTCTGTTGTTGTAGTCGTGGTTTCAAAGGGGCAGGGTTCTGGATTTGTCCGATAACACAATCCATCAGTGCTAAGAAAGTAACCTGAATACAAATAAGAAAACAAGATTGTAAACTTTTACCAGACAATATTTTGGAAAAATTCTTACCAGGTGGACACTTAACATTAGTCTGTGGGTAGCATTTTCCATCTGTGCTTAGGTAGTGGCCTAGTAAAAGAATAAAGAATAATTTAAATCAAGAAAGTGTTAAAGAGATGTTCATATACATACGATCAATAATAATTTTTAAAATTATTTGATAGTACACACAAAAAAAAAATTGTCAAAAAGTCCCCAACCAGAAAAAATTTTAAATTTTGTCAAGGATATAGGTATGTGTCTTTGCTAATTGTGTGTATTTGTTGTTGTGAATGTAACTATTTACTTAGTAGAATTGACTATTTTTTGTGGTTGGGGCATGTTTGACAATTATAACAGTTGATTTTACCAAGTTTTTTTATTGTGTGTAAAATTGTTAATATTTATAATACTTATTGAAAGCCTAACAATGTTAATAGGGTTGCTTATATAAATAAATCATTTAAATCCCAACCCAATTGGGTCGCAATTTATTTATTTTAATTTTTGTTTATATTGCATGCTATTTAAAAACAATCTGTGATTATTTTTACTAATGACCACACAAAGTTGCTGATAATATTGGCCAACAGTTCGTATACATAATTATTTTTAGTACCCTGCGATCCGAGGTCTGCGAGAGAGATAGCGATCTTACCTTCGGGACAAGTGGATGAGCTGTAGCACTTGCCGTCGATATACTGGTATCCCGCCGGGCACAAGGGATCCTATGGAATAACATGTGCTTTAGCATCGGGAAGCTATGATCAGATGAGTTAGCATTGATTTACCAAGATATCTGCTTGAGCATTTCCGCAGATTGCATTGATGAATAGCCAGGCGAGCAGAAACGATCTCATCGACTTCGTAGGCATTCTGCGTGAGTTCCGGATCGAAATCTCCGTAATCTGGGACAACGATTCGCGATGCGCGGCTGTCCGCTTTTAAAGAGAGACTAAACTATTCGATCCGGCGGTGAGCTCACTGGGATGATTCTGAATGGGAAGCATAATTGCTGGCGCCGCGATAACCTAAACCCCAGATAATGGTGAAGGTCGCTCGGCTATAGCCAGAGCTTCAGCTGTTCCTGATCCGTAATCGGTAAGTCGGGTTCAGTTCGAATCGGCATGTCTGATTGGAAAGTGCGTTCCCGGCTGCTGCCGCTGCTGCTGCTAATCTGTTTTGGATTATTCGCCTCCGAGGTTATCGGCAATTTAGCTCCGAATCCCTGCCAGAATGGTAAGTTCAACTTGGTTTTCTAATATCTTTCGGTTAGTCAGTGATGTAACATATATTCCAGGTCAGGTTTATGCCAATGGCGGTTGCAGTCCCATTGTTGTGAATATCTTCAATGGCTTGTGCGGCGGTCAGACGGGGATTACTTGCAATCCTGTCAATACGGTAGTTGTTCCTGGTACCCCTGGTTGTCCCAATGCTCCAGTGAAACCGGTAACTCCTGATTGTCCGAATGCTCCTGTAAATCCTATTGTGGATCCGGCTACTCCTGTGGTTGTTCCTGGCAATCCTGCATGTCCAAATGCTCCCTTAAAACCTACGGTAGTGGATCCGGTAACTCCAGCTTATCCCAATGATCCTGTAAAACCCACCGTTGTTCCTGGTACTCCGGCATTTCCCAATGATCCTGAAAAACCCACTGTGGATCCTGCTTGTCCGAACGCTCCTTTGAAACCTACAGTAGTAGATCCTGTAACTCCTGCTTGTCCGAATGCTCCTTTAAAACCTACAGTAGTGGATCCGGTTACTCCTGCATGTCCCAATGCTCCTGTTAAACCCACAGAGGTTCCTCCTTCTTGTCCTAATAGTTGTCCCAATACATGTCCCAATTCGGGCAATACCAATTGTCCCAACAATGGTACTCCTTGCCCTACTCCTTCACCCGCAACTCCCCAACCAACTCCAGCTCCTCAACCGAACACTACACCCCATCCTGACCCAATACCATCACCTACTCCCCCACCGGATACCCTTCTCCGTTGTCCGAAGGGAACCATCCTGGTGAGAGGCCAGTGCCGCCCACTTTACTGCGGAGGCCAAGGAATATACACCGATGGTCACTGCATCCAGGCCCGCTGTCCTGCAGGATACGCTTGGACGGGCATCCGATGCTCAAAGCCCAAGCCCGTGGAACTGGGAAACATCCACATAGAGAACACTATCCACCAGTCATCGGGAACTCTGCCCCATCTGATCACCAACAATGTGAACAACCTGCAGGTCAACGCCTCCATCGCCATCCAAGGACAAACCTCCGAGGAGGAGGAGGATGAGCAGGAGGTGGAGCATATAGTGGTTCCCCAGCCGCCTTCTCGACCCTGCTGCAATGTGTTTGCGCCCCGGATTTGCACCACTCAGGCGGCTCAGGTGGGATACAAGTGCTTCAGCAGGAGCCAGCATCAGTGCGGTTCCTTCTGCAGTGCCAACAAGGTGGTGCTGGCACCGCCAAATGTAACCACCTGGACGGAGGCCGACTCCCAGATGCTGGTCATGCCACCCAATTGGGCGGGTCAGAACTGCCAGTCCATCGGCGGCATCTGCCAGCAGGCTCAGAGTATGTTTTAATATCAGTTTCAAAGAAATTGAAATATTGTTATACCTTTTATAGATTAAATATTAATCATTTGTGTATCCCCTCTAGACTTTTACGACTGCAGCGGCTGTGCAATGGGTGACGTTTCGACCTGCTCCTCGTACTGCTACTCCTACAAGTGCAGCAGCCACCACTGCGCCTATTTCGAGCAGTCCCAATACTGTTCCCTATATCCTGGACAAATCGGCTGCCGAGCGGCTGATGGATGGTTTCCAAGCCCGTGAAACTCAACTAGATCAAACTATACAAAACTAAAGATCTAAAAATAATTGTTTCCTTTGTCAGTGAGTAATAAATTTACAACAAAATGTAAAAGATTCTCTTTATAAAGTAGTTATCTATACCTATTTCTTGCGTAGATATTACTAGAACAATCAATTAGTCATGACCGATAGCTGTCATGGAATTAGGTTATGCAATCGCATTTGATACGAACTGTATTCCTGACCACTCACAACAAAAAACTAAATAAACATTAATAATTAAATATATTTTAACCAAGTTAATACCTAAAGCCCTTCAAAATCTCTCTAAATTCTTTACTTCCTTGATAATAATAGTTTGCCAAGTTGACGTCACAGGGCTAAGTGTTGATATGAGGCAGTGCGTCATTTTTAAAAATTCCAAGCGCCATACCAATAAAAAAAATAAGAGCTTTAAATTTGGCAGTTTCATTTATTTATATATTTAGTAAAGATTTTAAATGAGTTCCCATAGGTTGTGTGAGCTCTAAACTTGGTTAGTTGGGTGCAAAAACCTTATCAGCCTTACAATAATTATAATCGTTCGTTTTTCTATAATTGTGCAGCATGTTGAACCGTAGAATTCCGAGTGATTTGGGTGGCAATTGAGTGAAAGCTTTGCCAGCAATCAATTCTTTGATAGTGTTATCTAACCTTATCTTCAAGGGTAGGTGGGGGGTTGGGTGGGTGGTTCCTTAGCCGCCACTCAACCACTGCAGTTGGGACTCTACTTTTCGCACCTGCGGACGTACCATAAAATCGTTGCGAACCGAAGTAACCGCCAAACATTATCGATAATGCCGCATTCCAAGGTGAGTAACAAACTACCGGGATCACCAAAAGTCCGAGAATTCCGGCTGTTTTTAATGCTAATTGGAATTTTTAAAAAGCCAGGTGACTAAACCACTGCCAAAAAACTTCAAGGCAATTATTTTCTTTCGCACTTTTCTTATCAACCGATTGTTATGAAATTTTGCCTGATTGTCAGATGGTAGCGAATTTGATGGGCCTATTAATTTTGAAGATAACATCACATTTTATTGATTTCGGCGTCCTAAAGTAGTGGACAAATAAAGTAGAATAACTAATAAATGAGCTATTAATAAAGTTATTATTATGAAAATATATTTCTTATTTTTTTTAGTTAATTATTTTGGTATTTTTTATAATTTTTTTTGTTTTATAAAAATTTGATGACCCAAACTGATTGATTCACACTTTGATTTTGTTTATTTTTTGTCTGTTAATCATCGACAACGAAAGCGATGAGATGTTGAATAAAGGTTGGAAATCTAATCTTATCTTAGAAGAGGGAATACGGAAATATTTAAAGTAAATGGCTGGCTTCCCTATTTCAAGTCAAGAAAATGTTTATACCTATGTATAATCAGCGATGAAGTAATTTTTCAGGCGATTAGCATTATAGCCAGGAATTTTAAGAAAAATATTATTTAAATTTTAAATTTTATAGCGGGGACTTAATAAACCAGAACTAATTGTTCAATTACTTTTGCAGCTGCACCTGTGGATGGTAATGGGACTCCTCCTCCTGCTGACCTTTGCCACCAGCGCCGAGGATCAGCTGAAAAACAGCACGATAGTGGTGCAAACTCCGCTCCAAAACTACGAACAGCCCACTCTGCGGGACTACGAGGAGTGTCAGGCGAACAGGGATAATTGCCTAAATGTCTGCGATGGCAAGCAAGACTGCGAGGAGGAGTGCCCTGTGTGCCCGGAGCTCTATGAAAAACCCCTGATGGTGCAGGGCGTCAACGATACGGATTTGGTGGCACCTCCCCAAGCGCCCATTAATACCACCAATATTATTCGCCTCACCAACGAGATCAACAACATAATCGAGCACCAAATCCTGAATCGGAACGAGGTCAATGTCCAGGTGCAGCAGAATGTCTCGCAGGTGGGAGGACGTTTTGGACTGGGCTACAGTGAGCAGGGATCCTGCTGCTATGTCCTGCGTTACGATCGGGAGTGTGAGGCGGCGGATGGACGTAATTGCAAGGAGAAAAGCCGCCAGAGGGTTTGTGGCGAAAGGTGCCAGGCCAGAGTTATGTTGGTCAAGAGAGTGGTCCAATGTGATGACGAAGATACGAACGAGTGCAAGGAGACCCTCGAATATGTGCCGAGGAGGAGGAGACACCAGTCGAGAAAGTCCACCCGATCCACGGAGTGTCAATACCTTGGCAACAGCTGGCCCTATTTCACTTGTGGCCAAAGTTTGGGACAAACTGGAGCCTTGGTTCAGCCACCGAGGGTGAAGCGCTCCACCTGCCAGCAGTGTCTCAACTATCCCTATGGATACATCCTGCAAAACGGTCTGCCCGCCCAGTGTGCCGGTTGCTTCCAGGGACTCGGAGCGACCATGATGCCCATGTACAGTTCTCCCTACATGTACAACCCATTTATGGGATATCCAGCGGTTGGCAACTATCCACAAAATAATAATAACAATGGAAATAATAATGGAAATAACAATGGAAATAATAAAGTAGATAGCAGCATCGCAGGCTCCGGAGACGATGGTTGGATTCTATGCGACGATGATAACATTGAGAATTGCCTAAACAACAAGGATGACAAGGTCGTTCAGCAGGGACCCCCTGCTCATCTGGAACAGCCGACGGGAACGGATATGGATTACGATTCGGCCGAGAACAACGTTGAAGTCATGCGGAGAAGAAGACGCCGTCATGACCGCCGCAACTTTGTGCCATCCTCTTATAGTAAACGCCATCGCAAGGACTAAAGATCTATTCCAAATTCAACAACAAACTCTTGAGATTTTTTGCAAACCCTTTGCCTCAATATCTAATAGTATTTTTGGTGAACCAAAACATAAAGAATAATTTATATAAAACTACTGCTACACTCGCCACTTGTATATAATATTTTACCGAATAAAGGATTTCTTCAAAGCCCTAATATTTACTTATTTTTATGGCCATTAGGGAACAAATATTATAAATGCTATCGATTCCACAGTATTGCTGGGAGGTCGAACTATTTATGGTTGCCATACAGTGCAGAAATACCACAACTATTTTTATATAATCCCGATAACTTATCAGCGGTTGAGTGCAATTAACATCCAGGCAGAGTGTACTTTAAATAACGATTTATTTGATAGGCAGGGTACGGAGCAGGGAGACCTCGTTCTCCTTATAGACTAAACAACGTTTAATAAAATCTGGATTCGTCCTGCTCGAATGCTTTCGCTTGCGATCGGGGCATACATAATTGTTAATATTTTTGATTGGATGTGAAAACATTTGTTCTGGCATTTCAATTGCAGGTAGATAGTTTCGTGGGCGTCTGGGCGGGGCTCTCAATCGCCCCCTTCTCGATGAACAGTGGTGGAACAAGACTACTAGAACTTATGGTAATATTGCGCGTATGTTGAATTTAGTTGGTTTTTTCGCTACAATTTTAAAGGCCGTCAGTTTGGCGAAGAGCTCTACTTGATGCCCAATTCCTTGAGTTCGGTTTCCTCATCCACAGAGTCCTCATCATCTGAACCGTGCACCGATGGAGCTGGAGTGGTGTGGCCTGTTGGAATAAATAATAATATTATTATATCACTTAATTTATTTCTATGTATTTCCATTTTTAAAGCATTGTAACAACTTTAATCAGTTTATTAAACTACTGTTGCAATATTCTAGGTGTCTAAAAGTATTCAATGATTTTTTCTGGTCCTTATCAGCATATGTAATATAAATGCATATATGCACACATGAATATAAAATTAAAATAAATCACTGCTTACTTTTAGACCTGCATTTATTTTAATAATAATGATTCTCAAATATACAAGCATAGAAAGGTAAAAGTGGAATGTGCAACAGACTTTTTATTCAAAACTCTACCTAAATAGTCAACAATTAAAAACTTTTCTTTTAACAACTGGAATGTTTTGCAGTGTAATTTATACAAATTTTTAAAAGGCCTAGCGATCTGTCTCTTCTTCCTCCCACTTACGCGATGAGGTTGGGCTGGGCGGTTCGCTGTGCGGTCGCGAGAAAATCAAATTGTTTTTCGATCCGTAGAGAGTCAGCTCGTCCACATAGTCCGGGTAAACAGCCTGCAAGGCCTTAACCCTGGCCTGTCTGTAGTACTACAAAGATGATGCATTTATATTATTAAGGAGGGTTCTAAAATAGTATTATATATAATACTTACAATGCCCAGGGTACGCCAGTCCAGCAGATCGCTCAGACGCTCCGTGCGGTTACGCTGGATGATGCGCTGGCGGCGGTTCAGCCGGGAGAAGTCCATCATGAAGCTGGAGAGCTGCTGCACGCTGTTCTCCAAGCCAATGTAGCGACGATCCACGATGTAGATGCCGTAGGACTTGGGGTCACTGATGTGCTCCTCCATGAAGCAGCCGAAGCCGGACAGATTGGTGGTCACGCTGGGGATTCCCATCACCGTGCACTCGGCGGGTGTGTAGCCCCAGGGCTCGTAGTACGAGGGGAAGACACCCAGGTGGCAGCCGCGCACGAACTCCTCGTAGTCGATGCCGAACAGGGGGTTCGTGGAGGTCAGGAACTCCGGATGGAAGACCATCTTCACGCGATCGTGACGCGAGTTGAACAGATGGCAGCGACGGATCGAGGAGAGAACCGGATCGTTCCAATCGTCGGCCACATTGTGCGTGGTCACCGGCGGCATCGAATCGCGCTGCATGGCGAACATACAGCGCTTGATCTTCACCAGATCCTCCTTCTGGAGCAGATCATCGGCACTGGGGATGTTGCCCTTCAGGCAAGTGTCGAACATCCGCTTGCCCACCGCCTGTTGGACGTTGTTGATCGTATCGCGCAGCTGCTTGATCACCGCATGGCCACGCAGCGAGTCCACGTTGAAGTTGTTCGTCTTGGTGGGGAAGATGAGGAAGGCCACCACCGTGGTGTCCGGCTTCTCGTGCTTCAGCATCGCGTTCAGGCGAGCCAGGGCCTCGATGAAGATGTCGGCTCCCTTGTTGCCGAACTCGTAGCGACCGGCGATGAAGAAGTACAGGGTCTTGTCCAGATCAAAGTCAATGTGGCTGTGGGATATAGACGATTGATTAATAATATTATTAAAATATTTAAAGTACTAAACTTTAAAAACATGATTGATAAGGAATCATTAAATATAATATAAGCAATCCTTGGGTTTTCATGAGTTCTGATTCCAGGTAAACATTTAATCACCAAATCTATTTAAATTGTAAGCTTGCTCCATAATCTAGTTCACATTAATTTCGAAATCACCAAGTCTCATGCAAACATTGAATTACTATAAATTTGAAATCATCATAATCATGCATGTAGATTACAGATAGTCATGTTTCGATCGATTAACCTTTATTCAAGGGTGTAGAATATTGAAGGCATTTCCGCATAACATTGAGCAAACAAAAAATACTATATGTCCTGATAACTCTGCATTTTCCACAGATTATATAGACTCACCCGTAAAAGTGTCCCCGTACGAATTCGTTGATCTTCTCCTTGGCGACGGCGTGCAAGTTCTGGAACTCGTGGATGGCCGAGAACTTCTTCACATTCAGGCCGTTCGGCGTGATGATGTCCGGCTTGCGTTTGAGCAGATGCTCCGCCTCGTAGCCCGTAATCTCCGAGACGGTGGTGAACACGTGAGCCAGGTGGGTGGCCCCTCGCTCCAGGCAATAGCGATGGTAGATCTGGCGCTTGCCCGCCTCCTCGTCCACGGCGAACTTATCCAGGTTGTTGTAGAAATCGGTGTTGCCGGCGCATAGATAGCGACCCAGCAATGTGGCGTGGGTGGTGAAAACGGTGGCAATCTCCACCAGACGAGTGCGTAGCACAATGAGAGCCACTCCGGCCTGCCACTCATGGAAGTGGGCCACAATCCTCGGGGCACTCAGCTCGTTGTTCTGCGAATAGGTCACGGCAAAGTTGCGGAACTCCTCCAGGAACTCGGCAATCATGAAGCCCAGGATAATGGCATCGTTGGTCTCGATATCCAAATGAGGTATTCCAATGTGGCACTTCTCCCACATCTCCGACTTGAACTGATCCAACTTCCAGGCGGCGGATCCAATGTCGAAGAGGATCAGCTGGGGATTTCCGTCCACCAGCCAGCGACCGGTGTGGATTTTGTAGCCACGCGAGCGCATGGAGTTCACGGCATCCAGAAGGGGATTGCCCCGGGGGAACTCCATCTCCTCCATCTCGGTGCGGGCACAGTTCTCCTTGTAGGGACCCATCATGCACAGCTGCTCGCCCATCTCCTCGGTGGAGACGTAGGCCTTCGACCGGATCACCGTGTAAATGCCGCCCACCTTGTTGGCCACCTCCCATGCCACCTCGAAGTTCCATCGGTTCTCCCGCGAGGCGATGTCCCCGCGATCAAAGTAATCCTTCAGGTCCGCCCCGGACTCCACTCTCGAAAAGCGACGATTCATCTGGAAAGGCGGGAAGAATATAATTTTAATTAGTATTTTATTACTGGATGTCTTGGTTTTTCCCTTTCAAATCCCCACCCTCAGGGCATAGGAGGTGGACTCATTGTCCTCGAAGCGATAGGACTGCTGCCTGCGCATCTTCTTGATATGCTGGGAGTGCTTTAATCTAGGCGCCGCCGATCTATAGCTGAACCTCTCCGCTGAGGCTCTCGTTGCGGACTGATAGTGTCAACTAAATTTAGCCACCGGCTTGACCCATATTACAAGCAGCGATTCCTTATCGCCTTACAGTCGTGCATGAAAAAAAATCGTATACTGCCTACATAAAATTCAATAAATATATTAAAAAAAATCTCAGGCTAAATAATAGATTATTAGAGACATAAGTAAGTTGAAAGTTGATTAATTCAAGTTCCAGTAAGTCTTGGTAATTTCTCTCAGTGCATCGACCGCTCTTGATGTTGTATTAGCTGGGCTGGTCATTGTCATCACACGCCGGCATTTGTTGCATCACCACGCAGCGAGGTGCGATCGATCCGCTATCAGCCGAATGCAGTTGCATCGGTGCAGTTTATGGGCTGATAAGCCCCGCCTATGCGACATCGCCCATGTCCCTGACAGTCGGTCATTTATGTACATTTAATGGTATATACGAATACGAACGTGCCATTTTCTGTACTTATAGATGGGGACGCACGTTGGCCGTCCATAAAGCAAAGGTCTATTTTCGGATGTCGGAAATGTCCGACATCATCGGGCAAAGATGAGTTTGCCAATTTTCCGCTCTATATGTATACGGGTAAAATTTGGCAAATGTTTTCATTGTCAACGTCACAAATTGAGAGGAAAATGCTGTAAGCGCCAGTTGCCAATGAATACAGTTTTGGTTACAAATTATCAAAAATAGGGGAAATTCAAAGATGTACTTAATGTCCAAATAGTATACTTAATTAATTTAATAATTGTATTATATTTTTCCTATTTATTCAACTGCTGACAAGTTTTCCTTCATCAATTCAAAGTTCTTCTATGTTATAAGTACACTGGGTGTGGAATTTTTAATTGGATATTGTCCAGAATGACCTTGACAAACAAAGAATTTTAGAGACCAATAAAATACATTGAACTCACAGAAACTTTTTGCCCAATAGACTTTAATTAATTTTTTAAGACATGAAAAGCATTTAACACTAATCTAATCGGTGTTGACATAATAAATAACAATTTAACTTTTCTAACTTTAACTTATTTTAAGCCAGTTAGTTAAAATTGGAAATTATTTTATTAGAATTCAAAAGTAAATTAATTATGGAAATAAAATCCGATAGAACCAGTTTTTGAACCCCATCCCATCAGACTACTTTCAGAGGTCACATTTTGGAATACTGCTATCTATCTTTGCACAAATCACAATTAAGATACATGGCCTCAGATTATCTTTGTATCTTAACATTTTTCCAGGACTCTATTCACTTTATCCGCCACCAGAGGGCGTCATTTCCGGATAAGGAGGAGGATCTCTCTCTTCAATTATCACTCAATTCCGTTGCACTTGTCTCCTTCGCACTTTTCACTCAGAATTTTGTTTGCAAAACAATTGACGAAGGAATGCGAGAAAAAGTAAAAGTGAGGAAAAACTTTTGGCACGAATTCTATCAATTGAACAATTGTCGACATCTTACACTTGATAATTTTTATTCAATTACGAGGAAAGAGGTGAAAATTAAGGCTCTCGCTCGCTGTCTCGCTTGCACCCACACACACGCGCTGCTGCAACGCAACTCCAAGAACAACAACAACAACGACGGCAAGCAGCTGAGAGACCTTAAGTGTACTTTCTTATGTGTGTGTTTGTGTGTTTGTGGCAGGCAGAGATATTTTTTCATTGCCAGAACAGCCGCTAAAGTCAAATAAAGGTCAGTGGCAGTGCTTCTCGGAGAGAGAGAGGGAGAGAGAGCATTAAAAATTGTTCACCATTGTTGGTATAGTTGGCTTCTTGCGCCCCTTTTTGTTATTGTTTTTTAAACATTTTCGTTGCTGTTGTTGTTATTGTTGTTGGTTTATTCAACCCGCTCAACAAGTTTTCAACTTGATAATTTTGTTTTTGCTGCACTCTGAGGTGGGGCGAACGAGAGAGAGAGGGGGAGAGAGCGGTGGGGGCGCCAGGAATTCACATTAGGTTGTACTCTTTTCTTTTTTTTTTGTATTTCCATGCGGCCGGCGCATTGATAAGACTTATAACGCTTATCACCGCCATTTGTTTATGTTTCGCGTTTATCACTTTTCCAGCAGGTAGTGCGAAAAGTCGGATTTGCATGTTTCCAAGGCGTCCGCTTGGCGCCAATAGCAAAATGCAATTGCAAAAAAAACCGCTGATAACGACGTTTGTTTGTATTATATTTGCATTTTCATGGGTGTGTGGGTGGGAGTAATTCGAAATTTTGGCACGCGCACATAAGTAAATTCTGGGAAACAAAATCACCTTAGAGCCACAGCAGTCGCTGTTGTTGGCCACACGAAACAAAACGAATAACTGAAAAAGAATTCGAAAACAAAAAGAAAATCCATGGGCACCCGGGTGGGTTCTTGTTGTTGTACTGCAGAGTGGGAGTTTGCGCAGAGAGAAATGCGGAGAGAGCGCCAGGAGAAGGAGAGAGCGACCAGGTGAACAGCGTGACCGTGTGAGGGGCGGTCGAAAATACATATCTGCTTAAATTCAAAAATCGACTTTGATAAATAAGTATATGGAATTAAGAGATAATTTAGGTCACTTTAAATCAACTCAAAAAATTATTTTTGACTTTTAAAAAAAGTTTAAAATATTTGTCAGTTTGAAAAAAATTAACTTGGGAAATTACTATTTTTAAGTTTAGAGCAAAAATGGCATGCAATACTAAAAATGTTCCAGGCAATATTACAAATTTTAATTTTGTATAAAGATTTTGAGCAGATATTTCAAGCAATATTTAAATTTTAATTTTTGATAGAGTTTTGAGTCTTTACAGTTTTTCATTTAAATGAGTTATCACTTTGAACAATAATAAAGTTTATGTTTAAAATCAAGCGCCAACGTAAGCAAGAAACGTAAGCCTCATTGCCAGCCACCAAAAAAATACCACTGTGAAAAAAAGGGCGGGAATTTCGAATGGTGGAAAGTACAGAATTTCAAAATTAATTGTCCAATCAGAACTTATATTATTATATGTTCTTTTAAAATATATTTATATAAGTTGTTTAAAACTGATTAATAAATATAATACAATAAATTAAAATTAATACAATCCTGGAAAATACTTAAGAAAAGTGAACACTCCATTATTTCATTTATTTCGATTTATTTTAAAAGGTTTAGTTATCTTGTAAACCATTTTGTCCCTTTTCCATTTATTTCAGTGGCTAACTTAATTATGGCGCCCATTCATTAGAGTTCAAATAAAATGTAACAGAAAAAGCATTTATCCTTCTAAAAAAAATTCCAAATATATAATGCATTATTACGCTAGCATAACAACATATTTTTATACAATTGTTTCCAATTTGATCAAAAATGTCTTTATAATTTTGTTTTCGAATAAAGCTAAGTTTCACCTTGATCCAAATCAAGTTATCTATATAAACCTCTAATTGCCCACCGTCAGAGCTCACCTTGAATTTCACTCAGTTTTCGCATAAAAAGCCATATTTCACAGAAATATGAACAGTTGGTCGTAACCTTGCTCTATAAACAATTTAATGTCCGCTCACTTAACCTCAATTAAAACTGGAGGATGGACACGCAATTTCCCTGTCGCCTTTTCAATTCCCTTTCTTCCAGCCGAAGCTTTCGTTTTTATGTTTATTAATTGAAAAGTGTGAAGAACAGGCAATCATTTACCAATAGAAAGAGAGGGAGACGGAGGGGTAGAAAGAGATGGGGCGAGGATATCTAGGTCAATTGAGTGACCGCAAATATTTCAATATCATTTAAGAGTTCTTTCTTTTCACCTTCACAGAAGTTCTCCATACGAATATTAAGAAATATTAAGAAAGGATATCTTTAGTGTTGAGTCACTCTGTCGCCAGGTGGCGCTGCAGCATCAGATGACTTTATCTGCGGCTCACAAGGTCAAAGGACATTAATATTATTATTACCTCCTCTTATTTCTCTGCCTCACACTCTTGTTTACATCTCGTCTGCTTTGAATGTCTTTGAAGCGGCTTGCTCTTTGTGTCCTTGATAAACATCCATTGATAGCAGACACAATGCCACAAGGACAAAATCAAAAGTGCCAGCTTTTATGTTTATGACACATCCTTGCTAGTTAACTGTAAATCATTTTGGCTTGCATTTAGTTCACTTGTTTCAACCTCTCCTTTCGCAACCCACCACCACCTCCAGATTTTAGTTAGTTTTGCCATTTCCTGCGACGACAATTGTCACAAGGATTCACATTTACAGTTACAGTTTATAACCGCACACTCACTGGCTTATCTGTGGCCAGTGAAATAACGAAAATATTTCGGGGAATTGTTGGGTCAAGGACAAATTCTGAATATCATGTTTTGGTCCTGTGCCAAAATAAATAAACGTGTGTGCGGATTTTTAATTAAACTAGAGTTCTTGGAATTTTTCTTTCATTAATAAAAACGATGAAAGTAGTATAGAATTTTAGTCAAGTTTTTACAGTTTTTAAAGACCTATAGTTTGCTGCAAAAAGAAAGTATAATCAAATCATAATTCAGACTTATCTGCAACTATCATCCAAAAAAAATGCTATGACACGGGAATACGAAAATAAACGAGAATAATCGAGGCCAAGCGCCTTGACCACGCCATTAAGAGCTTAATTAAAAACTTGGCCATAATTCATTAGCCACCATGGCCGGGCACGTGAACTCCGAAGAATAGGCGATGGGTAGGAATTCAACTTAACCGACTTAAGGTTAAGGGACGTCCGAGTCGAATGTGACTAATTTATGTCATGACACCCCCGACTAAAGCGACTCATACCAAACCAACCGCTGTCGAAATATTGCAGGACAATAAAGATAACAACGAAAGAAGCTTCGAGGTTGCGTTGATTGCGTTTATGCGGCACAAGAAGCCAAGACAGCTGGAAACAACGGATAACCTAGAATCTCGACGTAAGGATACTCACTAAAATGTTGGTTAGAAACATGTAAATTGAATGTATTAAATAAAAAGGATTAGCATTTTTGGAAAGAAAATAATACTTTCATTTTACCATATAAAAATAAATATCACTCATACGACTGAGTGGTCCCAATGTAAGGAAAAATAATAAATACAGTGGGAAAACCAAGCCTATACCAAATATATCCATTTATTTGACATTGACATTATAAATATAAAATATTTTAAAAATAAATAAACCCAATACGCCATCCTATCACTTATACCTTGTAAAAAGTGTTGCCTACTGGGCGGCGCATGCGTTTACACGCGCCGAACATGCAACATGGTGAATGTGAATGGCAAACGTGGTTGCCGCTGTGGGTGGTGGGTGGTGGTTGCGCACCGGAGGCTGTTCTGCCACTGTTTGTATACAAAAAAGGCGCCACAGCAGCAGGAACAGGCAGCAAAAACAGTAGCGCCGCAGCAGCTGACGACGCGAATTCGAAGTTCGAAAACGGTTATCAACAAACGCCGAGTATCTGTGTGAGTGCGTGGCTGTGGCTGTGTGTGTGCACTGGGGGCAACTGTGTGGGTGACTGCCTGGCGATGGCAGATGAAGCCCATCAGTTGGCGGCTGTTGCACGTTGCGTGCGGTTTCGTTGGGCTCCGAACTCCGAGCTGCGTGCCCTGAACTCCGAACACACATCCTTCGTGTCCTCGGAAAGTATTCAAAGTGCGTTCCGCTGTCGTTGTCAGTTGCTGGCTTTTTAATAACTCACCAGCGAGGGGCAACTAGTCGCAAATACTATGTGTCGACTATCGCCAGGACAAGTGCCAAACCTGTCATTTACTATTCGCCATTGGCGGCAGTCGGTTGTCCTCGCGCATCTCAGCTGAGCTTCGAAGTGGTGATCGGTTCAAACCTATATTGAAAGTTCCTTGAAACTGTTTGTAAAGTAATAGGTCCTGTTAAATTAAAAAACCAATAAATAAAATGAACAAGTAATCAAATAATATTAATAAAAACATTTAAACGGTATTTTTCAAGATTAAAGAACTAATAAGTAGATCGGATAAAATATTTCAAACAGAACTCTTACAATATAATAGCAATAAAACTAATGTACCTAAACTTCAACAAAAGTCTGCAAAAAAAACTGCATATGAAACAATATACAGATAACTAAAATATACCTACTAAACATTAGTTGTCAAAAATTATAATAAATATTATAAAAAACACACAAACCAGATTCTTGAACAAAAACTATAATTTTTGAAATATTTCATACGCTAAATGTGTTTGTCCAAAGTCTACAAATTGTTTCAATAATTTTCAAATGAATGACTAAAGATAGAACACCAATAAAATATTTAAAAGCGCAATAAATAAAAATAATACAGCAGTCCAACACAATGTAAATATTTAAACAAGAAAAATTAATTTGCAAAATCCTAGGCAATAATAAATTATGTTAATAATTCCCCTACGCACTTTACACAGTTTTAATTAATGTGTTCCATAAACGCTTTGCTGTGGTATTAAGCATACGCCCGGTTGGCCCAACTTTTTCCCGTTGCACCTGCCACAGTAAAATCCTCTGAGGGGCGACATCAAAAACCACTTTATAATGCGATTTGCAGGAAAAACCAGTTAAATTGCGTAATTAATTCAAGCGAACAGCGCTAGAAGCGAAGACAGTAGCATCGCCGTAGCTCTTGCAGAAGAAACCAAAATTATAATGAAAATAACTCAGCAACCGAGGCGTAGGCTTCTCTATTTGGCTACGATGATACCCTATAATTTAACTTAGGATTTGAAAAATGTATTTAATATGACTCGATTTCTTGATAGGAATTAGGGTTACTATAAATATTCCTACAAATATTCAAAGATATACATTCTTTTGAAGTAGTAACTTATTTATTTAAATTCATATAATATAAATTTGAATTGAATAAAATAAAAGGACTATCAAATATTCTTATTTTTATAAAAATAACATCATACAATTACACCTTATTTTCATGAATATTAAGTTGTTAGAGTATTTCTAGCTTCTGTCTTAGGAAACCAAAGGCTAATTTGCTCTTTAAATTTGTTATGCATTGTTGAAGCCGTCGGGCAAGGACCTGCTGAAAAGCGTGGGAGAAAAGTAAAGGAAAGGCATGGCAAGAGTTCCCTCAAGTTATGCTGAGCGCATCAATTTTTCAGGCAATTTAATTGAAGAGCTCTTAAGAATTTTTCGTATTCAAGCAACGCAAACTGAATCACTTTATATGACGAGCTGAGATTCATTTATCTCGGCAATAATTTGGCTGTCACGCCTGCACATCGGATGATCCCCCGACCCGCAGACGTTCAAATCCGGCTAAAACCAAACGGAAATAAAAACACGCAGCAAAAAATGAAATGAAATCAAATAAAACCGAATTATATGAGCAACGCGGGCCCTTAATACGTATTCCTTGTTCATCCCCCCATTCCGTTTTCTCTTGTTTTTTGAGCAGGTTAAGCGGCCCGCAAATCCGCATCGTGTAATGAAAATCAAAGTACATAAATATAAAATTAAATGTCGTAAATAAAATAAAAAATACCATCAGGACATATAAAATATGTATATGTGAATGTGTGTAGCGACGCGACTCGCGAGGCGACAAAGCGAAATTTAAGAAACGTGCCACATTAAATATTTAAGAAACTCAGAAAGTCGACAAAAGCATAAGGAGAATAACAGCGTTTGGTAAGCTAAAATTAACTTGATTTATTTTTATTAACGTGGAACCTTGAGAGTATTTCTTATTAATCAGATGGCTTTAATTAAAGTAAATAATAAATTTAAGCAGTTTAATCAAAATTATCATATCATTAACTAAATCCCAAGTCACAATGACAGTCTGTATTAATTGAATTAAACATCTTTTAACAGAACAGGCTCCTTTCCCTCTTTTTTCCCTTCAAAAGCCAAAAGCCAATCTAATTTTTTATTTATCCCCACATACCGAGAAATTATAGGCGCATCGTTAGCTAATCAATGAGCGGAACTGTGATTTATCAGCTCCCTATTGATTTATTTGAAATGACGCTGAAAGCATTCCACATCATTCCCTCCCACACCATTACGGTTTTTTTTGGCAACTTTAATGTTTATGTGCATTTAGGGGCAAGTCGTGGGGGCAGGAAATCCCATAAAAACAAAGTCCTGGCCATAAAACATAAGAGATGGTCAGACCAAAGTGCAATCCAAAGAAAAATATCGCATATGTGGCGTAGGCGGCATAAAAAAATTTCTTCATCGGCATTTCATAAATAGTTTTATGTGGCGCATCAAAAATACATAAAATAGGGGAATGAATAAAAGCAAAAGTAAAGTAGCTTTAAAAGGAAAATCATCCAAAGATTTGACATGGGGAAATTGTATTTCGGTTTAGCCCAGCAAAATTCTATGCAAATGAGTTTCGGGGCGAGAAAAGTCTTTTCAATTTTTATTGTTTTTCTGTTCTTGATTTTTTTTGCCAGCGAGGGTTGCCCCACTAAAGGCGCGTTGAAGCGTTGGAATTTGCCAAAAGCCGCCGCAAACAAAACAAAACGAAAGGGGAGCATGAAAACAAATAGAAAATGCCGTGAAAGTTTTATACGATTTCGAAGAGGGCGTGACACAGGACCAAAGGGTTTGCAGAGGCAGGAAAAAATCTCCTGATGAATGGGATGTCAGTTGGGGGGCTTCCGAATATGGGGTTCATATATCCACACATGTATATCGTTTTGGTTGACCGTCTTAAGGGCGGAAATGCAGTCAAAGCCCTGGAATTAGGGGCCAAAACTTGTGTTTGGAAAAGTATAACATTCCTTAAGATAAAAATCAGAACATGATTTATTTCGCATTTTATATTTAAAACAGTTTTGTAAGAGGAAAAATATAATCTAATATTAAATGTTACAGAGACAAAAAAATGTATCTTGCATATTTATGGAAACGTGTCGCTAAAAATAGCCACAAACTTTTATCGACTGTCAATAATTATGGCCATCATATCATAAGCTTATCAGTAGCAAGTGTGATTAGGCTAATCAAGCCGGGGGAAATAAACAAATCGGCAAGTGGCAAGCAAACACAGGAAATGAAGTAAATATGAAAAGAGTGGATGGTAATTAAAGCTACTTTGTGCGGGTGGAATTGGAAATCTATATCCTGGGGGTCATGGTTGCCAGTGCAATAATCGAGCTTCACTCTTATCGGACACGCTGGGTGGCCTAAAAATAAACGAAATATAGATTTTGGGTACCAAAAGAGAGTTATACATGTACTCCCAAAAAACTCTCCTCGTTGGTTGTCAAGTTAATAAACGTAAAATGAGCTTGTCGCATCAACAATACTCATAACAATGAAATGCCCTCACTCCGGCACGTGAGCAGATGATTATACGGTTTTTTTCGGTTATGTCAGCATGTTAATGTGGTTAGGAAGATTTGAGAAAATAATTTATTTAGTATTTATTATATTTATCTGTTTATGGAAATCTTTTTTACATTTAATATTTATTTTATATCTGGGTATCTATTTATTTACCGGGTTTTTGGAACTCATACAATAAATTTTATAAACTAAATATATACTTTACTTAAATTTAAACTTCACTTACAATTTTATTTACCTGGAATCAAATTTCATTTTTTTATTTTCAGTATTGAAGTGTATATAACATTTCGACTTCCCGTAAAAATATTCCCCTTGCTTGAATTTTGTTGCTTGGGTGTTGATTATAATGATAAGCACTTTAACCACAGGCATGCAAATTGCCAGAAGGCAAAAACGTTAAAATTTAACAGCTTTGGCCCCTGCACACACACACACACACTCAAATGTGAAAGTGAGCAGGGAAAAGTCTCCTCAGGCAAATTCAATTTCGAATCCCCTACCGTTCCGTTTTCGTCTTTATTGGAACTTTTCTAGTTCAGCACATTTGACACTTGAGATGGTCCTTTTTCCTATCGCCCTCTCTCTTTCCGATTGCCTCCAGCCTGTCCCTCTCAGTTGTTACGTGTGTGCTCAGTGAACTGTTAAACTGCTGACATGGCCACTCAATCTCACCTTGCAGCAACAGGTGACAGGAACTCGGCTTATTGAAATGTTTTCGACACTTTTTGATTGACAGCAGCAGAAAGAAAACAATTTGTTATTGAAAAATGCTCCCAGATATATTTCGTTGAGGTGAAAGAAGTTCAGGAAATTAAAGTTCATCAAATAATATCATATCGTTTTTATAAGGCCAATCTTGTTCGACTTCAAGAGTGACAGATTTGAAATTGAATTTTATTTACAATAGGGTTCATTTTTGAAGATAATATTCTGTAATTTTATTCACTAGTTCCCTGTACACTCACAAAAAATTTTAGAAAATCGCCTATGGATTTGCTTTACTGGCGATTTTTTCTATATTTCTGAAAAATTTCTTAAATTTAATTCCTTTTTTATTAATTTGAAGAAAATTTTCCTTACCAGTAGAAAATTTGCTTTATTTTAAAGAAAGAAATCGTCAGTGAAGCAAATCCATAGGCGATTTTCTAAAATTCAGGGCGATTCATTTTTTGAGTGTAGTTAAGTGGTTTTCACTTTAATATAACAATTCAAAATAATAATTCAAAACCTTTGAAGACCTTCACTGTTCATTGACTTATGCAATTCGGTAATTATTCAAATATTTCGCTGTTCACTGCATAAATCACAGGGCGCACGTGTCGATAATGTTGGCAGAAAATGCAAAAACACAAAGGAAATCTGCGAGAAAACTTCGGCAGAACCATTTCAGAAACTTTGGCTCTTGGCCCACTCCATTCTGCCACATTTATTCCCCTAAGCTATGGCTAATAATCTGCTCGGGCTAAAAAGATGGCCTGCAGTAGGCTTGGTCCAATAATTCATTCTTGATTTCGGCTTTGGGCCAGCTTCGTGTTAAAGTTTTCCTCGGTTTTCCCTTTTGGTTTCTGTGGTCCACAGATGTCATCCACCGCCTCCCAGCTGGACTGCAGCATATCTCATTCTAATTTGCATTTTTATGTCTGTAAGTGATATTTCTTTTCGCACTCCCACTTCCACAATTGCCGTCTCTTTCCGTGCCCACTATGTCTGCCTCTTTCTCAGCCGCAGTCGGCAGCCAAGTGGAATACAGAATTTTTATGTTCAGTCACATGAGTAAGTGAGTTCTGGGTGGCTTGTGGCTGGAATCGTGGCAAAAACAGACCTGGCTCTTCAGGAAGTTTCTGCTGCTCGGTGTGATAAAGTCTGAATTATTAAATATACATAAATCAAGGAGACAGGGGCAAAGAATGTAAACGGTTGGCGGAAGCCTAAGTAACTACAGGTTACTCTGAATTCCGTGGCTTAAAATGTTTTTTAAAGTAATCGTTCCTTTCATTCCTCTCCTTACAAACAAAAATATAATCACAACAGGTATGTTTTATATCCTTTTACCTATGAGAAAATATAAATATTCGTAACCTGCATATTATTTTATGACTGTAAAATTTTTTGAATCCAAAAACCAAGGCTTAACTGTAGCATTAAACATTAACGCCAGACTTGGCAGGGCCATAAAACTTTTCAAACTCCTCTGCACGACAGAATCTTGGCTAAATCGATGCCATATATCACTGGCATGCATGTACGTACGCTGCTTTTGGCACTTGTTGGTGGGGCAAGATTTGCATAATCAGCTTCCAACTAATTAAAAGGCAATCAAGCTGAGATAACGAACGGCAGAGACACAAGAGCCACGTTGCCGAGGCAACAATCGTAAGCGGCTAAAGCGAAACACTCAACAAGCTGCCAAAATACACGCATTTTCACCTGATGCCACCATCGCCATTTCCATCCTTTTCCTGTGCTTTCCTCCTCCTCTGCACCTGTTACCCAGCAGGATGGTCGAACAGACAGGAAAAGTGGCAAAGTGGCAAAGTCGAGGCCCGTGTCCTGACCCAATCAGTGCGGCAGAAAATGAAATTTTCCCCGCTCTAATGGAAAACGGAAATGAAGTCCGTGAATATGCAAGTTGTGGGCTTTGGCTTGGCATTGGATTGAGACTACAGTAGCTTAGAAAGTTGATGGAAACTAAAGTCAATCTACGGGCGGATAGGATTGAATATAGATCTCAGCTCCCTGACTAGGAAAGTTTGTTCTGAGATTGGTTCTAAATAATGGATAAAGTTGGAATAGGTAGAAAGAAAAAACTACAAGGAAACTAACAAACTAAATATGTAATAAATATATATAACTTTAATTATTTTTAAATATTTAAATATATTTATTTTACTTAATATTCATTTTAATCATTACTAACTAATTTTATTTTGTTCCACCTACACTCAAAAAATGAATCGCCCTGAATTTTAGAAAATCGCCTATGGATTTGCTTCACTGGCGATTTCTTTCTTTAAAATAAAGCAAATTTTCTACTGGTAAGGAAAATTTTCTTCAAATTAATAAAAAAGGAATTAAATTTAAGAAATTTTCCAGAAATATAGAAAAAATCGCCAGTGAAGCAAATCCATAGGCGATTTTCTAAAATTTTTTTGAGTGTATTCTTAAAAATAGCCCATTAAATTCTGATTTATGTCGACAGAACAAATTAGCTCTCAAAACTTTTCGCCACCTGTCCTTGGCTTTAATTGGCCAAGGTAAACAAGGTAAGCAAGGCAAAGGAAAACCGCTGACGGGAGACTTGAAAGAGTTAAAGCGAAACTCGGTCCACTTTGAGTGAGCAAACGCGATTCTGGAGAGGAAAATTCCATTAAAAGTTTTCCTGCAGTAGCTTGAAACCGACAGCCGGAGAAGAACAAAATTATCAGCTGCATGGGCATTGTGCATACGCAGCGTGGGCCTCTATTGAATTACGTATACGCAGCGTTGGCCCGAGTGGGATGAAATGCGAGTTCTAGGAGCTGTGGCCGTCTGGGCGCTAATTTGATTTCAGCCAAGGGTAAACACATCCTGTCCGCACCGGTGTCTGTGCCTGTGTCTATCATGTTAATAGCTATTCCGCCCTCTATTTAGCCGCTCGACAGCCAGGAGGCCCATTAAAGGGTCTCTAAACTCATACGCATTTGTCTCACGTGTCGGCATTCCGTTTATTGCCAATCTGATGAGTAACTGGGGGTGTGAAGTGCGGGGGGGGCTTCAAAGCCACGTTTGGCGCTCATTAATTTCCATCGTGTAGGTTTTTAATGAAGATGCGTGCCTGCCACATCACAGGAAGAGCCAACAGGGGCGGGGGACTCGTCTTCCGCTCGGAACAGTCGGGAATAATTTATGCTAAGCCGAAAAGTTAACCCGCCGCCTGTTAACCGTATTACGCCCGGAGCTTCGTCCTTGCGCCATGAAAAATAACCCCGCAATAAACACAAAAAAAGCAAAAGCAAAAACAAATACAAATACCAGCGCCAAACTCCCTTAGGTGGGCTAAACTTTTTGTGAAATTTTAAGCAGTTGACTTATTTCAATTATGAATAATTAGCGGGGCAAGTATGTAAATTTATATTTGGAAGGCAAGACGATGCTTTTTATGCTTGGAGTAATTTTGAGGTCATAAATGTTCGCCTTATTTAAATTTCAAAAGAAGAAAATGTGTGAAACAGATAATAAGCTTTGAAAAAAATGAAAATCTTCATTTTTATCAGAATAAAACAAAAAACGAATGTAGCTTGTAGAATTTTATAAGTGAAAGGTTATCTTGACAGCTATCAAATACGACAAAGTTTTTAATGTACATATATAAACTAAAATCCTCGAAAAAAATACAAAGCATTCAAGTAGATAAATAAAAGCAAGGCCAAATCCCAGTACCAAATAGGACCACAAATAGGCCAGGAAAACTCAAGATAATAGGAAAGAGCCCCGAAGGACTTTTAAGCGGCTTGACTTAAATTAAATTTTCATGTGCCGTACGCAACGAAATGAAATTAAATGCTTAAGCAGGGCGAGAAAAAGACAAACAGACGCTGGCAAATAAATAAACAAGCGAACGGACAAACACTCTCTTCCATTCAGGGAAGCGACCCACACTAAGACCTACTAATCACCGTTGACAGTAAAACGAATGGAGCACACACTGTACTGGACACAGGACGAAATCCTAGTGGGACAGGACATTAGGAGGAAGATAGGAGAAGACCCGGCGGCATCCATACAAAACCTTGATTTCATGGCAGGGGATTGTCTTCCCTTTCAGCATTTTATTTCCCTTTTAATTTAAGTTGATGCGCCAAAGTGCAAATAAAGGCAAAGATTTATAAACAAACCGGGGGCACTGGTGCTTTTTTCTCTGCCAAGGGAAATATTTACACTGTCATAAGAACAGAAACCACTAAAACTAAAACCGCCATCGCACATGAGTTAACAAAAAGCTTTTCTCACAACAGAAAAAACAGAAAAAACATGAAAACACAAACAACGATTTTGGTAGTTGCTCTGTTTTACACAAGGTTTTCGCATTTTCAGGGAAAATTCCCTCCTCCTTTTTTGTTAGCCACAACAAAACGAAAACCGCAAATGTCCCAGAAAATGTGTTGAAAGCAAATGTGTTTCGGTCGGCCTACGTTTTTTCCCCGAGAATTAAAGCTTTAAGTAAAATTTAAGTAAATGGCACAACATAAATATTTCTCCTACAGCCCCGTTTTGAACTTAATTTGACAGAGATTTTCATCCCAATTTATTTAATGAAGCCGTGGGCGAAAAATTGAAATTTTCCCCTCTGTCATGTCAAGCCAGAAAATTGTCAGGGTAAACAGACCTTTGCCACATTTATCCTGTGAAGCTATAAATAGTTTTGAGGCGTCCTTTTGTCATCAACTTCCTTTTTTATCAGGTTATTCAAGCACCCAGAAGCGCAGCTTGAAAAAAAGGATAATGAGCCAACATATGTTTAGCCTGAAAAGTACCAACCCAACAAAAAAAGGAAAGCCAAAACAAAAAGCAAGCAAATGAAATCCAACCAGAGAAAAAAAGCGTCCAAAACAAATTTTCCGCCCTCAGGCAACATTTTTAAAAATGGCATGAAGGAAAAAATGAAGGGAATTTGCGAAAAGCTGCTTGTCACGCTGTCACAGTGGGAAAAAGGGAAATGTGGAAAAGCGAGAGCAGCTAATAATATTTATGGGCGCTCATTTTAAGGCCAACTGTCAACGCGAAAATAATGTGTCTCTACACATATGATGATCCCATCCGGTCGAAAGCACCGGGAAAATCTCCTGAAAAGCGGCTTAGGGGAAAGTGGGTGGAAAGCGGGCCGAAAGACGTTGTTGTATTTAATTTGTAATAAAAATTAAGTGCTCATTTATGAGGCGAGACAAGCAGTCAGGTAAGCCAAATGAATTTGCTGCGTTTCGGAACTTTTTCTTTAGTGTTTTCCTCCTTATTAAGTGAAAAGCCAACGGAGCTTTGATATATGTAAACGAAATATTAAATTCTAAAGCCACTGCTGAATATTCTGCGCCCACAGATTTTCAGCTTCATTATATTTTCCAGATGAAAGCTGCCATTGGGGATGGTTTGAGCGACAAGATCTTCTTTAATAAGATTAAGTGAGTTTCGTAAATTACATATTTAGGTAGCAAAAATGTTGGTTTAATTATGTTTATTATAAATATTTTCTATTGATATTTATTATTAAGAACATTAAGGCTGTTTAAGCTCTTTTAAATCTCTTCAATCTTTAAGCTCTTCAGGTGAAAATACAATTTTCGTACGCTTTAAATTCAATTTAATTCAAAAAGAAAAGGCAGCAACAATTTAATTCAATTTCTGCACAAGAGCGAAAAATAAATGGAATTGAGTTTTAAATTAGGCAATCTTTTAGGCATTTTCCTCAGGTGTTGCAATTTTCCTTTCCTGGAACTTTGCCCGCATATTTAGGGTCCTCTTTCCGTTTGCCTGTCGCATTTGGCTGGAAATTTCATTGGACACCATTCAAGAAATTTCAAATTGAATTGCAGCCAAGAGGTCATTTAAATTTAGCTCTCAAATTTAATTAAAATTGTTTCACTGGCATCTGTTAAGTGGTTTCAATTTGATTAAATAAGCGGTGTGGTTTTTGCTTCCACCCAACTATTTGGGTTTCGGATTTTGCGCAAGGGAGAAGAAATAAAAACAAGAAAACGCTTCCTCTTCATTTTTTCACACTTTAGCAAATAAACCTGACTCGGGGCAAGGATAAAAGTTTTTTGCTCGGCAAGTCGAGGACTCAAATGGTTTCCAAGGTCACCCAAAAGCTGTGACAGTTTCATTTTGTTTTCCTCGTTTTTTTATTGATAGAAAGATATCACACACAAAGCTGAGATGGCTGAAAACCGCAACCTAGGCCCACCGTTTTCCCTCGAAAAAGGGCATTTGATAGCATTTCAAAAAGTTATCGTTTCGCATCGCATACTTATGTGGCTGCGTGTGTTTGGCATGTTTAATCAGGCAGAAACCATAAGCAAATAGGCAAATTGTTTGCAAATAAACAAGTCAGAAAAGTTTACGAGAACGGTTGAAATGCCGACGTGCAAGGGAGTGAGAACTTTGATGGCTTTTGTCTGATATAAAACATTTTCAGTTAAGAGAAAAACGTCTGATACTAAGGCCAAAAAGTTTTCATTTTTCCTAAAAACTGTTCGCTGCTTTATTTAAATGTTCACTGGATTTTTATATCTAACACTTTTATGGTAAATCCAAATTTATTACATTTCTTAATTTAATACAAAATATTTTAAAAAATATATAGCATTTTTTTAAAGCTAGATTTATGCACAAAATAAGTTTTATACGATTTCAAGAAAATAGGTAAAATCTAACACAACATGTTGTTTAACTTTTTCCTCGAAATCAATCAAAAGGAAAACAAGTTGTACATTTTCCCAGAAATCTTTGTATGTATGCACTAACGATTTTTATTGTGCGCGAAAACAATTTGATGTACAATTTACATTTGTTTTGTTGTTACCCCCAATGGGATCAATTACTTGGCTCGCATTTTCTCATTACGACCCATAAATAAGTCAATGAAGATGCGACTGACTGGCTGACTGCGCCATAATATTTGATGGCTATGACTGTCCAAAATTGTGGGTTGTCATGCCAAATAAGATGAAAGGCTGGTATTTGTTTGCGGAGACACAGCAGCAAGCAGCAATTGATGCGTTAACCCCAATTTGATTTGTCTCATTGTCAAACGCTCCAGAGACTTTCAAGTGCCATCGCCACCAAGATCCCCTTCATTTAAGCTGGCCAGATTACTGTTCATTAACATACTATAGTCCTTCTAGGACTTGTCTGTCAACAGAATCTGAGCAAACAATAACAATACGGAGTCGTCTGAGTGCCTCACAATGGTCGATGTATGTTTGGGCCCGCTCGAACACAAACAAGTAAATAAATATGCTTCGGTTCAGCATAAATAACCCACGGTTTCGGGGTGGTTTGTGTCACTGCAGATGTTGACCCACATTCCCGCAGATGGGAGACAGATTATGAGGGGACCGCTCAGAGGTCCTTTTTCTAGCTTAAAGTGCTGAGCAAATATGGGAGCAAGCCATCGCCCAAGGAACTGACAGAAGTACTTAAAGATATTATATCTTGGTTTGACTGGTCTTTAGGGTTTATTTAATTAAATTTCTTAAAAAGCCATGATAAATATACATGGTTTCTGCCGAGTGCCTACAATTGTTTTCTACAAAATAGTTCGACTCAATAAATCAACTGCAACCGCATAAATCACGAAGCCAACTTTTATGACAATCATATTTAATTTACGAACCGCAAACAGTTCAACAGATTTTCCTCGTCTGCAAAATATGTTGTTCACTTTATCTCTTTGCGCAATTTTTGCATGCTGCGCTGCCTGCCAACGAATTGATTTTCAATTTTTATGCTTGCCTAAACGGAAAATTTGTGCAGAGCCCCCAAAAGAACAAACTGTTTTTCTGGGGTGTTGGGAAATTGCAATGCATTTATTATGTATGAGAAAATCAGAATTAGGAAAGTAACTCATGTCGTGGGGAGCCTAAATGTGGGCTCCACTCAACCTTGAAGCTTGGGGTGCCCCGAAAATTGCTCATTCTGTCCCCCGTAAGTTGTATGCAAATATATACACAACATTTACATATATATTCGCTTATGAATTTGTTTTCGGGTGAAAAGCTTAGGGAAATCGCCCGGTGATCCTCCAAATTATATTTACTTTTCATTGAAACGAAAGAAATCTTTAAAAAATTGTCCCACTTAGGGTAAAATTTAATTTTAAATTTAAGTGAGCTTCCTTTTAGTATTTGTTATGCTAATTTATATATTTGCCCGAGTATTTGCTGGAATGACAGCCTGATTATGCACCTCCACTCCACAAACTCCGACCAGGTTTCAGCACTTGCAAATTGAGAACGATAACGGGTATTATGTTTGTATGCATGTGGATTACCTAAATTGTGGCTGGAAATGGTAAATTGTTTTAGCCAGGGAAACACAAAATGTTTTTGTAATTTAATCCAAACATATTATCATTTTTCACCATTCGTTTACTAAAAACAAATATAATCGAAATGATAAAAATCGCGAAATACTGATGCACAAAATATGGTTTATTATTTATATGTTACAACTAACGTAATAGTATTTTTTCTCGGTAGTTAATTAGTGAAAATAAAAGCCTTAACCATGTTCAATATTTATTGATTTTCTCAACTTTTATAAAATGTATTAAACTTAAAAAAAATCAGTCATGCTTTTATCCATCCACTTGTTACTTAAATTTTCAATGAGCCAAGGATACATCGAAACGCCATTCCCATTAAAGCTTAATAACTACGAGGAAAAATTGAAAATTCTCACAATCCCCACACGCTCTTGGAAAAGCTCTTCATAATTCGCGCGAAGGGGTGGCGCAAAAAGCCCTTTTAAAGCTGGCATTTTTGGGGACACCGAAAAGTAATCACTTCCGCATCCCTGGGCATTCTTGTGGCAAGTCTTAAGCATCTCGTGGCTTGACCTTCGCTTCATGCTGATTTTGCGGGGGTTGCTGGGGGGAATTCCCCGAAAAATATCGCTAATTTTTCGATATAATGTTTTTGATAAATGACCTGGGCGGCGCTCAGTCTCAATTTGTTCACGGCTAAAGTTGCTCGTAAGAAAGGAAGATGGATATCTGGCGACTAATCACTTAACGCAGGGATTTCACGGAGTCCTGCCATCGGACACATTAATCAGCTTATGGCAGATCAATCAAAGTTGCAGTTTCAAATAGCAGAAGAAAATACACCAGCTTGAAGTTAAGTCTTGGGTTTAACTTTATGTACCCTGTAATAGGAAAATAAAAGGTTAGGAATGTTTATAAAATATGTCGAAAAGGAAAATGTGTCTTTAACTATAAGTTTGATTGGTTTGAATGTTTAAATGTAAATATTGTATAAGACCTGTTGAAATAATATTTATAATTAATATTTTGATCAGTGGTTTAATATTTAATATTTTTATTATTTTATTAGTCTTTAACATTTTTAAAAGTATATATGTTTTTATTTTAAAGGTGGTGTTCCAAAGTCCATATCGTTGTCTTTTTGCCCTTATTCCAATTTTTATAAAATCGCAGTGAAACTTTAAAGCAAGTTTTCTCCAACTCTAACTTTTCCTTTTAGTTGTGACTTACGCCATTGTTCGCCTTCTCAGCTGGGGACTCTCAGGTGTTGTGGGTTAATGACAAAGTTGTTTTTCGCATTTCTTTCATTTTGTGAGCTGCCTTCTCAGTATGCTCTTATCTTTAGCCTCGCCAAGTTTTCCGGTTATATCTTTAGCTTTGGCTAAGCTTCTTGGGGGGATAGTTATTTGTAAGCCAAGCAGAAGTTGCACTTACAAGTGCGACAGCGGGTACGGCAACAGGGCGTATGAGTGATGCTCTGAAAGATAATGAGAAACGGGGAAAGTAGTGACTTTCCTTGTTTGTTTGTTTTGTACAAACTGCAATTTTCAGCTCAATTTCACTTAAGAAGAAAATAAAGAGCTTTTGTGGAAACCATTTATCACTACTGTGATTACTCATTTAACTTTAATTTAACCTTCAATAAAGCTATGAACAAATAATTAAAGTTGCCCCATCATCGCCTTGCCAGTTCAAGCACCTTTCATCAGTGGGGTTTTCACTGGGGGTTGGGATTATCTGGCTAATGCCTTCGGGGTGGTTACCATTCAGCACAATCAACCATCAAGCCCGCGGGAAGCCTTCAATTGAGACATTTTCGCTTTCATTCATCGCTGACCGAGCCTGACTTCTGGTTGGACAAATTAAATTTGTGTGTTTGATGTTAATTAATTTGCCTGACCCAAAACGGCAGTCAAGCAAACAAAACTCCATGCTTGAATTATTTTTCACCTTAAATTGGGATTTTAAGCAAGATGTAGCCAAAGATTCGACAACCAAACCCTTTTTAAGAGGAGCGAACGGAAGACAATGGAAGTGCAGTCCCAAAAGTGGGCAATGCTTTTCCACATCCGGTTTCTATGTGTGTTTGTATTTGTGACGGGCATGTCAAGTGGTGAGGGAAAAGCCCTGACCAATTAGCACAGGAACTGTCAGTTATGGCCAACTCTCAGGCACGTGCATTTGATGGCCAACGGGATAACCGGCAAAAAACTTTCGCAAAGACATAAATCTTCAGTTCGGGGCCAAAAACGAGGAGAGAAAAAAGCGAGGCCGTCAGCAACAGGCGCCGCACGAACCGCAGATGACAGCCAGACGAGGGAGATTCAAACATTTTGACAGATAACAGCAGCCGCAGCTCCACTCGAGCCAACTTTTGGGGCTCTGCTTTTTTCTTGGTACTGCAATTTAAACTCGGCCACACTTTTCCGCGAATCGCAAATTTAACTGACAACTTAGTTTATGTCAAAGTGAGGCCGTGTTTCAAAAGCAACGCATCAGAGGTTTGGGGTAGATTTTTACTAAGGTTATTTTAAAGGGGAATACTTAAATTATATAAAGGACGTTCGGAATCGAAGATTGTATATTTTAAATTAACTAAAAGGTGGTTTAAGAAGAGTATGTGAGTATGGAATTTTTATAAATAATATTTCAAAATAGCCTTTCTATTATTTGTATTATTATACTTATAACTCATTGGCCAATCATGAAATGTCTTAAACGTAATTCCAGAAACATTTCTCGCATCCAAAACACCCCTAATTTTCTCGCATATCAGCAGGGGCTCAGTTTCTGCCTTTCCGTTGGCTTCAATAAGTCAATTAAACCTGACAGGGTGAAGGATAGGTCCAAATGTGAATCACGGTCTAGTTTCACACAACCATTTCTTCCACATCTCCATTTAACCCAAGCCACCACATAAACACTCAACTCATTGAGGAATACGAACAATAGCACTGGGGAAATTATTCATCCCATTCCCAAAAAAACATTTAACATGACGTAGTGGAAATGGGAGCTGGAAAAATGATGCGTGGATTTTGGGTCCAGATTATACATATATGTATGTATGTACTGCATATTCTGTCAGGGAAATTAATAAATATTTTAATTAAACGGGCTAGAGACACACGAAAATTGCAAAGTCTGCACGTGACTGGGCAAACATTTTCCATTTTCCCCACAAGTACACACACACAAACAGACTTACACTCGAGGGAACGCAGTTAAAAAGCAATTGAAATGCTATTGAAACACGGCAGTTGAGATCTCCCAGGAGTTGGGTCTGACATTGCACTGACCTTTGGCGAATAGAAAATTCGTTAGAATCAATAATTAAGTGGAATGAAGAAAGAAACACATCTATATGTAGCGAAAAAGAAGTCACAAATGACCAGTAACAATAAAGGAGCCGGGAAAATTAAGGCGATTGAAGAGCAAACACAATGAAGCGTGTTCCAGAGGCCAAGAACTTGACAGGCTCCTGCCAGAAAAACTCACCGAACGCACCCGACTCCCCTGAATTTTCCCGTTCCCTCTGGATTTTCCCCGGCTCCCTGCAAACTGGGCCAAAGCCATGGCATAGACAAATGGCAGGCGGAGAATATGAGCGAACAAGAAGTGCGAAACAATTGCGTGCTAAACGCCAAAAACGTCAAAGTAACACGAAAAAAATGGAGCAATGAGGCAGTAAATGGAAAGATAAATGGCACAGGCCAGCAGACAAAAAAGGGGGAAAAACCGGGGAGAGGGGGCCAAAATGCGACATAGAATCTGAATGAACTTTTAGTTTATAGAACTAATAGATACCAAGGATAAAGTCATTAAACATAATATTATAAAAGATGACTACTCAGAAAATTCCAGAATTTTCTAAAACAATTAACGTAGGTTTTAGAAGTTTTTTTTTATTATTATTCATAATTTTGTTGTTTTTTTTTAGTTTTATTACAAATTGAAAATGTCCAGTATATGTATGGATAGGCCGAATGTTGGATGTGTTGTGGCAGATATACATATCCCTTATACAGTTTTCTAAATGTTATCGAACTCCGCAACAGAGACGATATTTTTTTACAAATACGAGTAGTTGTATAAATATTTTATATATAGCATCTAAAATATACAAAAAAGGAACAATTTATGAAACCCATTGACTGTCTGATGTTGATGCTTCGAATGGGAACTCATAAGTTGATTTTATTCTTTTATTATAATAAATGTAAATCGATTTTTTTCATATTCTTGCACTTAACATTTAAGACAGGATCTTAAGAAAACAGAAAATAAAAATTAAGGAGAGAGTTTGAGTTTTATTCGGTTGTTTTTTTTCTACGGGAGGTACGCACTTATTGGCAAATGATTTTAGAACCCCAAACGGGAACGATGTTGTTTTCCCGATCAAAGTTCTAGCAGTTTTGAAAAAATTCAAACGTTGTTGACGGATATTAAGACTTCGTAAAAAGGTCTAACACCTTTTGCTACTGATCTACTCCAAAGCTAGTTGTCGTTGTTTTGGGGGCCCCTTGTGGTGCATTCGTTGTTGTTCTTCAGGATGTTCTTGTTGTTGTGAAGTTCGTTGTTTCGTTCGTTTACAAAATTGAGCGGTGAGCTATAAGGGGAAAAGTAGACCATTATCAACACAAACTTTCAACAAATATTCCAAACAAACATTTAATTATAGGAAAAAGTATACGGCGTGCAGAAATGATCTCAAATTTTTGCTACAGGTTAAATACAATTGGTTTTGAAATGAGGGAGTTCTTAAGTTTAGGCAGAGTGTAGATAATTGTTTTAAGTGAAGGGTATTTTATAGACAGTAAGAAATCAATTTGACAACAAACTAAAGACACTGAAATAATTAAGATATGTCTTTGTCTTTTATTTACAGTAAAATCGCAAAGTCAAACAATATTATTTAAGTAATGCCAAAATGCATCAATAAGGTAATTATTTATTTTTAAGATTCCAATATGCCAAAACTACAGAACTCATTCATTTTATTTTTACTTAAACATCTAGTTTATGTTATTAACTCTACATATTGAGGAATACTACTAATACGGGGTACTACTGGGCATCTTTTTCAATAGGATTTAAAGTGAACACTACAAGTCATTTGTGTAGTTTCTACAATGAACAAATTTATCGTTTTACATGCTTTTTTTCTTTTCTTACCAATTTGTTTTTTTTACATTTCGTTACATGTAATTTATGTAAAATTAAGTACAAAAAAATTACAGAATTGCTATATGATTGATATAGCGTCGCTTTGTTATTATAGCTAAACGATTGTGATATTGAATCTATATATTTTGTTTAGAATATATCCTCTGCCTCAGCTGTTTATGATAATTAAGATGTAAATAAAATAGAAATAATAAGGTTAAATATAAATAATATTGGAAAATGTATTGGGTAAAATATATAATTTTTCAAAACCATGAAAGAAAGTTAAATGCTCTTAATTTTGGTGTAGAGCTTGAGATATTTTAAATATATAATTAAAGTTATGAAAGTTTCTCTTTTAATAATATTCCCTTTTAGAAAATTGATATTTGTTTTGAAAACCTTAGTTTTTTGTAATCCGGTCCAATAATATTTCTCTCATGCTTTTATGGAATATATCTAGGGGCTTTCTAGGGAGTGGTGCACCAATCCAAATTGGAAGTATATACAAACTGTGTATCTATATACAGGAGAGATCTTACCAAGAGCCAATATAAATTTTATAATTTGCCAAACGAATTCCCAACAATTTAAACAGAGTTTTCAACCCCCAATTGGTAAGATCAAAGGTATTCATGGTCATATAACAAATGGAACTTACGTGTCAAGGGTCTGGCTGGGTGCTTGGACCACAAGTAGCGGTTCTTCACCGGCGACAAGTACGAATCGCGGGCCACGGGGCTCGAGGCACGGGGCACCGAGGTGGCGCGGAAGGGCACAAGGTCATCCACGTCCCACCAGAAGGGATCGCGCACGATCGAGGAGATCGGCAAGTTGGGGCTGGGGCTCAGCAGATCCCTGAACCGGTTGCGGGGATGGAAGATCGGGAGTCCTGTTTTGTTGGCATTTTCAGTAGCATAGCATCAGAGATGGTATGGTTGAATGATTTCGTTTCGGTGTTGTTGTTGTTGTTGTTGTTGGTTTGTTGTGCGTTTTGTTGAGTATACAATCAGATGTTGGTTGGGTTTCATTTGATTTTGTTTGTATTGTTGTAGCAATGTATACAAGAAGAGCAGAAAGAAAAATATTTTTTGTTTTTGCTATGTTTTTTAAACTAAAATAAAAGTAAATCAAATGAAAAAAAACAACGCTTTAACAATCAACAATAATTTGATATTTTCCATGCGTATGTTGGGATTTCGTTGTGGAAAAAATACCAAAGGAAAATGGATAGGGGGGAAATGCATGAGAAAAGTAGATTGATAGAAAAAGGATGACATGTAGGAAAATGGACAGGCGCTACAGTGAGCACATCGATAAGCGAACCAGTGGGCATATGAAGGTGGGGTTCTGGTTTCTGATTTTATAAGGAATGCAAACCGATTCAATGAAGCGTTAAATGGGTTTTCAAAATCCTGCAAAATTTGTTTATTGGATTTTTGTTATTCATTTGAAAAGAGAGTTAATCGATCATTTAATTGTCATTATTTTAAATTTACATTTCATAGCTGTTTATCTCACAGAAGGACTCAGAATTTAAAGGAAATATTTGTATAATGATAATGATTTTAAAATTAGTGATTTTAAAGGGAGAAATGTATAACTCTTTCCAATTTATTTGGTAAAAATTTGAAAATCTTTAAATCGATTTGCATTCGAGGACTAAAAGCGCGGCGCTTACACTTCGGGCAACACTGTACTAATTTTGCTGATGCTGCTGGCAAACTCAAACTCAAAACACGACAAATACTCGTGCTGGCGAAGCCAAAGAGTGGAAATAATTTTGACAAATTATATGGCCACACGATGAGCGGGTGTAGCTGAAGGGCTCGAACGCATCACGAAAAATATGGCAGTGATTTTTCAAACGCGTTCGCCGCCCCGTATCATCATCACCATCAACTCCATCATCGTTTATCTCGCACTGCGAGGGGCATTAAAAGCCGACATAAGTCACATAAAATTCAACAATAACACGCAAATTTCGTCTCTTCTTGTATCGGGACAAATTCGGATTTTCTTTTTTAGGTGTTTTCATTTTTAGGTAGGGAAAGAATAGGTGAAATTTTGATTTTTACCCTCAGCATCGTAGGCGACTTCGGTGGGGCGTGGTCCCCAGCGACCGGCTTTGACGGGAGTGGGACTTGGCGAGCCGGCGCGCTCGAAAATACCGAGTGGCCGACTGGGCGCATCAGCTGGCGCCGAATCAGCCTCGGCGATCGCGGGCAACTTACGTTCAAAGAGTTCGTCCAGGGGCTCCAGCGAGCTGGCCCGGAAGCTGGGCCGCGTGAACGGGGCCAAGCTGGTGGCGCGGTCGAAGACCGAGGGTCCTCCGCGGGGCACGCTGCCCTCGCGGTTCCAGTAGGTCGGCGGTGGCACGTACGGCTCGCTGCCGGCGCGGGTGCTCCTGGCAGGGCGGAACGGCGAGGCCGAGCGGCGAGCTGAAACCAGAAACCAGGGGGCAAGTGAGTAATCGTGATCCACCTAAAAAAAGAACCTCTTAAAACTGCCCTATTCTGAAGTGCCTCAAATCAAAATAAATCAGTAGTAAATATATTTTTAAAAATACTTATTTTTACTGCAAAAGAAATTTTAAATATATGGTATATACCAGATGCAAGAATCTCCAGCTTTATAAATGCCAAAACGTAAACATAATAATTCAAATAAATCTAAAGTTTGAAAACCCATATTATTTTTTAAATTATTAAACAGAAAATTCAAAATATATTCCATTTTAATTTTGAAAATGCTTCCTTCGTACCACAAAACGTCTCAAATTCTTTTCCAAAACTTTGTACTTACCAGAAGAAAAAGCCTCACCAACCAACGATGATTAAAAAAGTCATACAATGGAAAACAAACAACAATCGAAACAAAATACATAGTACAAATTACACAAAACTGTGGGCACGAAACACGATTACAATAAGGGGAGTTTGATTGGGATTCCACGAGGGAATTTCCTAGTTTGTCTGCCAGAGAACATGAAACATACATTTTCATTAGAGAATTCGTTAAATATTTCATTTGAGTTTGTATACATTTTTAGTTTTAGATAGTAATTTTTTCTTTTGAGTACTTTTTCGGCAGTTTATATACAGGCACCGCACAGTGTAATGTGAATTTCTATGCTTTGATTTTAGTAGTGAAACGAGGGACTGGACGAAAGACAACAGCAAACTGGACAAGGTAAAAACATTGACATATTAATATCGAAATGCGAATGAATTGTTAGAGAATTAAAGACCAGAAAGAGAAAAATTTCCGTTGCGATAAGAAGTTTCAAAACACAAGTTTTCTTGATTGGTATTAAATATGTTTTTTATTATTGATTAAGGTTGGTTCTTTAAAGTAACTGAAGGGCGGAAATAGTGTTCTTTGTTCGGGTATAGTCGCCAGTGGGGCTACAGTGGGCTCGAATAGTTGATTTAGCAGCAAAAACTATGCTCTTTGGTACAGCAGCTGTTAGAAGAAAGGCTTAAGATTATCGGGGTTTGGATGGTTGGGTGGTTTTTAGGAACGAATGAATGGATGGGTTGGTTAAATATGTCTATTTTAAATATATTTAATGGCTAAAATTAAAATTAGAGTTTTTTTATAAATGTTTTGTTGTTGGTTTTATTACTTTTGTTGTTGTTGATTTTGTATAAGTTAATAATTAAAATAAAGCATTTGTATATTTATATTTATATATATTATACAATGAAACATTTAACGAAATTTTCACTCGACTATTGCTGGGTTTCGGGGATTTTCTTTTTACAGACAGAAATTGATTACAATTAATTTTCGTTTATACTTTCGCTTTGTTTAAGTTTAACAGATTTTGCGTAAATTTACAAGAGTCTTACTACGAGCTAAGCGAACAAAAGTATATGTTTCATTAACGCTCAGCGCTTCAAACCCTGATAGCTGCAAAATAGAGTTTAAACAGGAGAGATTTTAGACAAAAATAGATTCGTAACTTTGATTGAGAAATGTCTGCAAAAGTTTTCTTTTTGATGTTGGCTGAATTTGAAAAAATTTCGTTGAGTTCGTTTTAGATGTTGGGTTCAGATTTCACTTGCTATTTTTTTGAGTTCGTGCTTACATTTTGTATGTATAGATTAATTTTAAATTTTTCGTTGTTGATGTTGTTGTGTTGTTTACTTTCCTGCTGATGGTGGTGTTGGATTTTTGTTTCTGGCATTGGATTTAGTAAATGTCTTTGATATCCTTACCCTTGTTGAGCTCAGCCAGCAGCTTGTCCTCTGGCTCGTACTCCAGGGGCACCAGCGAGTTGGGCGTGAGTGGCTTGTCCCTCAAGTAGAGACCGTAGCGAGATGGGTACCTGGATGGTGGATAAGCCCCAAAATTGTAAGTAATTATGGAAAGGAGTTAATGGCCGGGGGACACGCACCTGCGCTCGATCTCCTGCATGCGCTTCAGATGATCATTCCAGGCCTTCTCTGCGTCGTAGTTAGCTGGAACTGTCCACAACAAAAGAAGGGAATATTTAAAAAAAATCAAAAAAGGTTCCCTAACAAGGTCAAGCATTAACAAGTAAAGCAACTAAGAAACAAATTAAATAAATAAATAAGTGCTTACAGGAAAAGGTTTGTTTTAGGCGCGGGCTCACGCGACGTATGCGCAATATTCGATACGTACGCAATCCCAGAAAGCAATATTATCATAGCGAAAGCAGCAAAAAGAAGAAAGGGAATCGGGAAATCAGTAAAGCGTATTAAAAGGCGATTTATTAAAAATGAACTACGCCCAATGCAAGATGAAGTACAAGCAGTGGTTAGAGTGTTAAATCGATGGGAGTTCATAGCAAACCCTTTGATGGCCCCTGGTTTTGATGGATGGTCTGATGGTCGGATGGATGGAGGCGACACCACAGAGAGAGGCAACAGCAGGTTGTTTAAAGATTTTATTTCACACACAAAACACATACATATATATACAGCTGTATATACTGGCTACCAAATAAATCATTTTCTAATTTCGATATTTAAACTAAAGTCTACACACAAAATCCTTTTCACTAAATTTAAGTTGTCTTTTGCCTAGAGAGAACAACAAACATATATATATAAATATATATAGAGAGAGTGCGCATAAAATATCAAAAAAATATATATATCGCTCGGATACATATGTGTATTTATTTTGACGACACACATTTATGTATATTCTGAAACATTTATGAAAGAGAGAGAAAGAAAAAAAACAATTGGTTAGTCCAAAAAAAGCGAAAAAGAAAACTATAATTTGGGCAAACGGGGTACCAGGTTGAAGGTGGAAAAGGGGCGGGGTTGGCGGAGGGGCGTGGTGTTTTGCCAGTGTGTGAGTGTGTGGAAATTCGGAAAATCGGAAAAAAGAGAACTTTGGTTTCCGCGCAGCGAGGGCCACCGCCGCCGCCACAGTCATTTGATCCCAGAGCACGCACCAAAAAATTGAGTCAAAAATTCCTCCTATATACCTCACTCGATATATAGCCCACAAAGATGTGCTTGTCTGTGTGCAGCCTATATTGTCTAAATTTTTTGTTAATTTTTGAGGTCTTTTGCCAAAATCAACGCGAACGAGTCGAAGCGAAGCTTTCATTGACGTAATCGTATTTTGGCTTTTGGCGCTGGCCATTTTATTTTTAAATTTATGAAATCATAGCGCTCGCACCACGACCATCGCAGGTCGTAAATGAAAAATCATAAAAATATGGCGGATCTCAGATATTCAAGGTGTTGTTAAAAGCTTTGCAGTTGCCAGAATGCAGTTGTGAGATGATTGAAATGACTCGACTGATTGATTGATGGCGCGTCGAAGCGAAACAGAAAGGCTGAAAGAACTTATTACGTTCGGTTCCTCCGAGGCTTATATAACCTTGCAAATCTCAATCAGGTGATTGTTTGTTTTTAACTAGTTCAAGATTTAAAATGATTGTTTACTACAAGAAATCAAATTAATGAAATAATTTAAGGAATTACATTTTTTCATTCTGACTTCTAAAGAATAAAGTAATATCAGAAATATGACTTATGGATTTTATAATCAATTTAAATTAAATTTTATATTTTATTCTTAATTATGGAAAACTCATTTTATATCATAAATAACGATCAATATTTGCAAGGCTTCGGAAATCGGATGCATTTAGATAAAAATTCTGAGCTGTGTAAAGAAGTTAGGCGGGGATCGGCAGTAAACGGCGATATGGGTCAACTTACTTGTTCGGCTGTAGTGATGATCGTAGATGGCACGGGGCGAGTAGCCGTAGGTGTCGCGGCTCACTGGCAGATATCTGTAGCCAGAGGACTGGACGCGCTCGTTGGCGGTGGCGGGCTCGTCGTAGATGCTCCTGTAGGAGGGCGAGTCCAGGTAGGAGCTGTAGGGACGAGAGGCACGGGGCGCCTCGTGGGCACGGATATCCTCGGAGCCTATAAATAGGTGTTTGGATAACGCGGCGTTAGTTCATTGCTTTTCAAATATTTCGGCTATTTTCACTATTTGGCTCAATGCCAGCGGTGCAAAAAAAACATTGAGTTGATTTCTTTTTGGGTGTCTATCATAGATGCGCGCCTCTATGTGTATCCTATATTCTTTCTTTGTTTAAGGCCTGAGCACATATTTAACATTTTTCTCTCTATATTCTCGGGATGGCGAAAAGGCGAAAAAGCTTTCCCAGCAGAGCGTGTCTAAGTATATAGCTCGGCTGATATGACACCTGCCAAAATAAATAGACTATACATATAGGCTAAGCTATTTGTGTTACTCACTGCCCAACGTTTAATAATATAACATTTGAGTCTCCCTAAATCAGCTAGAATTTTAAATACTTAATGTTTTTTAAAGTTCAATGATTTATGTTTAAATTTAAAATAAGTTAAATTTTTATGTTCTATACAAATACAAAAATGAACACAATTCTGGTCGAATGTTTAATATTTAAGATTGTTTTTAAAGGATTCAATTAAATTTAAATGTTGAACTTCTAGGTATTTAAATCTATTTTTTGCTGACTTGAACTGCACATTTTTAAGGACTTTATTGTTCAGTTTTTATCTGAATACTTACCCTTCAGGGACCTGATGTAGGACTGCCAGAATTTAGCCTTCTTGCTGGGGCTCTCATTGCGCCCAATCATTTCCAAGTGGTTTTTGAACATTTTGATCGATTTGTTTTGTTCTGTTCACGAAAAAATCGTTGAACTCGTTCGCTGTAATAAAGTTGGGAAGAGAGATGTCTTAGCAATTTTCCAAAGTAATCCAATTTTTCATTCGGTTTATTTTTTCGAGTTTATTCTATTTCCCGGGAAATGCCAGGCAGCACGCACGAATTTGAATCGGTTTTCTCTCGATTGATGGGATGTTTTCTCAGTTTAGTTTTTTGCTTTCGCGCTGAAAGTCTCTCGGTTCGAAAATAAACAGACTGTGTGCCACTTTAGAGCAGTGCAAAGTTTATAAAATATATACATATATCTAATATAATACCACGATCAGACTAACGGCACCTACCGCAAGATCAATCTCACTAAAAATAAATATTTTGTGTTCGGTTTTTCAATTTTTTCGTGTGTTGATTCTTCTGGTTTGCTCGAATATAAAAATATTTTTATGTTGGATAGGAAATTTCACACTTCTGTGTTTGAGAACCAGCAAAAACGTATATAGATGTATAGATGTCAATGTGTGCGAGTGAGTGTGCGAGTGGGCGTGAATGTATCTGTGCAGAAGGTGCAGCTAAATTTGCTTTTATTTTTAAATGTCCTTGAGTTGAATTCGTTCTGCCATTCTGGCTTTCATCGGAATTTACTTCAGAATCGAAAGATTTTGAAAAAATTCAGTTAAAGAATAAATTAAATAAGAATTAAAATAATTTATTATTTTCCTTTAAATTAAATTTAATGCAATTTATTTCAATATTGTTTTATTCTTTGTTAACTATTTCACTGCACAAACTCTTAAAGGGCTCCAACACTTTGGTATCAAATGTCATTGCGTACGATCTCGCTTATATAACCAATGTCTTTTCTGTATGGAACATAGTTTCATTCATAAATCGATCATATTTCCATAATTTGTCACCAGGTAAATGTTTTTTTCACATTTTCTTATGATAATGCACTTTATTGAATTCCATTTTATTGTCTTTTATTTCATTTGTAATTATTTAATTTACTATTCAGTTGTGTTGTTTAAAAATGTTTCAGGTTCGCTTACAATTTAAATTTACTCCTAAAAAATAGCGATCTATCCTCAACGAAGAATTTTTTCAAACTGCAAACCCCAAGAAAATTCGCCTCACCAACTTTACTCGTTTCAGAATTTTGCCATTCCGTTTCGGCCCCAAAAGCACGGCGCATTCCTTTACGGCGTAGGTTGCTCTATCCGTGAGTGATTTTCTGCGCGTCTGTGTGGCAAAGCTCCGGAGATCGGTTATGGGAAAGCTTTCCTATATTCTAATAGATCGTGTGGTGGCACCCACTCATTGTTTGCAACGATTCCATACCCAAATCGCTATGACGCTCGCCATGATCATAAAAAGAAAAACAGCTAATTTATCCCACGTATACAATCCTATATTTCTTTCAGAAAACCCCATATCTTGTCTTTATTTTTTGTTTGATTGTTTTCTTGTTTTCCGTATTGTTTTTTATAATTTTAACTTGTTCCATTATTCGATTGGTCACCGGAAATGCGTCAAATGTGGTATTGAATTGATCAATGAACTCTGCACTCCGTATAATTCATAACAATACCTTACTTATATTATTTAATTCGTTTTGAAATTATTTGCTAGAAGTCAAAGGAAGTTTTCTTCTGCTGCATATAAATTCCGTTTATTTATTTATCTTTTCTTTTGGCTTTGGCATTTGCTAAAATGTAGTTTCCTGATAATTGAAAAACCATTTCCAGCAACATGCCCACACAGATAAATAAACAAAGCTGGGCAAGCTAAATTAAATACGAAAATCTAAATACTTTAACTATTTTTTTCCCGCTTAAAAAGTAATTGGCCATGTTTTTAACAGTTCAAAGTATTTATTTTATTTATTCAAAATATTATTAAAAATTACTGTATTGAAACAAAAATAGTTTTATACGGTGACCAACAGTTTTTGCATTTCCGCAAATTGTTGAATACTTTTTATATGCAATAAAAAACGTACATTTTTTTACTTTTTTAAAATGAATATACCCTCTTGAAGGGAATATTTTTGCTGCCCACGTGCGACCTAATGTTTAGTAATCTAAACACAATTTTTCCAGGGAAATTCCAATGAAAATGTATAAACAAGGATGGGTGAAGCTTCCCACATCATATACTATTACATCGGACAGAGTTGAAGGGCAGATCAGAGAGTACATATATTTCTATTTATGGGGAAGAACACATGTGGATCCATTTGACCTTTCCATTGGAGCAGATCGCTTACAGAACTTCCCTGCATGTGTTTTTGCTCCCATTAACTCAAGGCCAAATGCAATTGCATTGAAATGTTCTTTTGACTTTGTTTGTTTACCTTATGTAAGATTCATTTGTTAATTTCACCCTTAAACAAGCTTGCAGCGTCATTTAAACTTGAACTTGACTTTGATTAAGCGAATGAGGTTTGATGAACCAAAACGAAAGTCGAACAAAAAAAACTGTACAAAAAACTCACGGGAAATTGGGAAATACCTGGCAAAGGTTTTTGGTTTCGGCCAATCAGTGATTTCGGTGATGTGATTCAACTTTTACTTTCTGGCACACTTTTTTGGCTTCTCTTTAGGATGAATTGAGCAACTTTTTATTTTACTTTCGTTTTTGTCGAGTTGTTCAATTTAATTTTAGTTTATTGGCAGCTTAATTAGCATTTTTTTTTTCAAATTTCTTTGATGTTGCGATGAAGGGCATGCAACAATTGGCTAGGAATAATGTACCCAAAATCGGAATATACCCAAAACCGAGGAAAGAATTATCTTAAATAAATACGTTTTATGGCCTCTTGAGAAATGAGGTCAAAATATAAGCACATTATTTAGTGACACAAATGCAAACAATGTCGAACAATTTGCTCAGCGCAAATTCCCCATATTTTATAGCGCAGTTTATACGCAAATTAATTATAAACTGCATTTCATTTTGGGTTGAGGAGAGCAGAATTTTAGCTGTCAGAAAGTCAAACACTGAGTGAATGCAATTCCAACAAATAATTTATATACATTTTATTACTCTCGCACTTGGTCTGTAATAAATTGCTTTCCCAATGTGAAGGCCGATTATAGTTTTCTCAAGTGAAATGAAACGCATCTGAACGAAAAACAAATTGCGAGGATCCTACAATGTCAACGCTGCGTATGAGCAATTTGTTTTGGCTCACCAGCTCAGAAAAGCTACCAAAAAATTAAGTAATATAAATATAATTTTGAGTCATAGCAAATTAGCGAAAATAAATTCATTTGAGCCTTTTGTTTTATTACCATAGCCTTAGAATTTGTGACTTTTGTATGCTCTATAATATTTTAAGGCTTCCTTTAAAGTTTAACATATTAAACTGTGCTAGCAAAGTAAGCAAATTTTATAAATGTGTATACATAAATTGGGTTTGCGCTGTTTTAATTTATAAACACTTTCAATTAAATCGCTTCTTAGAACCTGGTAAAAGTAAACTTGTTTTAAATTTCCCCCTCATATGAAAATAAATTAAAACACTTTTAAATGAAATCTGCCAAACCTGGCAGAGAAAAGTAAACTTTTTTTCAATTTTCCCCAATTTTTTTTTAGAGTTTCCAACTTTTTCAACTTAACTCACCTGGGGACTCATAAATAGAGCTTAATGGTTTTTAATGCCTCAGCCGAAAAGCTTTTTCTCACTCTATGCTGTCTAACATACAATATGAATAAAAATACACACATATTGTGGCACTAATACATAGTTTTGCCGAATCTATATATAACGATGTTTAACCTTAACATATAGCAGACACCTTCAAATGAATTTTTTCTTGAAATATAAAAATAAATATGTGTACTCGATGTATTCGTGTGGATATGCTCTCGCCTGATTTTGCAGCTGAAATCGGTATCTATAGCCTATGGCCAGCTAGGGTCTGATCGGCTCTGCTCCCCAAAAACCGACATCGACCCACGCAAATGAACTTGAAAATTAATTGTTTCTGCAGCCCCACAATTGCAGAACATGAGGGGTGTACAAGATAGATATATAGGCTCTATGTATGTACGAAAAGAGATATGTGTACGTTTGCTCAATGCCACAAGGGGTTTGCCTTCCATAATTTATTTGGCTTTCGGATACTATGTGCCTGAAAAACACATTTTGTTTATAATTTCATTAAAATTGAATGCCAGACAAATTTTTCCTCGGACTGGAAAATTGAAAATTTTAAAAAATCCACAAGTTATTTGGTTTATTTTGCTTGCCCCATATATTTTTATATAAATAAATTAGTGTCTATTTCCTTTCATCTTCTTAATCTCCAAGGACACAAGGGTCAATGCAGTTAAGGCGAATTTAAATCTATTTTTATGGAAATGGCACAGAACTAACCTTGAATATTGTCGCAAATTTGGCTGCTGATGGATTGATGATGGCCAGACAAACTGGCAAAATAGGAAAGCGAAAGAATATTTTGGTCACTTTGTACAGAAACATTGCTGCTGACACTTTGGGTTAAAAGTTGTGGGTTTTAAAAATAAAATATATAAAGCCATTAGCAGTTAGTGTGATGACCATATGACCATTTTAATTATACGATCTGTCCTCCCCTTTTTGAGGGCAGAAGTCACTCGTTTATCAATAGCCTGCTGACGTCACGAAGATACAACTTGTACATCCTGTTTATTATTTCTGACTTAAGTGTATACAAATGAATACATCCACACAAAAATCCATTTATTCTGGCTTTGCATTCCATTCATGAAACGGAGGGGAAGCGAGCGCGATCATTTAACAGCCCCAAAACAAATATGTAATAAAAAGAAAAGTATATATACAATTATAGCAAGTATATGAATAAAGATTACTCAAGTCTATTTGGCCCACAGATGACAGCACAAATGTGGACAATGTTTTGATATGTTTGGCACAAGTGTTTCTCTATATTATTATTTTTTATGGGGGTGTCTGCCGAAAGCCTAAATTTTAGAAGGTCGAAACCGAAAGTTTCATACATTTTTTAGCCTTTTTTCTGTTGCCGTTGATTCTGACAGTGTTTTTTTTTATTTTGGGCTGTCCAATTTTTTAGCTTGTTCGTATGTCTTGTACTTTGGCTGTTTTTTAAGATATCTGTCTTTTTCGCTTAGTTTTTTTTCGGTTTCTGTTGTTCACACATCATTTTGTGATATAAATATTTTGAAGCATTTTTTTGTTAGTGCCACGAATATATCTCAAAAATGTATATAAACAAATATCTAAATATAAAAATAAAACCATAAAATAGTTAAAATTAAAGAAAAATAGAATCAAGTTATTTTACAAGTTAGTTTAGAAAAACTTGTCGGATCAAACGGTCCTCTTGCTATAAAATCCATCTGGATAATGATCCGGATCCTAATCGGAAGTGGTATATTGTGGCCTTTTTAGTAATCGCCTCCTGCCTGGTGATTTTTTTATACCAGTTCTAAACAGACAGTAGCCACTGTGACGATCTACCCTGATCCAGTTCAATGACCTGAATAACTAATGAATGAAACCATATATTATTGGGCAAAGTTGACGTCAATGCTTATAGTTCTTCCTGTCATTGTTTATATGAAAGTCTGTATTTAATTACAATTTGCCAAGCAAAACAAATCGTTCGTTTATACCTTTTGTCGGATATTTTTTACACTTAAGTTCTAGAAATGAGAAATAAATCCTATTTAAACGTAATCAAAACCCAACAATTTCACAGCGAAAACCAAGAGCAACAAATTCAAATAAATTACCCTGATATGCATAAATTTATGATTTCAGTCGTGATTCGCCATCGGGGGATTTATGGGCGAAGGGATAATGGGCCCTGTTCAAAGCGCATGAAATGGCTTGTGACACAACAAATGGCAATAAGCCATAAACAAGGCGCCCTGTGAATTATGGGTGGTTGCAGAGGGCACAAATGAGGGCTTGTACAAATTGACACCTGCAACTTGACTTGCATCCTTGGTTGATCCTGCAGCTTTCTTGTAATTTGGCCGCAATTGTTAGTTGGTTAGTTTGGGCTCGGAATTTCCCAAAGGAGTGCGGCCGAGTGCACGACTCAATTTCCAGTTGGCAAATTGGCTTAGTTGCCAATTGAGACGAACATATGCGGATTGCATTCAAAGGGGAAACATATGCCACCGAATCCCATTCATTTGCGCCGTGCCTCCGTGCCGCCAGATAGAGATAGAGATACAAATAGACAGATAGATATAAAGATACCTATGCCTCAAGGTGTCGGAGTGCAATTTATTCTTAGAAGCCATGGCCAGAGCCAGGTGCATTTCTTTGAATGCGAATGCAATTCAATTAGCCCAGATTCAAAGGAGAAGGCGAATAAATAGCAATTGTCCTTGGCTCTAAGCACTGTGAGCACAACTGAATTGGAGCTGGCTAAATTAACAGGTCCTAGGGCCCAGCGGCAATTAGCCGAGGCCTCGTCCTGCCCCAGGATAATGAACTGGGCAATGCAAAAACACAAGCTCCTTCGCTCAAGAGTCAGCTATTTATTATAAATGAATGATTTAATGAGATACTGCACTTACAAAGCGGCATCCAATGTAATTGCTGCCACTAATTGAAAGTACTTTATGGAAAGTATTTTAAATGGGTCGTGGAAAGTGGTTTATTAATTACTGAAGAAAATGGGTCTTTGAAGTTCATTAAACTACCAAAATCCTGACATATATGCAATGATATTTTAATACAACGTATATACATAGATTCCTAAGGGATACATCTAATTTTTCGATTCAATCATTTAATTTCCTTTTTAATTATTTTACAATTATCATTTCCGACTTTAATCTGCAAATGATTCCCAATTAATACCACAAACGTGCCGCCATTTCGAGACTTCCCATAGACCTTGGCAATTGTTGCTTTAGACCAGCGAAGTGGCGTTGAAAGCCATGGCGAGACAGTCGCCTCCGTGGATGAATAGACGGATGGATGCGTTGACACGCTGAATCAACAGAATGATGCGAAAATAATATGATTTCGACTGGTGTGGAGGCGCCGACAGTCTGGTCCATAGAAACCAAACCAGGCATTAATTTCCTGAGTGATTTCGCGGTTCAAGTGGGCCCCCTGAAATTGGCACAGTTTTTCAGGCAAGCCGAAGCCAGCTGGGCGTATGTGTAATGCAGACTCACACCGGGGGAAGACCATAAATTGTGTTAAAAAGTATGTCAAGCCATAAAGAAAAGCCATTAAAAAATGCGGAAGAACGCAAAGAATTTGTGTCGGGAATGTATGTCAAGGATTTCTGAATTTATTTCAATATTTTTGTGAAGTCACTTTGATTGATTTCTGTATATCTGGTCATTTAATTAAGTTGGTGAGCCAATTGGATCTCAATCAATTGATTCCGGTCTCTATTAACAGGTCCAACCCTCAATGTCAGCCAAGTGAAGCCTAGGGAAGCGACGCCCCCCGCGCCAAGATGTACGGACTGCTCTTGGAGAATCTCTCCGAGTACATTAAGTCTGTGTACGGCGAGGAGAAATGGGAGGACATCCGACGTCAGGCTGGCATCGATTCGCCCTCGTTCAGCGTCCACCAGGTCTATCCCGAGAATCTGCTCCAGAAGTTGGCCAAAAAGGCACAACAGGTGGGTGAAATATTACTAAAATGTTTTATAAATAGGGGAGTGTAGGGTAAGGTGACGAACGATTCGTTTTTTGAATGTAACTTTTCTAAAAATCAATATTTTTCAAAAGTGTAAAAGCTTACATCTACTGAGCATATTTCTGTAAAATTTGGATTTTAAATTCCAACATAGCCAAATCCCACAGCGTTCGGCGTAAACCATCCTTTTACAAAAATATAAATATTTTTTTATATATAATTTACGAAAAGTTATTTTCGATACGGAAAAGAAAGAAGTAATAAGATAATGCCCAAACTTACTAAAAAAAATGTTGTCAACTAGTTCGTCACATTACCCTACACTCCCCTACCACTTAGAAATACTAATTCATTTTAGAAATCATCAGCGTTTATTTTTATAAATATGCTATATAACTACCAATTTTTGTTAAAATCTTTAGCAATTAGCATTTTTATTTATCTAAAGAGAAATATGATTTTCTTCTGTTCTCTGAAATAAATATCACCTTTTTAATTCCTAGGTTTTGGGCGTTTCGGAGCGGGAGTTCATGGACCAGATGGGCGTCTACTTCGTGGGCTTCGTGGGTCAGTATGGCTACGATCGCGTCCTCTCCGTGCTGGGTCGCCACATGCGCGACTTCCTCAATGGCCTGGACAACCTGCATGAGTACCTGAAGTTCTCGTATCCGCGGATGAGAGCGCCCAGCTTTATCTGCGAGAATGAGACGAAGCAGGGTCTGACCCTGCACTACCGCTCCAAGCGTCGTGGGTTCGTCTACTACACAATGGGTCAGATACGGGAAGTGGCGCGGTACTTTTATCACAAGGAAATGCACATCGAGCTGGTCCGGGAGGAGATCCTGTTCGACACGGTCCACGTAACCTTCCAACTGACCTTCGATAATCGGGCCTTTACCCTGGCATCCTTGGCGATGACGCGGGAGGAGAAGCACCTGCCCATCAGCGCCCATGTGCTGTTCGAGATCTTTCCATTCTGCATGGTTTTTGGGTATGAAAATAATTTTAAAATAATATTTCAACTGGATCATTTTATTTACTTTAATTATTGTTAACAAATTTAGTGCTGACATGGTGGTGCGCAGTATTGGAAACTCTTTAATGGTGATTTTGCCCGAACTGTTGGGCAAAAAAATCACAGCCTGGTTTGATTTGGTTCGTCCACTAATTGCATTCAAGTTCCAGACTGTAAGTTTAAGCCTTTAATCGCTGAGATATCAATTAACCTTCATAATTTCAATCAGATACTCAATCGTACTAATAACATTTTTGAGCTGGTCACTGTGGACCCAGTTACCGAGAGATTTGACGTCCAAAACGAGGATTTACTCCAACATGAAGATGGCAGCGAACCGGAAAAGTCATTGAGATTAAAAGGTAAACGAAAGGTTTTGAGAATGAAATTCATAGTCAGCTTATTTGGTTTATGATATTTTATAATTTTATTTCTTATAAAAAAAGGTATATTATTCGACTAAGTGAAGTGGTTGCTTAAAACAAAGGCCATTGTTTAAGGTTCCATTATTAAAAACTACCTTACAAAACCATACATTTCACAGGTCAAATGGTTTACATGGAAAACTGGCGCATGATCATGTTTCTCGGAACTCCCGTTATGCCCGATCTCACCTCACTGATAACCACTGGTCTCTATATAAACGATCTGTCCATGCACGATTTTAGCAGAGATCTTATGCTGGCGGGTACTCAGCAATCGGTGGAACTGAAGTTGGCCCTGGATCAAGAACAGCAAAAGTCCAAGAAACTCGAAGAGTCCATGAGATTGGTAAGGAAAAAAAACGTTATAAAAGAAAACCTTTATGTGATAAATGATTTTGTATAACCCTTAGTTGGATGAGGAGATGAGAAGAACAGATGAGCTGCTTTATCAGATGATACCCAAACAGGTGGCTGATCGTCTTAGACGTGGCGAGAATCCCATTGATACTTGTGAGGTTGGTTCGGATCAGTTCGATATCTCAAATGTAATACACCATCAATTAATTCCCTTGCAGATGTTTGATAGTGTCTCCATCCTGTTCTCGGACATCGTGACCTTCACGGAGATCTGCAGTCGCATCACTCCGATGGAGGTGGTGTCCATGCTAAATGCCATGTACTCGATCTTCGACAAGCTGACGGAACGGAACTCGGTGTACAAGGTGGAAACCATTGGAGATGCTTACATGGTGGTGGCGGGGGCCCCGGATAAGGATGCCAATCACGCCGAGCGAGTCTGTGATATGGCCCTGGATATGGTGGACGCGATAACCGATCTCAAGGATCCCTCGACGGGCCAGCACTTAAGGATACGTAAGTGGGTGTAGCCAAGGTGGTTCGTTAATAATCCCATGATCTCCTCCAGGTGTGGGTGTTCACTCGGGCGCCGTGGTGGCAGGCATCGTGGGCCTAAAGATGCCCCGCTATTGCCTCTTTGGGGATACCGTGAATACCGCCTCACGCATGGAGTCCACGAGCATCGCCATGAAGGTGCACATCTCGGAGTCAACGAAGATCCTAATCGGTCCCAACTACAAGATCCTCGAGCGCGGGGAGATCGATGTGAAGGGCAAGGGCACCATGGGCACATACTGGCTGGAGGAGCGCGAGAACAGGTTGCCTCTCCAGCTGACGGCGGCCCTGCAGGTTCATCCGATCTCCCCGGCTCCGCCCACACCCACTACCAAGACGAAGGCCATTATGCCGCCGGTAGCCAAGCCGTTGACTCCATTGGCTCCCGTTTCCGTTTCGATTTCTCCCACTACTGTTCCTTCAGTGGATGTGGCGGCTCCTTCGTCCAGCATTTCCGGTGTGGTGCTTACAGCCGCTGCAGCGGCTCACATGTCGCTTCACCACCAGGCGGTGGTGGCGGAGGGATTAACTGGAGCCCAAGGAGCTGGGGGAACAGCGGATGCAGGACCTTCAGCGCCCGGAGGAGGAGCCGCTGGAGCAGGGGCACCTCCAGATGACCGCAACAGTCGCATCTACTCACCCGTAACCTTCAAGGACGTCGCTCGCCGCAGCGTAGCCAATTCTCCCGTGAGGGGCAATGCCGGTTACTCCTATCCGGATCAGGAAAAACGCCGCGAATCCCGCTCCAATTCCACTGGCCACGTTTTTATGCGCACGCCATCGGATATATTCGGCTCGCTCATCCTGGACACCGAGGAGTTTCTCGAGGACCTGCAAATCTCTCGCGGCTCCCTGGCCAACAACAACAACAATCCGCCCCCTTGTGGCTTCAGTCCGACGCCTCCATTCCGGATTGGCAGTGCACCACCAAAGCCGAGGCCCAGTAATCCGGATAAGTTTACGCCGGAGGAACTGGCCGCCATGGATCAAATGACACCGCCGTCGACAGCTCCGGCCAGAGAGACGGCCAGCTGCAGCAGTGCATCCTTGGATCGCGACAAGGCGGCCAAGCTCAAGTAAGTTTCTTTGGGGAAGGGGAGTTAGGAAAGCATTGGCCAACTCCACACTCATTAGGAAAATCACCTTCTCCAACAGCAGCAGCCTGGATGCAACTACCCCAACGGCCGCTGTGGTGTGTCCCATGCGATCCAAGTCGCCACCAGTGCAGGCGGTACAGGTTGTGCAGGCGAGTACCAGCAAAAGCGAGCCCAAACGGCCGAGCTCCAAGGATTCTGTCTCATCCATTTCCCTGCACTCACCTCCTCCACATCGATCGAACTCGGCGCCAGCTAGGTGAGCTTTATGGATAGAGATACGGATCTAAAACTAGTTAACAATATCAATTTATATTCTTAGACCCCATTCCATGTCAAAGGCGGCGCGAAAGGCCTTCCTGGCCGCCAAGCAAACGAAGGCCATGGAAAAGCTGGACAAGATGATCGAAGAGGTCCACGAAGTGGAGTCCCAGTCGGCCACGAAGGCGGCCAACATGCGGCTGGCCCTCTTCGGTCATGACGGAGGTGGTGGCGGCGACCTGGCCGCCGGTGGTTGTCCACTTTTCCTGCCACCACCGCCACCGCAGCAACAGCGCCTGATGCCCAGCTCCATCTCAGATTCCGGGCTCTGCAGTCATGGGTGGGTGACATTGCTATAATTATAAATATTTTAAATTAATTAAATATTCCTTTGGATCTCAGCCATAGCCATGCTCCCAGCTGTCATCACCTGGAGCCCAAGATGAGCAACAGCCAGAGTTTCCAGCACTCTCCACGCGGCGGAATAACCCATCAGTGCTGCAGTGGCTTTGGACACGGAAATGGACGTCACTCGCACCGGATGCACTCGAACGCCTGCCGGATTCTGTAGAGGATCTGCGCCACATCTTTTCCCAAATCCATATCACCTATGCTGACTCTGATTCTGCTCAATGTGCCCGCGTGCTTTTCGGTGTAGTTACGATAACTAGTCAGCAATTATTAGGATTTAGTTAGTTGTTGAATCTCATAGTGTATAGACTAGAATAGATAAAGAATGTACCTTTCATGTTATATATACCCAGACTACAGCTAGTCAAGCAGGCTTTAAAATTTGGCAAGTCAGTGTCTAAATACGCTAAGAATCTGTAAAAACTGTTGGCACTCTCTACACTTGTGTGCTTTGATCAAAAGATTTCAAATTTCTTGACCTCTAAATATGACAATACCAACTGGAAACCGAATTACAAAAGGAAAGACATTTTCCGTACATTTTCATGAAACCACCTGAGGCAGAGTTTGCTCACAAAATAAACTTATCCTATTATACTATATATGTATTATAAAATCTCTATATATTTGTAGTAGTTAAATGGTTAAGTAGATTTTATGTGGACACGAATACTAAATAAATATTTCCAAAAGAATGCAGAGTTATGTATTTTCTAAATGTTTAACTAAAGGTCCAATTAATTCTTTGATTGTGATCCGTAAATGCTATAAACAACACCCAAAGGATCAGCAAATAAAATAAATATTGCATAAAATAGCTACTTACATTTATTTTCGAGACAGCTCCAAAGACACAGCAGTAAATAATGGATTCGTTAAAATAGTTTTATTTTTGCTGTTAAACCATAATTATTAAGAGATCTTGTGTTGACAGTTACAATCCAATAAATCACTAAGATTTATACCTTTCATGGGATATTTTCAAAATAAATGCATAAACTGCTTTTTTTTTCCTTTTAATTAAATGCAGATACGACTGTGAGAAATGAGACATAGATAATAAAGACCGGCAAATTAATCAGGCAAAATGGTGTGAACTCAATAAACTTAGTTTAAAATATTGTGCTACTTATAATATTTTCGCGTTTTAATCTGTCTAATAATTCATTTTTGGTTATATTTAACTCGTTACATTGCACATCTGGCATATCACATCTGAACTTATAATGGCAAGCATACAAATGAAACAAAAAATTTGACGAAATGATACAAGTTAATGTACCCAAATATATGTATATATGTACACTTAAAGCGTAGGAGTTTGTCTTTCAGATTGACTAGACTTGGTTGGGCAGCTTTCGAGGGAATATTTTCTCGATTGCTTTCGGTGGGTTTCCTCTTAGGCCCTCTCGACCATTGGAGTCTGGACGACATCGTCGTTGGAATATATGACCGTACCGTCCAGCGTCTCAATAGTTTGGATGGTGGTCTTACAGTAGAAGCACACCTTGGAGTTCATCATGTGCTGCATGATGCAGTCGCTGCAGGACTGGTGCTTGCAGGGCGTGAACACGGCAGTGATGGGCTTGGCACAGCAGATCGGACACAGTGAGTCCTCCGATGGCAGTGTAATGTCCGAAAGCAACGTCTGCTTCACGCGTAAACTCTCGATTAGACTGCGCACATTGTCGATTTCCTCAGTGGACACGTGCGAGGGAACTTTAAAATGGGTTGAATGATTGCTTGTTTAATAAATGTACTCAATGATCATTTCGATATACTCACAGTCATTAAGAGCAAACTTCAGGATTGGCGGATCGGCCCGAATACGCTTGGAGTTGTTAGGCAAGGGCACACGAACATCGTTGGTCAGCGGATCGATGTGTGGCCTAGAAGAGGGATCGAAGTTACCCCGGGGTATGTTCTTCTGCTCCAGCAGCGGTGTTCGTATCTCCCCCAGCGCGAACTCCAGCGTGGCAAACTGGAAGCTCGGATCGGTGAGAAAAGCCCGGGACACCCGCGTCACGATCTGCGGCCTCATGTCGCTCTCTATCTCCTCCTGCATCAGGGCGAGCAGAATGCCCAGGGCAGCGGTAACAATGGGATAGTGGGTAACTGCATTGAGGTCTGCCGAGCACATGTCCACCACGAACTGAAAGCATCCCGGCGGCACTGTGACCCGGGAAAGCACCTGACTTATCAGCTGGCAGATGCGATTCAGCAGGAGATCGCTGTTCGGACGGGATTCATCAGTGACGACCTCAGGCGCCGCTGTGATGACCATTTCGAGGCATCGCATCAGCGAGACCGTCAGCTCAAAGCACATGGAACAAATCTTCAGCTGCTTCGGCTCAAACAGGGTGTTTTCCTGCCTCTGAGCGGTGTTTTGGATCTGCAAAATAAACAGAAAATAAATAAATAATGTTAATTGCAATTCACACAACAAACACTTACCTCCTGAAGCAGCAAAATAAATTCAGAAAAGGCCCAGTTTAACTGACTTAACACTGAGTTTAGGAATGCGGTGGCAAAGGGCTCATCGTCTATCAACTTGGCGCCGATCAGACGTTGAAAATGCTTTGAAGGATTGGCCGGGGCGATGTTGTGTAGCAATCCTGTGTGCGTCTCGTTTCTGGAGCGACTGCGACACAGTCCCTGGTGGAGAGGCAGCGATCCACCCTGCCACACGGATGGCTGGCGCGAGTCCTTGTAGGCGTAGCCCTCGCCCATCCAAAAGCGCAGAAGCAACCAGTTGCTCTGGCCCCAAGCTCTGTTCTCATAGGGTCGCAGTAGTGCTCGAACCAGACTCGCCTGCGCTCTCTTCGATGTTCGTTCCAGGGCGCGCACTCCGGACTTGTGGCAGGTGAGAGTGCCCAGAGCCTGCAGCAGGGAGTCCTTGCAGGAGGCGAGCACAATACGCGGGTCGGCCGAGTGAATGCCCAGGAACTCCGCTGCCGCGTTGACGCCGCATTCCGCATCTGAGGCATCGAACTGGGCTTTCAAATCGTGGTGGCTGAAGTCCATTACAGCATCCAGCAGAATTGGCAGTGTATTCACATACACCTCAGGTACGAAGGAGAACAGTGGACCCGTGTTTGAAGCACTCTGAAATAAAGCACACAATGAGATGAATAAAAGTCGAGGGTGTAGATTGATTTACTGACCGTCAGAGTTCGCAACATGCGCTCTAGTAACCAAATGAGCAGGGATCGCCTATGACCATTCAAGGCCACACCTCTTAGCCAGATTTGCTTTCTAGACAGCGCTATCGAACGTGTCTGCAATTTGAAAGTAACATTTTGAAAATTGTAAAGGAAAATCATCTGTAAAACTATTAACTCACTGCAAAAACATTTTGGCGCTGACTGAACTTGGAACGCAGCTCGCCCATCACATGCTGGTGATTCTCGTTCATGCAGACATTGGCGTGCTGCTCCAACGCACCCAGCTTTCGTTCGATGTCCTCGCGGTAGAATTTTGTCTCCTTGAGCACTTCATTCAGAGCAGCTATCTCGTCCCTCACTGTGGCTACCTTCACAATGTACTTGTGACCCGCCGAGTAATAAAATATGATGCAGAGATCAAGGAGCTCGGAGAGACTGGCCTCCATATCCGCATTGCCAGGCGAGGAATCTGCGTTGTTGCTGTGTCGTGTGTTCAGAAAGTGTGTGTAGGTGGTGTTGCTGGCGCCCTGAGTGTGTCCGACTACCGGCACATTGTTGATGTTCTCGCCCAGCAGATAAAGCGTGGTATCTGTAATTGAAATTATAAATAGGAAACTGTATTTTGTTGCCAGTTAATTGCTATTCCATACATACCCACTTCATTGACTCGCAAATTTTGCCGATCATCATCATATATTTGCTGAGTTCGATCCGCTCCCAATCTGGTATCAATGTCGCCCCGATGAACCTTTCTCAAATGGGACAGGACACCTCCCACACGATCAAAATGCATATAGTCAAAGGAACCATCGATGAAGTAATCGCTATTTACTTCCACATTCTTGCTAGGCATTTCCTCTTTGAACATCGCCCGCGTCTGATCAATAAGAATGCTGACAAAGGCGAGGGCCACAGGAGCATCCAGAGGATGCTGGATGCTCGACTGCATGAAGAAAAATGCATGGAAGGGCTGGAGGAGAGGTGTATTGATTTGAGTTACCTAAGCAATTGTAAGTGGCAATACCTTACCCTTTGCTCCATGCTGAGATCGATGACATAGCGACGCATCTTGGCCAAGAATATTGAACGGCTTGACGGACTCTCCCGCGTTCCATCAGAGTTGATCAGCAGCGTGGTGAGAAAGTCCTTTTGCGCCGCATACAGTGGCTCCGTGACCTTGCGCACCTTCTCCACAACATTCAGATATTTGTCCTTTGGTCCATCGATTCCCTCTGTCCAGGCCATGGTGTCGGGCAGCAGCTCTTCCATGATGTAGAACTCCAGCGGATGGATATAGAGGAAAAAGGCGAGACTAAACGGGAAATTAGTTAAGTCATTAGTCAACCTATCCAAATTTAACCACTTAAGCTTACCAGTGCTTCTTGAACAGCTTTCCCTCCAGCAGATACTTTCTGGTCTGTTCGTGCAGGCATAGGCAATGCAACATGCTCAGCGCCTGGCGATGCTTCTCATAGTCCAGACCCTGGATCGTGTGCGTAAAGGTACCCAACAAGGCGTTGACCAACTTCCGCAGCACAAACTTGATCTCGTCACCCTCCATGTAGTTCCAAAAGAGCGACAGCAAGCCCTGCAGCACGCTGTGCCGGTTCTCCTTCTCCACCGCCAGAGTTGTCAGACACGAGATCCTGTTCAGCAGCACGTCTTCGATGATGTAAGGATCGAATATCTCGTTGGTAAACTTTTCAATTAGCAAGGTTGCAAATATGCAGTAAACCGTTTTCTTGGTGGAAACGCGGGCCTCGCCGCTATTGACTGCTTCCGTTCCAGATTGGGCATTGTACTTGGAGAAGATGCCGGCCAAGTTGATGAGGTAGTTCATCAGCAGGTTGGCCCGCCGCAACTTAAGAATGGGCCTGGCCATGAGCGGTTGGAAGCCTAGAACTGGATACATGAACGGTCGATTCCCAAAGTTCGCCTCGATGCCCTGCGTGTAGCCCAGGGAGATGGCTGCGAAGAAGGTAATGCCCGGACCCTTCTCCAGCTTATTGAACGCCACGCCCATGGAGCGTCCATTTCGGTAATACTCAATCACTTCCTTCTCCACATCGATGGTCACGCCAATAACGTCGCCGATCTGCCATTTATCGCCGTACCTAGAAAATGTAATAATTTTTTAAATTTTGATCATAATTATCTTAATAAAGAGCTTACTTCTTGGTGGATATATGCCAGATCTGCTGCTTGCTTCCATCATAACCATAGCTGCACTTGGTATCCCCTACTCCGCTGTTTTCGTTGAACTGGCAGGAGTTGGAGGCCCACCCGATTTGCATGACGCCCTTGGTGTGCAGGTGGATCTGGTAAAAAAGTGGTCGGCTTGTTAGTACGCAGGAGCAACCCACACTCCCCGAAACCCAAGTCATTGACCGCTGGTCAACCACCGCCGAATCTACCACTCATTCGCCTAACTATACCCACTCCCACTCCATGTAACGACGATTACCTCATACATCCAGCGACCGCCGTACACGCAACAATTCGCCCGGACCGTATTGAAGCTGCCCTGGGAGCGCAGGGCCAGGCGATCCGAGGACACGCGCACCGTGGTAGTGTAGTCCACGTCGAATATGGTCAGATCTGGTCCTATGCGACTCTCAGTCTCCATATACAAGCGCCGAATCTCCTCATTGCTGTCCGTCTGGATTTGCTGGAACTTGTCATCTAGCCAGGTTCTTACTATGATCATTTGCCTAAGGAAAAGGACTCTTTCTTGAGCAGCGGCAATCCTCAAAGGTGAAGGACACTCTTACTTGGTCACGGACAAATCGGCGAGCTTTGCGGGCCTGGGATCAGGAACCGTCGAACAATTAGCCCCCTCCAAATCATCGTCCAGGTCCGAGTACAGGTTGTCGTGGTCCACCTGCTCAAAGATATCCTCGTTGAATACTTTCACGAATAATTTTGATATCGACATCTCGGCTCTGTCATTTCAATGCTAGCTTTTCCAGCCAGACGAATTTGAGTCTGAGTCCGAACGGAGTCGAGTCCGACAAAAAAGGAATCATTTGCTTTAGGGATGGTCAACTCGAGCACTCCTTGTGTTTAACGGTGGCAAGTATCTAATAACGTGCCGATCCGATGATTCAGAAATTTGATAAGTTTTAAATTTAATTTTAAGTATAATTAGTAAGTTTAACTCGTCTTTATCCTAATTTGTAGCATATTAAATTGTCTTTCGCAACAAAATAGTATAATAGTAAATGTACAATAAACTTAACTGGAACTCTTGAAACCACCCTCTAAGTATCGCTTACACTCGCTCCTCTCTAACACGCCATCCTGCTCTTTCGCATGGCATCTATCCGTCTCGCTCTAAAGGCGCCAACAGCTGTTCAAATCCGGCCACGTTGTGCAGAACTACTCGCCATTGATCGCTTTGCAACACCTGTGCATTTTTAAAATAATTCTCGCAACGTAAGGACGTGTTTTTCGTGCTCCTCTAATTCTGCTAATTAAATTATAAGTTGGTGTTGATTCACGCCGAATGAGTCAGCCAAGGGGCAACTCCGTTTTACCGTTACGAGTGTTATTCGCAAACAATGCAGTTGGCTCTCTATTGATTGACAATTTGCTGTCGTCAGCGGCTAAGTGTTTCTGATAGTGATGCGCACCTGTGAGACAAAACTAGCTAGATCTGGCGGAAAAACGCCAAAGGCAATTAAAGTGCCAAGCGAAACGCAATGGAAAACAATGCTCATAATGGCGGCTATTAAATAAATAAATTAGCAATCACTCAGTTGACCCTGTGCCAATAAATTGCAGTGGAAAGTTTCATAAATTAAATAATCTAAAAAAAATGATAACTTAAATGGTCAGCGATGCGGCGTGAAACCGTTAGATTCTTGTTGTTGTTGCGTGTCTAATAAAAATAGAAATTCGCGAAAAAAATAGAAGGGAAACAGAAATCAATGCCAGCCATTCGAAAACAAGACCATTACAACATTCGTATCTGGGCATAAATGAATATTATTTCTGCTTATATACGTACTACACATATAACCCAGGCAATTGATTTATCTGCCCGTTCTCGACCCGTTTCTTGTTCTTTTTTATTTTTTGCGGAGCAATCGACGCGAATTTGTGTCTGTGTGTGTTTGAGTTTGTAATTTGAATTCAATTAATTGGAACTGGAAAGACGTATACGTATTAATTAATTATTATTGACCATCTTTCGGATTGGTTTAGTTAACTTTGAGAATCCGCCCTTCTAAACTAATAGTTTCTTTATCACTTCTCTCCACTACTAGTAATGCAAGGCGTAACGGCCTAGCTCTCCAAGAATCAGCATATGTTTACATAATGATTGCTTTCGCGGGATTCTCGTTTTCCACTGCCCCTTATTGCGTCTTGAATCTTTTATTTAAATATCCACTTCTGTGACGTTAGCGAAATATGAAAGAATATAAAAATAAACAATCTGCTGAGCAAATGGGAAGAAAAGTAAACCAAGAAGAGATACTCCAGACTCTCCTATAAACAAGGTGCTGATTCAACATAAATAAGACAGTAACATGATGAAATCCCCTTTGTTTTTAATTCTCGACCAGGATATTTGAAGATCTCTGGCTTTTTAATTAGTCAGCAAAGTATAAAATCTTTCTCAAATACCACAGAGCAAATCTCAGATAAGAGAAAAATAGCCTTATCTTAAGGGATTTGAACAAATCGGTATATAGTTTTATTTTAATTCGATAGGAACTGATATAAAAAAGATAGCATAATCTCAGTGGTTCCAAGCCTAATTAACTTATCAACAGCACAAAGGGGAAATCACACTCCAGATACTGAATTTTCGCAACATCAAAGTAAATTACCACCTAGCTACTACCATATTAAAAATATAAACACACACAAAATGCGAACATGACCATACGCATGTACATCAGATATAGTAGCCAATTACTGTTCTTGGTTCTTTGGTCACGTATCTGTCTATTTTTATACTCTATCTGTAAAGTCCTTTAATAAAAATATATAGTTTACTTTGTGATTATCACTCAGACTTTGACACCTTCATTTGAATCATAATAAAAGATAAGAATGGAGTTTAATTAGCATAACATTCGAAATCTCAAACTGGGAAATGTTTTCAGCTTTTTTAATCAGATTTATAATAAACATATATAAATACCTTTTATAAATATTATACTAATCCCAGTTTCAACCTTTTGAGTTCGCATATCATTTGTGAGAGCAGGCTCCTTGTGGGTTAATTTCAAAGATTGCAAACTGCGATCTAAGCAAAAATTAAAACAAATATTTGGCGCCCACACATCACTTTCAGAGTTCTCAGATAAACTGTATAAATATACCAAGGGAGACCCCATAAGAGCATCCGACATTCATTCCCGAATATTTCTCTTGCCATTATCTAATCGATAGTTGAGTGCTGTTGCTCTGACGTATTGAATGGTCGTGCGATATAGAGAATTATGTATGTTTCGGCCACTGGGTTATTGTACGGGTACCAAACTGAGCCGAGAGCAGCGACTTTGATTGACCATATCAGACGACACTTGACGCAGTGGTCGCTTATCTGGGCTCCGACCTTCCTCCGTCCACTCCGTGCCCCACCGAAATCGAGCTCAGTTCTGACTTGGTCAAACACAGACACGGGTGATTTTCTGTTTGCCTTCTACAAATAATGCCGCGGAGAACACTTGCTGCCCGATTAGCCATAAACATTGTGCCTTACCCCAGTACATATATATTTTAGCCCATGTGAGCGAGATTCTTACCGAGTCCACTTCATTTCTTTGCAGCCAGTCGAGGGCAACGGACACGTAAACGTTTAAAGTTCAGCAGATAGCCCGAGCACGAAGATTTGCATGAGGCAGGAATAGAGGAGCGAGCGTTCCCAACCACAGACAGCGAAGATGTCACAAAACCAATCCTACTTCTGGCAGACGACCAGACACAATGTATACCTGAAGCGCTCGGCCAAATGGCACATGGCGCTGGCCCTGATGGTGGTGCTCACATTTGGCACAATTTGTGCCGCGGAAGCTCAACCGGATAGTGCGGACAATGCGGTTCTTGAATCTGGATTACAGGGCGTAGGTCATCCAACTTGATTTTGTAATTACCTATTAACCAACCTTTTGTCCTCCGCAGAACATCGAGATGCAGGCAGATTTGAATAAGCCCACGGACCTGAGTTCTTTAGCGGAAAAACCCAAGGATGATGCGGATCGGCCAAAGGGAAAGGTCACCTTTATCGATGCGTTTACCGCATCGATCTCTGTTATCTTACTAACAGAGCTAGGGGATAAGACTTTCTTCATTGCTGCCATAATGGCCATGCGCCACCCGCGTTTGATCGTCTTTGGCGGTGCCATCGCCGCCTTGGCCCTAATGACGGTACTCTCATGCGTATTTGGCATGGCAGCGAACTTTATTCCTAAGGTATGGGTAGCTTCTTTGTAGTTTGAAAACATTCATCAACTAATATTCCTTTGGCCCACAGACTTATACGTATTATATCTCAACTGCATTATTTTTAATATTCGGTTTGAAAATGCTGTACGACGGCTACAAAATGAAACCAACCGACGCTCAGGAGGAACTTGAGGAGGTTCAAACTGACCTGCGCAAGCGCGAGGATGAGGTGAGTGGTCCTCGTATGGATCCCCTGTATATAGTAGTGGTGCTCTGTGTTGCAGTAGTTCCCGTAGATCTTAACTTTGTTTCAAGTAGTTACGCTTTTTGCAGTAATCGTTGCTGTATTATTATAGTAATTAGTTATTTTTACCGCTTTTGTTAATAGCTGCGCTTAATTTGTTATTTTACTATTATTATAACCATAACGACTGGCAAATTGTACAGAAAAAATTCCCTGCCAAAGCGATCACTTCATAAGCCCCGCTTTGGTTCTCCAGTCTTACTTGAATTTAACACCATAATTTTGCCTGACACGAGAGCCTCGAACAATAACAAGCAACAAAAGTACTAACCAAACACGAACCCAAAGCTTTTCATAATTGTAATTATACCTTGATTGCATGCTAATTAAGAGTATTTATTAGCCGCTAACAAAACTCTACGGCTACCTTGATAGCCCTGAATAATCCAAACCGATCAGCAACATGGCGTGCGGAACAGAGTCACTGAAACACCGGGGTTCCCGCACAGTCTCAGTTTTAGCTTCCGAATCTCTTTTCTGATTTATTTACAATCAAACATTCAAAATTCACATACATATACCACACATCTATGCCTATGTGACTAATTGCACGAGTTGCGCATATCAAATACAAGCGAGTTTCCAAAGTTTATTAATCAAAGCAAATTCGTACTAAACCAGAAAATCGTTTGAAATGGAAAAGCTTTTCGCCAAAAAGAAAAATCCACCAGACTATTAATCAAAATCAAAATTTATGCCAATCGACTCTCTAGCTAATGCAATTTTCTAATTGTTTTTCCTTTATGCAAAACGAAATTTAAAAATTTGATAATACGTTGCCCCTGAAAATGTTACCGAAATGTGGCAAAAAATTACAAAACAATCTGTCTCGTACTCCACTTTGATTTGTTGGCCGATTCTGAACGCAGTTGATGCGCAAGGCCAACCGAAAGTACGAGGACGCGGAGTCCAAGCGGAAGAACAGCAACTCGGACAAGGAGGATGCCAGTGAGCAGGCGCTTATCCATGGCCGCAACTCCCTTTCCGCCGGAACTGCCAGCGTCGGCGACTCCGACATGCAGCATCGCCAGCGAAAGCAGCGCAACCACCTCAACAACAACAACGGCACCACCCATTCTAATAGTAAGCAAAATAGCTGTGATAAAACTGGCAACGATGACGAGGACCGGGATCAGCACGACTCGGAGGTGTTCCTCAAGGAGGGCGGCCGCATTGTGGAGCAGCTCAAGATGAAGACCTACCAGAGCAGCCCGGCCCACTCGGCGGCCTCATCGAACCAGACCGAACAAACCAACTCCATTGCCGCCTCCACCGCCACCGTCGATGTCCAGCTGGCTGGTCATCCCACCGATCCGTCCGTAGGCGGTGCCTCGGAGCCCCGCGCTCCGCTGGCCGGACACGATAGCATGCACAGTCTCAACGGCAGCCTCAACGGGGACTCCGGACCGGCTAATGGCGCTCTCAAAGCACGGGTTAGGCCAGAAACCGTTTTCCCGACCGCCCGCTTCCGTTACCCGTTTGATTACGTTTTTGGAAATTGATTTGGAATTGATTGAATTATTAATTTATGGGTCTACACTATTTAAAAGACTCTTTAAATTTTCAATCTATTTAAAGATTATTCTTTAGATATTTCTTCAGTCACCAGATACAAGTAGGTCTGCTTAAAAGTAAACGCTTAAAAAGTGTAGCTTATATTAAAATAATTTTAATCAATTCCATTTTCTTTGAATGTAATCAGAATGAGGTCCGGCAATCTAATAACTGACAACTTCTAATGTTTGTTGTTTCTTAATCATATTCGTTTCACGTGCTTTTTGCCCAAACAAAATACTCACACCCGAAAACACTCATGACATTTCACAGTCAAACAAGCACAGCCATCGGTTATTTTTACAAAGTTATCCTTAAGTCATCTGGCATTCGGTTTTGTGGCCACTGTCTTTAATTGCCCATTGGTTCCGTTCCACTCCCATTCGATTCGCACACATTTCACCAGTTTTTCTCTCTGCATGTTGTTTTGAAGTGATCGTTTTTTGCTTTTTAGTTTTCCCTTTGGTTTATAAAGCAGGAAATGTGGTAACCACGTTTTCTTGTTCAAAAGTATTTACATGTAATTTTGATTTGCTGTTTTCCCCTTTGTTTGCGCACATTTTCATCGAAATATTCTGACCTCCCTGTTTCCTTACTAATTCTCGTAAACCATTTTCCTTTACAGCTGGACCGTGATGTGAATGCGGCTTTGGTAAATGATGCCGAAAGCGGTCGTCGTCGTCCACAAAAACGCGGTCCTGCCTACTTCACCATGCGGATCTTGGCCCAGGCCTTTACTATGACCTTCCTGGCCGAATGGGGCGACCGCTCCCAACTGACCACCATACTTCTCGCCGCTAACAAGGTAAGTTTTGATTAATGGCAGGTTTATCATCATAGCTCTAATATATTTCCCTTTCTCATTGCAGGACGTTTATGGCGTAATCGCTGGCGGTATTATTGGCCACTGCATCTGCACTGGCCTGGCTGTGATTGGTGGTCGTCTTGTGGCTTCCAAAATCTCTGTGCGCACTGTCACCATTGTGGGTGGCATTGTGTTCATCGGATTCGCCATTTACGCTGTCGCCATACCTCCGGATGACATATAGGCGAAGCCATCGAACTCTAGACGAGATCGCCCGTTGACGACCCCACTTTATATGAAGATTTAGTTGTAGTTACTACCTGATATCCCCATTTGCCTTCGAGGAGCATTAGGAGACAAGGCTAGGATTGTATTGAATCATTTAAAGATGAAATGCATTAATGTATTTAACGTAGCTTACTTGCCAAACAACAGAACGAAACTAAGGAAAATCAAAAGTGCCTTCAGTGCTTTCCGCCTCGGCCATGACATACAAATTTAGTTCACACAATGAATTCTTCTGTTTTCCATTTGCCTAGTATTGATTTGAGTTCAATGTTCAGTTTCGGTTTCGTGTTAAGTATTAAAGATGAATGTACATACGCGTGCTAGTGCGACCAGGTTGCCTACGCTCCTCCGAGTCGGACCCTTCCCTCCATATCCCACATCCTTATTTGCATATTTGTTTACGTAGCAGTGTTTACTTAATGGAAACAACCAAAATGAAACTTTGTACATTTGATTAATTATGCGATTTTTGTATGAAAAACTTAGTAAATTGAGCAAAACATAATAGCAATTGTGTATTTAATGAGAGGGAATAATCTCCCCTTTCTGGAATGGGCATAATTTATTATCGTTAAAGTAAGTTAAAAAGTGTACATTGTCATTAACAGTCGAAAAGAAATTTGGTTAGATTAATAGCGAAGATATAGCACCTGTCTATTACTGCTTCATTGCTTGGGGATCGCGATAGATGCCCGTAAACAGGATTGACCGAGATGTGCGATCGTAGATGACGAACAGGAACGGGTGATTGCACTCGAACTTGGCGGGCTCCACTGGCCTAGCCGATCGGTATGTGAAGAGGACCGTGGCCGCCGCCGCGGTGCTTCCTTCCTCGTCCACCTTTATCTTGGCCACGTGCTTTGAGTCACCGATGGAAATCCTCTCGGAGGTCAAGTCGTCGAAGGTAGCGATGGACTCGTCAAACATTTTCTTGACTCCCATTTTGGCAAGGATCTGATTTAAAGTGCAGAATTGGTAAGAATTAAATAAAAACTTTAAAATCAATCACTTTAGACTTACGGGGTTCAGTTCCAGGCGCTGTTCGAACTCAAATTTGGGCAGCGAGACTTCAATTTCGCGGGGCATGGCCTGCTTGAGCGACTCATCCAGACTGTCGGCATTCAGCCGGGAGAGCACATCCTCCAGAGAATTGCTGTTGAATGGCGGTAGGATAAGGACCATGGAGATGTCCGAGTTCTCATCTGGCAGGCTGTCCTCCTTCTCCTGCGACTCGAAGACAGTGCGGTACGGCAGCTGCAGGACGTGGGCGCGAAGCTGCTCGTCGACGTTCAGAAGGAAAGTGCCCTTCTGCTGCATCATGGACACCAGCGAGAAGTTGGACGGAGATGTGTAGAAGGGCATTGGACCTGTCTTCTCCACCTTGAACTGGCTGAGCCACTGACCCTTCAGATAGGCGGCGTTGGCCAGCACCAATCGAGTGCTAGGTGTGATTTCATCGGCACTGAGCATATTGCGGATTTGGTCGTGAGTCTCCTTGGCAATCCAGTCGTTAATCTCCTTCCGCGACTCCTCGGGCTGGCTCTTGAAGTCCATCTGCCTGATTTCCTCAGCCAGACGGTTCTTAATACAGCTAGTCAGATGCAGATCATTGCTGAAGAATATGCGGTCGGCAGAAGAGAACTCGAGGGGCATATTGCTTTGACGCTCCTTGCGGTTCTTCTTCTCCAGGACATAGGCGCTGCGCACCGCCTCCTTGGAGTCAGCCCAATCCAGATGGAGCACCTTGGCCAGCTCCTTCTCCGTTTCTCCGGAAGATCCGAAATAGGCGAGGAGCAGAGCATGGTAGGTGCTGTAGGGCGAGAAGAAGACGTTCTCGTTGGGAGTGCTCTGCCGGATTGCATCCAGCATGGACACGGCGAAGTTCTGTTGGCCCTTGTAGAGGTTTACCCGCTGACTCAGTAGGTTCGCGTCGGGCTCAACACCACAGAGACCGGCTAAGGCGATGGCCGGCAGAATCACCAACATCACAGATAGACTAAGGATGTTCATTTTGTGAGAACCTGTTGAAACCCTATAAAAAGTAAAAAAATAATCAATTAATTTTTTGAACATCATATTAAATAAATATTTTAATAATTTCAAAAGTAGGCAAATGAAATGGAGGCTCAAAGGCATTAGACCCCTAAATTTGGTGACCTTGTACTGTCGATTTATCAAATGTGCGGTTTGCAAGTGGTTCGTGACTGGCATGGAATTATCTGCTTATTTCCCATTTTTTATGTAAATCCCGATAAATTTATTAGACAATAAGAGCTTCAAAAGAGCACTTGAGTCAGACAAATTTATGAAGCTCCCAGAAAGGGTTGATAATTTTACAGTCATAACAATAAAATGTCAGAAAATACTTTCAAATAAAGCAGAGTGATGTCTGAGGAAAACCCTCACTAATTATGGGAGTAGTAAAATTAGAATTGCGAATTTAAGATAATTAGGCAGTTATTATCGAGTGGTTACATAAACAAGGAGAACTATTGTAAATTACCCAGAATTTTAAATTATCTCATTAACATTTGCAGTAAAGCTAAGAAAACAATCTGGAATTAAGCAACTTTTTAAACCGTTTTTAGCTAGAAAAATGTATAATCATATCGAAAGCCAACGGATTAAAATTTTAAATCAAAAGACCTTGTTAAAAATCTGTTCAAATCTTAAGCAAATATTATATCGAAATTCGCTTTCGGTCTCGTTGAATATCGCTTTAGGCTGATTCATCGAAAAGCTTTTCCAGTCCATCAGTCGTTAGTTATCTTCGGACGACAATTGCAACATCTCTGCAGCCACGGCATATGAAAGTGAAAGTTTCCGCCGCTCTGCACTCAAAATTCGCAATCCGAACATAATGAACCCATATGCAATCCATCGGAGCATGAAAGAGCGTCCACATATCGGGAGCTTTATGTCGACCACAGCTCCAGTTTTTCACCAGCTGAGCGATGACGAAGTCCATAGTTGCGACTGCAGCGCGACAATGAAAAGCGCTTTGTGTAAAAATAAAAAACCCAAAATTAACATTTCCGATAACCGGTTGCGGATCCCACCGGCGGACAGCTCTATAGTATATGATTCATAAACGGCTCAAATTGTTGCCGTTTCGTATTTTAACGCGTATGCTCATTGTTGACCCTGTATTGGCGATTTTGTAATTGCTTTCTGCTGTTGTTACTCGTATTTTTATACCCCACAGACGTAACGCTTGTTTCTGCGCATGCGCGGCGTTTTTGTACGCTCTCGAGTTTGTGGGAGAATCCCAAAATATTGAACAACCTGTTTTAACTGATAGGAAGCGGACATGTCAGCCAAAATTAAGCTGCATTGAACTTGGATTAATGGGTTAGCCATATATACCTTTGCAAGTGAGCACTTGTTTTGCAATATTATTAGAAGCGACACATCAAGTACTTGAAAGTTCCTCAAAAACGAACTGTAGTACATTGTTTTCAAAAGTTACTCTGAACTATTAAATATTTATTATTTCTAGTGAATAGATATGATTTTTTTAAGGCAATTCATGGTAATTCCCACTTTTGTAGATTACTCGAGTGACTAAAAAAATTGACACTGTACCCAAAAAATATGTAGATTTAAATAAAGCTGGAAAATACCCAGAAATGATTTATGACTGTATTTTCTGTATAATTAAAATTACAAAATTCTTTTTTCATGGAACCCGAAGGAAATTAAATCTGATAAGACAACGTTGGAAGACATACAAAATTCTCGCTGAAGAGATCAGTTAGGTCAAGATCAATTAAATCAAGCTTCCAGGGAACTTGATAGATATTGCTCATTGTTATTGCAAAAAATCCCGAACAGTACATATGGACATAAATGTAGCGCAACTCACAGCCTCAAATATACAATTTCATATATGTACATACATGTAAGTGTGCACATTAATTTGCTGATAAGTATTACAGAAATAGCGACGCTCAACTATCAACCCGATTTGTTAAATGGTAGTCACGAAGCTCCGGGGGAGTTAAACAAATTGGGACAAACACTTGACAAGCACTGGGAAATACCTTCTTTGAGTGTAGGCTTTGGGTAGCACCGAAATCGCACTATAACTGGGACCGACTGCAGGTCTGTTCACCTGCGGCTAAAACGAGAAACTGTATTGATTCCGAACTGTAACTGGGGACTTATTAACGACAAGCGCAGCTTTGATATCGATAGGCGGTAATCGGTAGCCAACAGGTGATATTATCTCTATGAACGGTCACCCCAGAAAATGGTTTGGTTCGACAGGTATTTCATTGACCCGAAAGTAGTGACTGCAAAAGTCCACTCTACTTATTCTGGAAATCCAATGCATGGAATTAACCAAAATTC
>JBAMCJ010007533.1:0-30219 GCA_037075205.1 Drosophila prostipennis
ATATATAACTTGATAAACACACAAAAAAACTTCCAAAAAAACCCTAACTCCTCGAACAGCATGTTAAAATTTGAGATATGCGCTGCTAATTAAACACATATTTTATTTCTTTATATTTATACCCGTTACTCGTAGAGTAAAAGGGTATATTGTATTCGTGCAAAAGTATGTAACAGCTAGAAGGAAGCTTTTCCGACCCTATAAAGTATATATATTCTTGATCAGGATCACTAGCCGAGTCGATCTAGCCATGTCCGTCTGTCCGTCCGGATGAACGCTGAGATCTCGGAAACTACAAAAGCTAGAATATTGGGATTACCAACACATATTCTTGGGCTTCCTACGCAGCGCAAGTTTATTTCAGCGGACCGCCACGCCCCCTCTAACGCCCACAATCGCCCATAGTCGCCCACAAACCATACTAAAATGTGTCTGGCGCCCACATTTTCAAAGATTTCTGAGAAGTATAAATGCAATTTTGTTGTGTTTAGTTATACCTATCGAAATTTTTTAAATCGGACCATTCGTTAAAAAGTTAAGCCTGATCAAAATTTACATATATCTCCATCTCCCTCGCACTCCCTTTAGCCGAGTGACGGGTATTAGATAGTCGGGACACCAACCCGACTATAGCGTTCTCCCTTGTTTTAATTTATTTATATTCTTTATATTATATTTATAGTCGTTCAACAAAATTTTATAACTAGGCAGTTAAATACCCATTAAATATCCCAGGTTGTTACCTAATACACATTGACCAAATCAGCCAACGCATATACACTAGGCAGAAAAAGTATGCGTACAAACATTTCAGACAACTTTAATGTTACAAAAAACATGTTAGAAAAAATCTAAAAAATTTCATTATAATTTTAACATTTAGTACACATATTAAGCTTTAATTTGACGTAACTCATTAATTTCTAGCACTTATACTTTTCCTAATATAAACAAAAATGTGCAAAATGGCCGGATTTCACATCAGAAAAAGTATGCGTACAAATGCATATAGTATTAGAAAAAGCCATATTTTGGGCACAGTACGTCGAGTTTAGTACGGAGTTTGATAACCTTTATGTTTTATAACATCAGTCTACATATTTGGCATCGCTTGGACCAATGTCCTTGCATCCTTCACCGTTATTTGATTCCATTCCTCGACATTGACTTTTTACACCATATCCTTGGATGTATGGGTGTGAAGGCGAGTCCTGCCCTCCAGGACATCCCAAAAATGCTTTACGGGATTGACATCTACTATTGTGATAACGAATGTAGCTATTTTATACATAAAAGCTTTGTTTTGTGGGCGCAATGTTTATGATCGATGTCCTCTTGGTACCAAAAGTCCTTTTAGAGTCCCGCTTTCAGGGGGCTTTAATTTGTTTTCTAAAAGTGCATAAAACAACCAACAAAATGAGGTATGGTTTATAAAAATCGGTCAACAACTTAACGAGAAATGCCTAGCGATATAGCCAAACAAACAACTTCTTTGGTGTAATGCATGAATTTCATACAAATTTCAATAAAATCGAACATTCTATTTAAATAAGAAAGTTTTGATACCCATTTCTCGTGAAGTTGTTGACCGATTTTTATAAACCATACCTCATTTTGTTGGTTGTTTTATGCACTTTTAGAAAACAAATTAAAGCCCCCTGAAAGCGGGACTCTAAAAGGACTTTTGGTACCAAGAGGACATCGATCATAAACATTGCGCCCACAAAACAAAGCTTTTATGTATAAAATAGCTACATTCGTTATCACAATAGTAGATGTCAATCCCGTAAAGCATTTTTGGGATGTCCTGGAGGGCAGGACTCGCCTTCACACCCATACATCCAAGGATATGGTGTAAAAAGTCAATGTCGAGGAATGGAATCAAATAACGGTGAAGGATGCAAGGACATTGGTCCAAGCGATGCCAAATATGTAGACTGATGTTATAAAACATAAAGGTTATCAAACTCCGTACTAAACTCGACGTACTGTGCCCAAAATATAGCTTTTTCTAATACTATATGCATTTGTACGCATACTTTTTCTGATGTGAAATCCGGCCATTTTGCACATTTTTGTTTATATTAGGAAAAGTATTAGTGCTAGAAATTAATGAGTTACGTCAAATTAAAGCTTAATATGTGTACTAAATGTTAAAATTATAATGAAATTTTTTAGATTTTTTCTAACATGTTTTTTGTAACATTAAAGTTGTCTGAAATTTTTGTACGCATACTTTTTCTGCCTAGTGTATGTTCCTGCAATAAATTGGTAAATACTGTAACATATCGCTTTAGCCATATCAACCGTGTTACCGTCAGATAAACTATCAGCGTTTAATATTCGCTGTCACTTCGGCCCCGTGGGCTTTGAAAAACCGGGGCTGCCCGCAGTGATTGTGGGACTATTTATTCGATATGACCTAATCAGTGGAGAGTTTTGCATTTGAGCATGAGATTAGGTAACTAATTTGTTGGCGTTCGGATTTGGCGCCAGAATAGTTTGTAATCCTGATTTAGCAGTACTCAACGACTCGAGTTAGATTGATGGATGTCAGGGGAGACCGAAGGTGATAAGATTGCTTAGCGGATCATTGAACTGTTCTACTCAGCAAATATGCTTGGGGAAGTGGTCTAAACAGGCAATTAATTATAAATTTTAAGTATAGTGATAAGATAAGATTGTACGAAAAATAATTCAAATTGGATGGTTACAATTTTTCACGTTTATCAAGATGCTTTCAAAAGCACCACTTATATGTTAATTTAAAAAAATGTATATTAAATTATTAAATATATGTATATAATCAAAAACATGTTTGAATTATAACAATTAACAGTCTTATAAAAATTGAATATTTAATGAGTTTAAATTTCTTCTAAAATATTCATTTGATAACTATAAAGCTCAATAATTTGGTAAATTTATAAAACTAATCAATTTCATTAGAACAGATTTTTACGCTGTCATTCAGTGTCTTTTATGTATATCATTAACAGAAATTCTATGGGGCCATTTTCCTTTTTTTGCGGACCGGCAAGTGCCGCCCGCGCATTGAAATGAGCTCAATGGGTACGAATTCCACCCATCACAAACCACAACAGCTGACTGCCTTCATTATTTATAAACACACCAACATTAATAATATATTATATTATTGGGAATTAGCTGATATTTAGGATGGCGCATGGGCTCAGTTCAGGGTATTTGAATTTTGAATCCGCGACCTCCCAAAATAATCGATTTGCATTGGAACTTTCCCGCAATCAATATGAAACACAAGTGGCTTACACGAGCCTCGTTTGAAGCGCTAATTTGCTTTCAGTAATTTTTCCATCTATCAGATACATTGCGTGCGTGTGTGAGTGCGTGTGCTCGGATGTGGGTGGTTCCTACATTCATTTTTTTTCCGCTTTTCAGCAGCGCGTGGATTTTTTTATTTATATTTGTATGACATTGCTACCGACCGAAATGTCAAAAGCAAACAAAGCCAAGCACCGTGAAAGGCAAAAAGAACTGGAAAAACGCTTGCGCCGTTCTGAAAACTAAGTTACAGATACAAAGATACTTCGGGGAAAGAACACTTTCGCTTTCAACGGGTTTTCGCCTTCCTTTTTTATGGTCGTTTTTGGGGAAAAGGAAATTGCCAATGTCTTAAGTTGTTTTTATTACTGTGATAACGAGATAGGGATTGCTTTGTTTTGATTGCGGCAGGCAAGAAAATGTGATTTCAGGATATTTCAAAAATTGGTCACCGTGTTTGTTATGTAAATTTCGGAGTATGGTACTAAGAAATATAAAATGAAAATATAATATAATATAAATAAGCTTAAAACACAAGGGGTCAATGTAAAAATTCTGAAACGCTAGATTATATAATTAATATTTAAAGAGTTTTGGCAACAAATTTTTCAATATTAAAATAAGTCGGCAACAAAATTTATTTTTGAATTAAAAATATAAACTAGTAAACTCAATCTATAAACAATATTTTCCAAATGAAATAAACTAAAGACATTCAATACAGCCATATGAAATGCATGTATATTATATGCAAGAACAGGTTAATCAACTGAATGCTCTCCTTTAGGTGCCAGTAATTAAATTGATTGTTATAGTCTGGTATACTCTTGTTCAACCCCTGAACTTGTACTCAATTGAACTTGATCTGATTTTAAGTTCATGCTACTGTGAAATGACGAAAACTCCATGTTCAGTTCTACGAAGCCTTGACTTTAAAAGGCAAAGCCAATGTCAAATGTATCTAATGGATATACACACGCTAATTACAGCAGCATCAATTGAAGGTATATAATTATGATACATAAAATCAGCACGCAAGTTTTTGACTAAAACACGCACTGAAGTATGCCACTTGTGAATGTAATTAATCTTACAAATTATGATTTACCAACCTGATGTTTTAATATTATTCCAAGGCGTTCCCTTTTCGGCCTTTGCCAGTGGTTTTCTCGCGCTCGTCGGCGTAGCGATAAAAAGAATTGCTTGTCAAAAGTTGTGGCATATATATCGCCTACATATACCGATTCTAGGTATATATAGTTACTATATATGCTGGGTGGCCTTTTGGTTATTGCGTGCCCTGGTGTCGTTTATGTTTTGATGCCAAAGGAAGTGAACCAGTGTGGGAGAAAGGTTACCGAAGGATATTCGCCAGTCGAGAACTTTCACTTTTATTCGTCGCACTCAAACACAAATACACAAGCCGCCAGGGGGCGCTAGTTAGATAACACTTTCTTTTTGGATATTTTTTCAGATAGGCCTGCCTTTATTTTTATTAAATGGTTCTACATATGGAAATTTTGAATAAAAATAATTATTATTCGTTTTTATTCAGCACACACTCGTTTTGATTTGGGTTAAGGCTTTGATAAGGATCCGTCGGAGGTTTTCGGCTTTAACGAAGGTACGCGAAATTGCTTTTGACTTTAGTACAATTTTCACTTTTATTCAGCGCAACGTTTTGTTTGGATATCTTTCAATTCTTCTGTGCCTTTATGCGATTTTCAGCTATTATTATTCTTATTATTAATAATATTTTTGCCAGCGCTGAGTGGCAGCCGTGGCAGCAGCGCCCGTTGGAGTGGCAACGTTGGCGACTTGGTCGCAATAAGAGTGTCATTCAAGGGCATTGCAAGGTCGCAGCAGTTGCGTCTTTCGCCCACTGGCAGCTGAGATGCGAGAGCGCCAAACGACGGCCTCTTTTCAGTTCTCCGATACACAGATACAAAGATTTTTGAGAATTATTTCGTTTATTCTTTTCGTTTTTCGCAAAATTGGAGAAGAGACGTGTATTGGGGAGGGAGGGGGCTTAGTCACGCAGCGGTTTAATTATTATTATTAATTTGCCTATCGGTGTATCTGAGGGATACGGATTTGGACCAGGCCCGAGTCTTGTGCCTCTCAAATCGCCCGTTTGGCCGTCCTGTCGTGTGGCAACTGAACAGGAAAGTCTCGCCGAAAGTTGCAACCTTTTAGGCCTCACTTTCGCTCTCATTCTCATTCTCACCGCTTCTCTGGTCAATTCTCTCTCTCAGTGGGCGGCTTTTGGGTGGTTCTGCTAGAAATGGCTCGGTTCTAAATGTCAACGATTACAGAGAGTCAGAAAATCGAGAGAGCAAACATTTTAGGTGAGGACAGTGGTGGTCTACTTGAAAAATATTTTTCAAATTAAGAAAATGTATATTTAACATAATTTATTTTAGTTTCCCTTAGGAATTCCGATACAAATTATTAAAATATATACGTAGTTAATACATTTTAAACAGGTAATTCCTAGTGCTTTGAGATTTTTTAACAAAGATAATTTATTCCGGGTTGGTAATGTAAATTACAAACGTCTTTGGTTACAAGAGATTTCTGTGATAACCCATGTCTGTCTGTCCGTATGAACGCTGAGATCTCGGAAACTATAAAAGCTAGAGGATTGGCATTTTGCATGCAGATTCTAGAAGCTCCTACGCAGCGCAAGTTTGTTTCAACAGGGTGCCACGCCCCCTCTAACGCCCACAATAGCTTATATACGATTTTAAAAATTTAAATATTTTGGAAAAGTAAAAATGCAGTTTTGCTGTGCTTATTAATACCTATCGGAATGTAGAAGAAATTTAAATCGGACCATTCGTTAAGAAGTTATGGCTCATCAAAGTTTACTTTAGCTGAGTAACGGGTATCTGATAGTCGGGGCACCCGACTATAGCGTTCTCTCTTGTTTTATATTGACTAGTATACAAAAAAAATAAGTAAGTGGTACCTAACAGGTACTACCTATGGTTAACTTTCGTTGATTTCTGAAATGTATACTGATTATAATTGTATACCTACTATAGTTTATTTCGCCTTTTAATTTTTATCAATTACCACTGTGCAGCAATTGTTTTTTGTTTTAACTATGCTCTCCGCGCCTCTCGCCGTGATATCTCTCAATATTAGTTCTCTTTATCGCTCCACTCGGGCAGTTGTGGAGCCGGCATTTTAAAGCATTTCTGTTTTTTTGTTTATATTCCCATACTCAAATTGTTTGTCCGATTTTTGTTTAAGTTTTCTTATTTTATTTTTTTATTAATTACCTTTGTTCTGAGAAATAGCCATACTTTTTATGTGGTGTTGTACATCTTACTGAAACATTTATGATAAACTAGGCACGCATACAAATGAGTAATGAGTACAGAGAGTACTGTTATTTATAAAGTGCGTTGACTGGTCGAACTCTGCGAGAAGAAGCATAAATTGGCATTCCACTTAAATAGAACTTGCATTTCAGCGGGCGCAGATACAGATACACAGATTGATTCTGGTCTCTCTTTCTCTGAAAATTTCTCTTCGCTGTGCTACTTTCATCTCTAGGTCAGCGCAAACTTTCGCTTTCACTTCAATGCGACGGCGCTCTCAGCAAATACAATTTCCACGCGAAGTGAGCCACGTGCCGACCCTCCCACAGCGCCCGGAAAAAGTCTATGGAGACTCGGAGGCAGAGAGTATAAGAGCCACCTATTATTTGGTTTAAATCGGCTTTGTTTATCACATGACATTAAATTAACTGAAATTTAATTTTGAGTTTCGGGTATCTAATTAGCCAGTTAGTCAATGAAAAATTGAATGAAGTCATTTTAATTCGCTACTACAGCTGTTTCAGAATAATATTTATACCCGTTACTCGTAGAGTATAAGGGTATATTGTATTCGTGCAAAAGTATGTAACAGGGAGAAGGAAGCGTTTCCGACCCTATAAAGTCTATATATTCTTGATCAGGGTCAATAGCCGAGTCGATATAGCCATGTCCGTCTGTCCGTCAGGATGAACGCTGAGATCTCAGAAACTATAAAAGCTAGAAGATTGGCATTTTGCATGCAGATCCTTGGAGTTTCTACGCAGCGCAAGTTTGTTTCAGCCGATGGCCACGCCCCCTCTTATAACGATTTTACAAAATTTAAATATTTCGAAAAAGTAAAAATGCAGTTTTATTGTGTTTATCAATACCTATCGAAGTGTAGAGGAAATTTTTCAAATCGGACCATTCGTTAAAAAGTTATGCGTGATCAAAGTCTAATATCTCCATCTCCCTCGCACTCCCTTTAGCTGAGTAACGGGTATCTGATAGTCGACTGTAGGGTTCTCTCTTGTTTTAATTGATGTGTAATAACATCGTTAGGAAATTTTGCACTTTTAAATAATTCATTTTTAATATCAACTGTAATAATTCAAGTACAAACAAAAAACAAAATTGTCAAAAAGTCCCCAACCACAAAAAATTTTCAAATTTGTCAAGAATATAGGTGTGTGTCTTTGCTAATTGTGTGCATTTGTTGTTGTGAAAGTAACTATTTGCTTTGACAATTATTACAGTTGATTTTACCAAGTTTTTTGTTTGTGTGTTCATAATCGCTAAAGACTTGAAAGTGAAATTTTAATCGGTTCACAAGGTATGGCCATTTCAAATAAATTTGGTATTCAAAAATTACAACTCGCTACAATAGGTAAACGCGAGCTAAGCCAGAGAAACCCAAATGGGTTTTAGGTTTTTTTTTATGAGCACTTTTCGCCCATGAAATCATGTATAATTCTCTGACACGACCCGCCACAGCAGTAGCTGCAGCTTCTGAGTCGGTAGATCTTTTGGCATATCAAATACCAAAACTAAACAAAATGAAGTTTTACTTATGTTTTTGAGCCAGTGTGACCGACAAATAACGCACGGATATTACCAAATTAATCAACACTGGACCATCAAGAAATAATTGTCAGAAAATAGTATTTTTTTTTGGGCCAGTTTTTGTTAGGTTGAGTACTAGCCCTTAAGGGCTTGCCCTTAGGGCTAGGTTATTTTTCGGTCACACTGGCTCAAAAACATAAACAAACGTAAAACTCAAATTTTTAAATTGTAATTTACAAGCGAAATCAACCGTATAATTTATTGTTACAGTACTCGATAGTCATTGTAATTAGTCTTCTGCCTTTCAGATTGTATTTAAGTGATTTTCGTTAAGGATTTAACTAGGCTGTTATCGGAATTGATCGATAGCTCAAGAAATGAATTATTTTTTGAGCAGTATTTTAGTATTTTTTTTTTTTGTGAGCATGAGTTCTGCCGTCCAAAAACATCGACCAAAAATTTGCCACCAAAAATTTTGTGCCGTTTTTTTTTTATGAAGTTTTTGGTTTTGGACGACTTTTTGTTAGGTTGAGTACTAGCCCTAAACGGTAAAGGGATGCGAACGCGACGCGTTCATAATGGAGAAAGGGCCTTAGTTGGCTTTGGGAAATCAGCTGTCATTTTATCGAGCCGAAAAAGCTTAACAGGCAGGTATAACTCAAAGGCAAAGTCAGCTGTGATTTCGTTTCGCTTAAGAGGGACTCCGAGTCCGAGTCGACAGGCACTCGGACTGAGTGCGAAACGAAATCACAGCTGACTTTGCCTTTGAGTTATACCCAAACAGATGATAGAATAATCAAAGCACGCCATTTTTTGCGCTTTACAGCACATTCTGGGCGCTAACAGCACTCTGAAATTGTTTTTCGTTCAGATAAATTAAAGGAGTCGAGAAAACCGATTTGCTTTTACGAACAATTTATCTGGTTATAAGTTTTTCGGACAGATAGCTATCAGGGACTTTGACAGGGACTCGAGATACTGGCCCTTAGCCGATTAAGGCCGGTTTCTCGAGTGCCGGCTAAAGTCCCTGATAGCTATCTGTTCGAAAAAGATAATCACCAGATAAACTTATCGTAAAAGCAAATCGGTTTTCTCGACGCCTTTAATTTATCTGATCGAGAAGCAATTACAGAGTGCTGTTAGCGCACAGAATGTGCTGTAAAGCGCAAAAAATGGCGTGCTTTGATTATTCTATCAGCTCTTTGGGTATAATTCAAAGGCAAAGTCAGCTGTGATTTCGTTTCTTCTTATTTGGCTTTGGAAAATCAGCTGTCGTTTTATCGAGTCGAAAACGCTTAACAGGGACTCCGAGTCCCTGTCAAAGTTAGTTCTCACATTGATGCTCGAGAAAGCCAAAATACCTTAGCAGGGACTTTATCTGTTCGAGTAATTTTAGCCGGCCCTTAGTGTGGCCGAAGTTTTCGGAGTTCATCCGCAATGCCTGCAGCATGGTCTTACTGGGTTTGTTAACCAACAGCAAACATCAACTGGATGGTATTACAAAATGTTGAGCCGATCTGGGTCGCAACCTTTAAATTTGCTGTTCGCATGGCGATATGTATGCCCGCAACTCCTAAAAGCAGTTTTTCGTTGGTTTTTCTTCCATTTATAATTTGTTATTGGCACACCGCTTCGGTACAAACATAGCCAAAGATTAAATTGTCTATTCCTTGGGCCGCTGCTAAAGGCGTTCATCGGAATTCATCCGCTAAAACTAGTATTTTTTTGGTATTTCCTTACAATTTCCCTAGCTCAACTGAGTACCGCTGTGGAAAAAAGTGCCAGCTAAAGGCGTTAGCTACTTATTTGCCTCTCGCTTACTCCTATGGTTAGCTAGCAGTTTTCGTCGTACTGATAGTGGCCTGGACAGCCCTTTATGTGTTACTTTAAGGATTTTTAGGAATCTGCCCTTATGCCCAGCCAAGGTCTTAAACGACTTACACTTAAAAATGCACTTAACGTTTTTGTATGCATTAGCACACGCAAATGTAAGCAGCGAAGGATTGCATATTTGCTCGTGTTCGTATGTTTTTGTAATAGAACCTACACTGGCTCCGTACTTGGAGCACTTATTTCGGCTTTTCCCGATCAAGCCCAATGATTTTTCGACAGTTTTGTTATTATTATTTGTGTTATTAATTGTGTCAATAGATATTATATTTGGATTTGCATTTTCACATTCATTTCCAATCGCACTCACATCCCATTCAAGTTCATCATTCACGCTTTCAATCATTTCATACTCATTCACGCACTCAATCATTTTATTCTCATTCACGCATTCATTCTCATTCCCCCATTCATTCTCATTTACACTTTCATTCTCATTCACCCATTCATTCTCATTCCCCCATTCATTCTCATTCACACTATTTTTATGGAATTTTTTAATTTGTTTTTTGTTTTGGTTTTTATTAATTTTTACATATTTCCCCGGTGTATTTTTCCCGATCAAGCCCAATGATTTTTCGACAGTTTTGTTATTATTATTTGTGTTATTAATTGTGTCAATAGATATTATATTTGGATTTGCATTTTCACATTCATTTCCAATCGCACTCACATCCCATTCAAGTTCATCATTCACGCTTTCAATCATTTCATACTCATTCATGCCTTAGCAGGGACTTTATCTGTTCGAGAAATGTTAGCCGGCACTCGAGAAACCGGCCCTAACAAAGATATACAGGGCGCCTCTGTCACAGCTTTCCGCTGAATTCGTATTAACTTACAAAAACATTAAATTTAGATTTACTTGAGTATATGTTACAATAATCAAAATTTTAGCTTCTTAGTAGAGCTTGAAAATTATCGATGTCAGTATCGATATTATCGATACTTTTGATATTTTTCAAACATCGATGTTTATCAGAAACATCGATGTTTTTCTATATATGCCAAGTAATATTTAAAAATTCACATAAATCGGAATTGTTTGTGATTTTCTCTATATATAAGGAAGTGAAAGCGAAGACAAAAATTTAGGAATCCTTACCAAGTAAGTATAATCATTTTTAAGAAGGAACAAATCAAAATCCACTTCACCTGTAGCGACTTCATCAAATGAATATCGCGCTCCAAAGCGCAGGCGCGAAGTATCTCTTGTATGGCAGCACTTTAAGCGATGCAACGAAAACGCAACCTGTAATAGATGTGGTAAGGAGTACAAGACTTCAGGAAACACCACAAATTTGTTGACCCACTTAAAGCGGATGCATCCCGAATTTATTAATGATGGCAATGTAATTCCATCGAGGGAATTATGCCAAGAATCGAACTTATTTTACGAAATTGGGACATCCAGAAAAGTGGAGCTGGACAAAGCGGTAATGCGTATGATAGCGGTTGATGTGCAACCATTTTCGATTGTAAAAGATGAAGGATTTCGTGATATAATAGACAAATTAGACCTGAGGTACCAGTTACCGAGTAATAATCATCTCAGAAACGTTGAGCTACCTGAAGAGTACCAGAGTACGACGGTAGTGTAAGATGCAGAAGGCATTTTCTCCCCCTCAGCCAAAAAAAAAAAAAAAAAAAATATTATAATAATAATAATAATATACCCTTTTACTATCCTAGTAACGGTAATAAATACGAGTAAAAAACATATTTAAAAAATATATTTTTTTAATTTACTTTGCTTTCCTTGAAATTATCGATATTATCGATACGATAATGATAAAATATCGAAAATATCGATAATGACATTTATCGATAATTTTCAAGCTCTACTTTTTAGTATTATTTTGGCTTATATTGGGTTGGCAAGAAAGTCATATACATTCCATATTCCATATATTACGTAATCACGTTTTTGGTGATTTTTGACCCCCTCCCCCCCCCCCCTGGTGATCAAAAATAATCTTTCAATAAACAACCCCCCCACCCAATAATTACGTAATCCCAAGAAAAAATATTCGAATTTGCTGTTTTAAAATGTGGATTCAAACAGAGATGCACATTCGGTTCTTCTACGCTGAAATTATCTTTAACATACTCTTCGCCAAGACATTACAGGTCTTCCCATCCTTCGTGTGATTGAACCACTGAACATTCTCTTTTGCGCCGCCCAGCCACTCGAAAAAATATTTCTCTGCTTTACTATCCAAGTTTGTAGATATAATTGAAAGAAAATTATTATATGAATAAATTCTTTAAATACAAAAATACATATAAAATGATTACGTAATCATGGTGCAAGACACCCCCCCCCCCCCCCCCCTCCCCATGTAATGAAACATAATCATTTCGATGACCCCCTCCCCCCCTTAGGTGATTACGTAATATATGGACATCCCCAAAGATATAATTTTGTTCCTATTAATTTCCACTTAATTTTCCGACCGATCCTATGCACATTGGAATGAAAAGCCTTTTTTTGGCTTAAACTCTAGTTCTAAAGATACGGATTTCAAATTTTAAAAAAATTAAAACCATTGTAAAATTTCGGTTTTCATTATTTTTTAATTTTGACCACGCCCACATAACCCACCCCCGACCGCAAAAGTAATTCTAAAGATACGGATTTCAAATTTTTCTTACATAATATTGAGAAAGTTTCGGTTTTCATTATTTTTCCATTTTTACCACGCCCCAATCCCATATATAAATAAAATGTTCGTATTATATTTTTTATTTTACTCATCATCTGTATTTAACTCGAAGTCCAAATTTTGTTCGAACTAGAAATGCGTCTATTCGAAATAAATTACTGCTTCAACAGGGGGTGCCTCCAAAAGCGCAATTGCTTCTTTTGGTAAAGGAACTGACTTGCTTTTTTTTGCGATGAGATGCTTGATAAAAAGGGATCCGAAGAATCTAGTGCTCTGTGGAACACGTCAGTAAGGTTATTTACGCGACTATTCTTTCTAGCGTGCATTAGTCTATCACGTTTATATAACTTATTTCGGGCCTTTCCCCCAAGCAGCCGACCGGAAGTACAGAACATTTAATAATCTGGGCACCATGAACCAAAAACTTGTGAACAGTAGCTGTTTTCGGATACCATGGATACCACAAAATTGCTTGAACTTTATCGCGTTTGCTTGGAACTCGCATGATATGACTATTAAAATGATGTTAAGATTCTTCAATAACGTTTCATCTACTTTTAAAATGGAGGCTAGTAATGACACATTTGCAAAAGCTCTTCGTGCAGTATTTCCGTCATTTCCACCTCAACTTTTTTTGCGTGCGAGCATAGCGGCGTTTTCAGAGTCAATACTTATCCGCTATTTCTGGAGATCAACTCGGTATGAAATGTTTCAAAACGAACTCCAAGAGCCGAATCCACGCCTAAAGTGGACTTACTCCGAATCGCAAGGAAGAGGGCTTCGGTTAAAATTTTGTTATTGACATTAGCAATATTCAAAAATTCTTTCGGGCTAGCACCGCAAATTGGACTTGTTCCATCTATAAGCGTCATTTTCAAATCGTAAGCAATTTCCAATTTTTTTTTGACTATTAAGTCTATTAACCTTTTTCAATTTAAAATGTGCTCCCGACTTTCCTTGATGAACTCAATATTTAAAGGCCTGCAAAACCTAACGGACTGAGAATTATGGTTTCTCCAGAGGATACGTCCAGATTCATCGCTCATTTGAAGGGGAACTATAGTTGTAACAAACAAAAAATGGTCAAGGCTTTTTGGTTCCGGTTCATTAAATTGTTGCTTATAGGTACATTGACCTGTCGTACCATCAAACCCATAACTACACTCAAAAAAAAACGACTAAAATCGCCCTTGGTTTTAGAAAATCGCCTATGAATTTGCGCCACTGGCGATTTTGTCTATATTCAAAAAAGTAGGTTTTTAAAATCAAAGGCGTTTTTACTAAAAGTAAAAAAAATATTCTAAGTAATAGAAATATTGTTTTTTTTTAATATAGACAAATTTTTTTCTAAATACAAGAAAATTCATCAAATCCAGAAAATACAAAAATTATGCTTTGGTAATCGAAATTATGCCGGTTGTTTCTGTGACGCCACGTCCCCCTTGTGTTGTTGTTCTTCGTTCTTGGTTGTCATCTTATTTTATTTTCCTTAAATTGTGTACGTGGTGTAGGTGATGTATATGTTTATTATGTACATTCACTCTAAGTTTCAAATCGGACCTGTAAGTATAACTGAAATGAGTATACAAATTACAAATTATAAATATAAAAACCCAACAACTTACACTTTTGAGAAAAACATCTCTGGTCGCCCCACGCGGGAATCGAACCGCTTGCCTCACAGTTTGCAGTCAAGCACTCTAACAACTGCGCCACGGATGCATCACGTGAGGCGCTGTCCAAAGTCTATTCACATTTTGTTCTCTTATTTTTAGTCAAATTGATCTGGCTCGCTTCTAGTTATTCTATTTGTTTATTTAATTTTGTTCGTAAATATTTATTGATTAATTTTAATATTTATACACAAATATATTTTACTACTACGAAAAACATAAAAATCATTTTTAACAAAATATAACTATTCAAAAGTTTAAAAAAAATGCAAAAAAAATTTTTTTGTTAATATGTAAATATTAGGTATTAAAAAAAAAAAAGAAACCATGCATTTTTCCACTCGACGTGGGATTGAACTCACACTTGCGGCTATTAGCTTGAATAACATATTCATGCACGCACGCGTTAGACCCCTAGGCTACCAAATTTTCTTCGATTAAAGGCGATTTTTTCTTAGGTTTAAAAAATTTTCTAAAAAGTGTATAAGAAGGGAAACTGATCAAATGAGGTTGAATTTTTTATTTTTTAGAAAAAAAATTCATAAAAACAGACAACCTTTTCTGAATGTTAGAAAAATTTTAAACGTCATTTTAGACCACAAGTTTGTTCGGCAATGTTGCTTAGAATCATTCCAAGAACAAGTTCCCCCTATACGATTTTTGGGCTCCCAAATCGACCCACCCTAACATACATATTCCATGAGAGTAGATATGAAATTTATGGTGTTCATTCCCTTTCTGTCAACGTGTTTGTTAGGTTGAAAAATGTCGGGAGCAAGAAAAAACAAAAAAAGGAATCACAGCATCAGCCGCGAGGAAACCATTCAACTTATAGAGGAAGTAAAAGCACGCCCGGAGATATGGGATATTAACTAACAAGAACAATAGCAATAATAATGCTGTTAGAAGTGCTTGGGCAGCCGTTAGTGCTGCCACCAACATGGAAGGTGAGGAATTTTTATATCTATAACAATTGGATGTGATAATTAAACATTACTTTGCAGTCAACGAGGTCAAGTCAACACAAATTTTAAAAAGTGGAAGTGGAAAAGTGGCTCTAAGAATCTAAACCTGGGAGATGACAGAGCATATGACATTTCTGCAGGGGCCTTCTCACAAAAGAAAGTAAGTTACACAAACTTAAACCATTGTTATTAATATTATTTTTTCAGGACATTTGCTTCTGTGCACGCCTCTAATAAACCAAATGCTGATGAGCTATCCACTTCAGAAAACAGTCGTTGTGATAGTCCGGTACAGGACATTGAGGAGCCTTCATATGATTATGTAAGCTTCATAAAATTCCTATTTATTCTTTATTGATTGTGATCGGACAAATCGCAGAGACCAAAGAAAGGAACCGAAATAGGAGAACTGCTCAAGTCAGCGAAGGACCTCATATCGGTGAATCAGACCAAGCAAGACAGCAAGACAGGTGGATCCCTGAAAAATGTCGAAATGTTTTCTTTTTGGAGGACTTCTCCAAGGAGGCCATAAAACAAGTGCAGGTGACGGTGACAGCAGCGAAAGTTGAAATTGGAAAAAAAGACCGTGCTGCCAAAAAAAAAAATTATAAAATTAAAATTGTGCCTTCTTTATTTTATATGTGGAACGTTTTTCATTCTTTGGTTTCTTGGACAAAGGCTGCCCTGTTCTGTCATGGTACGGCGCCTGTGATTGAATTAATATGAGCACATAACTGGTTTCCAATCATCTTGCCATAATCATTTGGCATGCGTGCAATTGGTCACAATAGAAAAAGTTCCATTCTCGCTTTTTGACTCGGAATCCTTTAAAGTAGGTATTAACAGGACAGATCTTTAGGGGTCTAAATATGCTTCCAATAACGTCGAACAATACCCAAGAATGTGTGGGTAATCCCAACTTTGCGAGATCTCAGCGTTCATCCGAACGGACAGACGGACATGGCAATATCAACTTTTCCCCCTATTAATGCCCCCTTCTCCCCTACATTTGGTAAAGAATTACACATTTTGATAACCATTTTAGTGCCCCGATTTTAGAACCGCTGCCCTCCAAGTTTCGGAGTTCTGAGCCCATGCACGTGATTTCAAATTCACCTAGGAATGTAAGGACGCGACGATTGTACACCAAGTACAAGGTAAAAGAGTCGGCGAAAAGGAGCAATGTGCTGCCAAACAGATTTATTGTGTTACTACAGATAATGGCAGAAATATGGTGAAAATGGTTGAGCTATTAAACCAAGATGAAACGCTTAGTAACGCAGAAGATCTTAAAGCCATTACTTCTATTAAATGTGCAGCTCGTACCCCACAGCTGTCTGTTAAGGATTTTAAAATATCGGTCAGGACTTTTATAATAAAAGTCTTTTGATAACTCTTATAGGGTCTTCTCACAGAGCTCCATCCACCATCTACCATCCGTTGAACGCATGGTCCGTAAGACTTTGCCGTTCCGAAAATTTTCCAGTTAGTCCGCCATCCAATTTTGGCGAACTTTGACGGGCTCTTTTATGCGATAGTTATGCGATGTTTTTTCGGTGCAATTCTGAATTCTTCCTCTTGACTGTAAAAATTGGAACGGTGACTACGAGAACAAATCAAATCGATGGCGGGAAAAAATTAAATAATGCTGAAGTTCATTGTTTTTTGACTGTTGTTGAATTATTTGTAGTTTGATATGAGCTAAAAAGTATTCGCCAACAAGTTGTTATGTGTGGGCCAAAATTTAAGCTGTTCTGCAAACAAAAACATCAATGTTTGCAGCGAAGCCTCAGAATATGTTCTGCACTTAGTAATAACTAATATTAATTAAAAGTGCACTAGGTACTAGGTTCCAAAGTTGCTATAAATTACCGAAACAGCACACATTTGGCTTTGTTTACAAATTTGCCAAATTAATATTGGATAGGCAGGGGCGTAGTAAGAAAAGCTTAGGCTTGATTTTTGGCTATTGTTGAATTTTTTGTATTTTGTTATGAGCGTGTGGGCCAAAATTTAAGCTGTTTTGCGAAAGACAACATTCGTAAATAATAACTAATATTAATTAAAAGTGTAGTATATACTACTATAAAGTTCCATTTTGCGTTAAATGAGCAAAGCAGCACACATTTGGTTTTGTCTACAATTTTTCAAAATTTATATAGGCTAGAGTCTAGCCTCTAGACCAATGGCGGGGTCGGGAGGTTATTCTTGATCAGGATCACTAGCCGAGTCGACTTAGCCATGACCGTCTGTCTGATCAGAAACTACAAAAGGGGAAAAATGGGATTGCGTAGGGGCTCCCTACAAAGCGCAAGTTTCTTTCAGCCCATTCTAAAGCCCACACGAATACAATATACCCTTTTACTCTACAAGTAACAGGTATAACAAAAATTAAATAATAGCGGCAATTAGTAATGGGCCATTCACTTTTTAAAAATGTCTGTTATCGATAATATACGCGGAAAAAGTAAATACTATACGAATTTATATACTAAAATCTGCGGGTGCAGGAGGGTGTCCTCGCTAAGTTACCAAATGCAATCTGTTTGGTATATTTGAACAATAAAATGGTATATTTTTGTGAGCCGGACGGTGTAATCAATCGCCAAATCCACGGTAACACTGCGTACAATTGAAAACAAAGTTCCTGATGTAATATAATAGCACAAATCGGTGTGAAGACAGCTTTCACGACGTCGTGCTGCTCGAATTTTCGTTTTTATTTTGGACGCAGATTGCCGATAAACGGGAATCCATTTAGAATGTCTGCTAGCGCCGTTACACGCTCCCCCGCGCAGCGCCGCCGCCCTCCCTTAGATCCGAAAAACTCGAAGCTCCCGTTTGCCCAGCAAAAACAACAACAAAACGAACTGCAAGCACAACCACCAACACGCCAATCGGTGAGTTTTCCCGCTTTAATTTAGGTTACCATGGGAACGGCTGTGCAACTAAAACAGCTGATTGCAATGGGCAAAATGCGTAAAAATGCACTTGACCTCTTTCGGTCTAGTTGCGATCATTAATGTGGTGTTCCCACTAGAATTTGCATTTCATTTATTTATTTTTTGAGCCGGAATGATTTCTATGCAAATGGTCACAATCAGAAATAATTACATACATACATACACATGTATGTATGGAACGGCTGTTTGTCATAGACAATCTGATTCAGTGGCGTAGTGAGTTAAGCTGTTTTTAAAACACATTTTTTGCACACATTGCACGGTTTTAGCAAAATATTTTTCAACATTTTTTTAAATTTGTTTAAAATATATATTTTTTTTAAATTTCTGAAATAATATTTTCGAAATTCTACTTTATTATCATAATCGTAGCTGCGATGGGAACAATCTACATACAAATGTATACATACATACATATGTTAACTTGCTAAAGTCAGTTTTTTTTTTTTGGTATTCACCGTGTTTTTCAATTTAGGTTTTTTGTAAATTTTTGAAGTTTAAAAATGCCGCGTTTCAAGCCAGTATACTGGATATATTAAAATCAATAAACAATCAAAACTAACATTAAAAAATCAGATCGTCCATGTTCGCCATCAAATTCCATCAATTCGGTTATGCTCTGATTTAATTTATGTTGCTGCTCTTAAGCGGCAGCTAATATAATTGTAATATTCAATGAATATTCGATGCAAGGGTATAATGATTTCAGTCAGAAGTTTGCAACGCAGTGAAGGAGACGTTTCCGACCCTGCAAAGTATATAAATTAGCCATATCCGTCTGTCTGTCTGTTTCTACGCAAACTAGTCTCTCAGTTTTAAAGCTATCGGAATGAAAGTCCCTTTCCCAAAAGTCATGTCGGAACCAGATGGATCGGACAAATATACTCGTATCTTATAGCTCCCATAGGAATAATCAAAAATATAATAGAAAAAACATTGTAACTTTGTAGGAAGTAGGCGTTTTGATTTTTGACTATTTAAAAACATCATTTTAAATAGGCATACCTGCATATCTTTCTTTTTTTTTATATATTTTTTTAAATTTTGAAATAATCTGTAAACAAAATCGGACGACTGTATCATATACAGCTGCGACCATGAAAATAGTAGTGCACTTATGTTACTTCTTAAAAGTTTCACTGTGGCTATATTTCTATACCGATTGAAACCGTATCTGATTCTTTTGTTAGATAAGACTATATAGAGTAGAATTCAGCCAAAACCCCATCAAAATTTTGTTTTATACCTATTTTATACAAAATTTTTGAAATTATGTCACAATTCGGCCGCTCATGAAAATAGTAGTGAGTGAAATTATTGTACAAACTTTTGATTGGCATACTATATTGTCAATAAGGTCTTCGAGCATTTTCGACACTTAATTGGCCAAATATCATACGATTTTCACCAAGTTTCTCAATGTTTTCATTTCTATAAAATTCTTTCAATTTTTTCAACAGGAAGCTACAGTTGTTTAATTAAAAACAGGTTCCCGACGCGGTATTTATTGAATTTTGAGCTAAAAAGCTCCATGGCTTCCTTTTAACATTCATTGTAACTTATTGATACATTTTTATAAATTAGCATTACCAGCCAAAATTTGTAGTAAACTAATGTAAAGAAAGGATAGCTTACAAAAAAAAAATTTAAATAAAAAAATTGTTCAAACCCAGGACAATATTACATTGTCTCATACGAAAATCACGTATACGAAAAGTAAGCCAATACCAATAGGTGGTATTTACTGCCTACAAATTGGCAAAAAGTACATATAAGTTCATTTTACTTTGTATTCAGAGCAACATTCTTTAAATAAACTTGGTTGTGACACTTTTGGCCATGAGTTACTTCGGTATCTTACCGCGGTCTAGACTTGCATAAACAGGGTGTAGGTTTTATGAAAACTTGGTCTTGCTGTACTGCCCTTGGCGGTAAAACTCTACCTTTTACTGCACAACATTATTAAATCAGATGTTAATAAAATATTTAATCCAATAATACACATATTTAGATCGATTTTTTATTTTTACAACATAAAAAACGATAAAACCACCCAAACAGGCGCACACCTCTGATCCTTAATTATTGGCTTATAATTGTTTAAGTCGGTAAATTTTTGCTTTTATGATAAGTTTCTACTCTTAATAGTGTTAAACTAATCGAAAAGGTACAAAATGATTTTAAAATGTAGCTGTTTTTGCATTTTAACCACCACATTTTAATATTTTTTGTTATTACCGGTTTTATGTGTTTTCCAAAGGATAACGACAGTGTATGATCGTCCAGCTAAAAACATTTTGTAATAATAATAAACAAAGTTCATTTTAAAAAAATTTGCCGATTTAAAACATTGCGTTTTAATATTTTTTTTATTCATTAACGCTGGCACTACTATTTTCATGAGCGGCCGAATTGTGACATAATTTCAAAAATTTGGTATAAAATAGGTATAAACCAAAATTTGGATGGGGTTTTGGCTGAATTCTACTCTATATAGTCTTATCTAACAAAAGAATCAGATACGGTTTCAATCGGTATAGAAATATAGCCACAGTGAATCTTTTAAGAAGTAACGTAAATGCACTACTATTTTCATGGTCGTAACTGTATGTAGCTGCCATAGGATCGATCGAAAAATTAATGGGAAAATAATAGAGAATAAATTTTAGTTTCTTTGGTTTTTATTGTATTTTCTTCTATTCTAGGATATGATTTTTTTTTATAATATCCGAATTTCGAATTCAATTTAACAAAAATCGGACGACTTTATTATATAGCTGCCATAGGAAAGATAAAAAAATAATGTCAAAGTAATACGATATTTAACATTTTTGCAATTTGAAAATTAATAGGAATGATCTGCAAGGGTATATAAGCTTCGGCTGGCCGAAATTAGCTTCCTTTATTGTTTTGTTTATATTTTTACATTGACATTAGAAACGAACAACTTAAGCTGAAGCTGAATTTCATTTTTTCACCATCGTCACAATGGTTTAGAAATCGTATGTAAGAAATGCTTTATATGTATTCACAACTTTTTCACAAAGTAAATATACACAGTGTTCGGCACGAAACAAATGTTTGTCAGTGCAAAAGATGGATTGGATTACAGCACGCTCATCTGAATTTCCCACTCTTTGTATACAAAGAAATTGTAATCATACACTGCTATAGTCGGGTTGGTGTCCCGACTATCTAATACCCGTCACTCAGCTAAAGGGAGTGCGAACGCTGTAGTCGGGTTGGTGTCCCGACTATATAATAATGGTAACTCAGCTAAAGGGAGTGCGAGGGAGATAAAACTTTGATCAGGCATAACTTTTTAACGAATGGTCCGATTTAAAAAATTTCTTCTACATTTCGATAGGTATTGATAAACACCACAAAACTGCATTCTTACTTTTCCGAAATATTGAAATTTTTAAAATCGTATATTAGCTATTGTGGGCGTTAGAGGGGGCGTGGCACCTTTTTGAAATAAACTTGCGCTGCGTAGGAACTCCTAGAATCTGCATGCAAAATGACAATCTTCTAGCTTTTATAGTTTCCGAGATCTCAGCGTTCATACAGACAGACAGACGGACAGACGGACAGACGGACAGACGGACAGACAGACATGGCTAGATCGACTCGGCTAGTGATCCTGATCAAGAGTATATATACTTTATGGGGTCGGAAACGCTTCCTTTTAGCTGTTACATACTTTTGCACGAATACAATATACCCTTTAACTCTACGAGTAACGGGTATAATTATGTTGATGTGGACCGTATTCGAAATTGTAGTTGCAGTGGACTGTTTTTGAAATAGTAGTTGAAGTGGACTGTATTTTGGAATTATTATGTAAAAATATATGCACTTAGCAAGAAAACACAGTAAAAAACAAAAGCTGCCAATTTCGGCGGATCACTTTGAATTTGAAATTCTCACTGTGACTGGATTATATTTTTTTTACACACACTTGGAATTTATAGAACACGAATATATTTTTTAAAATAAAATATAAAAATGGGCGTGTTTAACTGGAACTGTTTATTATTTGTTTTGTATGTGCACAATGTTGGAAAAATTTTGGCACTTAGGATTTGGAATTTTGTGAACGGCAATGTAATAATTTCGAGTGTACGAAATTTCGGGAACGGAAAAAATGGAAAAATTGCTGCTCGCAAACAAACGGAATTGAAATATATATTAAATGCCGTTGCGTCGGATTTAATCGCTTTTCGATTTAGACAAGAAATCATACAACAAGTTAAACGGCATGGGCTTCGATCAACTGGCTGTATGACCGGCAAATAATAATAGTAGGTGGCACTTATCTGGAGCGGTTCAAGCCACCGTAGGTGCTGGAGATTATCTTCGGAAATAACCAGGAATGGAAGTCCAAAGATCCGGTAAAAGGATCAAATGTTGGGGCGGGGGTGGCTTGATTGATAAAGATGATGAGTCCCAGGAAAAGCGGATGAATTTCCGCGCAGAAATCGTATAGACGTGCGTGTGTTTATTTGGACACTTGAAAATAGGAACAGCTTAAGCCTAACTTAGCTTATGGGCTCCAGAGCGGAGCGGAGACTTGCGGGAGAGTTGGAGAGGGAGAGCGAAGGGCAGTGCGAGCAAGAGAGATGTGGACATCTGGAGAAAACTGCCGCTCGACACTGCCTCCAGAAATTAAACGCCTTTTTGGCGTGAACAGCGAGTAAAGTAGAAAATTCTTCGAAAGTAAAAGCGTGAGATCCTGCTACGCAATTGAAGTGTTTTTTAAAAGATTTTACAGCCGCTTCCCAAAGGCCACCCATGTGTGGAGAGTGAGGAGGTATGAATTGCCATTCGAGCGAGAGGCTAGTAAAAATTGCAGTTAAGTGTTCGTTGGGATTTTTGAGAAAGGTTTCCCATGTCTTCGTGAGTTCTCGGCTGGCTCCAAGGAAATTTTTCCCATTATCGGAAACCATCTTGTTGGGAAGTCCTCTGCGACTTACAAAGCGCTCGAAAGTCGCAAGAAAGGCTTTTTTGGACAGTTCGGACACCGATTCCAGATGAACGGCTTTGGTGGAAAAGCATACGAAGACCGCTACGTAACCTTTGAGAATGTGGCTTGAACGAATAGCTAACGTTTTTACGTCAAAGGGGCCTGCAAAATCAACACCCGTAATTGTGAATGCCGGAGTGAATGTGACTCGATCAGAAGGGAGGGCTGCCATTATCTGATTCGAAGTTCTCTGCTTGAATCGGATGCAGGTAACACATCTTCGAATGCAGTTTTTGACTTTGTTTGTCAAGCGAGGAATATAGAATTCTTGACGAATGCATCGCAGCATGAGTCTGTTTTCTGCGTGGAGTAAGATTTGGTGTACAAATTTTATGAATAGAGTGCATAATGCAGAGTATGGTGGTAAGACCACTGGGTGGCTTTCGTTATATGGTAGATTTGAGTTGACTAGGCGGCTGTTGACGCGAATTTGACCATCGTTGTCAATAAATGGGTTAAGCGGGCTGAGCAAGCTTTTGGAGGAAATCACCTTGTCTTTTAATAATTGAGTGTATTCCTCTGGGTAATGCATTTTCTGAGCTGCGATAACAAGTCGAGTTTTAGCGAGTTTAGTAAGTTCATTCATGTTGACAGCAGTGCGTTTATGACGTGGGTGCCAACTTAAAATGCGAGCTGTGGCTCTGAGGGCTCGAGAGTACGAGGTGAATTTTAAACATTGATCCTCGTCGCCCGACTGAGTACAGCAATGAACTAGGACTCGGGATTCTGGGGGAGAACATTCTGGTTTGCGCGAGATTGGCCATTTTTCCTTTGGTAAGAATAGCCATTGTGGACCATTCCACCAAAGTGAGGATTCTTTTAGCTCATTTGTTGAGCATCCTCGCGTTCCCAGAACTGCTGGGTTGTCCTTTGACTTGACATGACTCCAGGTCGCATTGGGACTTTCTGCATGAATGCTTGCTGTGCGGTTTGCGACATATGTTTTCCACGTATGAGGAGGTTTCTCTAACCAGGCAAGAACTATTTCAGAGTCACACCATAAAAGAGGACTCCGTTTTTCAAGATGCGTCTCGTGGAGCCCGTGTTTTGCTAGTTTAGCGAGCAGTTCTGCGCCACATAGTTCGAGGCATGGTAAGCTTAGGGTTTTTACGGGGGCTACTTTACTCTTTTCCAGAAGTAAATGGGATTGAATAGCTCCCGAGGGGTATACAGTTCGTATGTATTATATATGTATTATCAACCCAGCCGTGATTCTCCAGCCATAGGGATTGAAGCAGTAGCTTTGCTTGAATTATTATTGGCGTTAGCCAGCCTGCCGGGTCGAACAGCGTCGAAGCGTAGGATAAAATGCTACGTTTATAATCTGAGTGGCTGAGTTAGGCGGGTTAATGTCGTATGAGAAACAATCATCATTGGCATTCCACTTAATGCCCAATGTGTGGGTAACGCTAGAGTCAGACACTTTGATAAAATTGTCATTGAATAAGTGATCTCGAGGCATTTCACTTAGAAACGCGTCGTGACTTGCGGTATTTTTCTTGAGCAGAAACCCGGCATATGGCAATGCCATTCGAATTTCAGATTGGGCTTTCTTGACACCATCGAGTGTATGGTCGCCGGAAAGTATATCATCCACATATGTTTCGGATAGTCAAATTTTGAAGGCTAATGGAAACTCGCGTTCACTGTCTTTGGCTAACTGTTGAAGTGTTCTGATAGCCAGATATGGGGCCTTTGTGTAAAACATCGTTAAGCGATCTACCCGAAGATGTGGATCTGGATGCGTTAAAAACAACTCTTAGCTTTGTTGTCGTACTCGAGGGTTTTACTACTCCATGGTGTGGCAAGTAGTATAAAAAATATTGATTCTTTCGCACGATTTCGAAGGGCTGAGTCTCTGACGTGTGACCAAGATTAATATATTCTGACAATACTTTATTATATTGCGATTTAAGAGTGTTTTGCATGCGATGATATTGAGACCTAGCAATGACCCTAGAGTAACCCAAGTGTAGTGAGAAACTCGGATTTAAAGGGGAGACGGACCATATAGCGTCCATCAGGCAGTCAATAGGTCGTCTCGGCGAATAATTTTTCGCAAATTTGGTCCCAAAATTTTTGAAGGAGATTACCGAGGCTTTCGGAATTATCCTCTACGCAAGTGGAAAAAGTGCAAACGTTGGATGTAGAAGCCTCCCCTAAAGAGCCACTTACGATCCATCCGAATATGGTGCACTGAGCGAGTAGGTTTTGAGAAGAGAGGAGTTCGAATGCCCTCCAGAAAGATTTTAGGGGCAATATCACTCCCAATTATAAGATCAATTTCAGCAGCGGTTGAGAAGTTTGGGTCAGCTAATTCGAGATTAATGATACAGCTATCTGCTGGTCTGGGAGCACTTATTGCTGTGATCAGATTTGTGAGCTTCTCGAGTACAATCGCATCTACTGAAATTTCTTTAGTTCTGAGGTTGTCTGTGAGTACCAGATGGCTTATCTTAAAGGACGAGTTAACAAGTTTTCCTCCCATTCCGGAGATGCTCGTGTAGTTTTTAAGAGCGCAGCAGTCTGCGTTGTGACTTTTCTGTGATAAAGGTGCGCTGGTACCCTTGATCGATCAGGGCTCGGAGGCAGAACAGTTCTCCTTTATGAAGGACACGGACTAACGCCGTTGGAAGAATAACATTCCGATTTTGTGTGGAATGATGTGCTACAACATTGGATGGTTGAGCTAATTCTGGAGTTGGTCTCGGAGGAAAATGCAGTAAGCAACTTTTCCCACTTACATTACATTCCTTTGCAGTGTGACTATATGATAGACAGTTAATACAAAGATTATCCGCCTTTGCAAACTGAATACGATCATTCGGAGTAAGTTTTCTAAATTGACTGCATTGTCGTGGGTGATGTGATTCCTTACAATGTTTACATGCTTCTGCACTAGTTTTGACTTGAGGGGTGGTTGGAAAAAAGATTTCACAGGCTTAATGGAAGAAAGACGTTCTAGTAGCTCTACTTGAATCAGTAGAAAATAATTAATTTGTCGCCAAGTCGGCAAATCTTTTCGGGAGTCGAGAGATTGTTCCCAAAGGGAGAGCGTCTGGTCGGGTAATTTTGATGAGCATAGATGAACCAGCATGGGGTCCCAATTTTCAGTTTGATATGTTTGAGCATATAGTACTGAAAGACAGTGTTTCACTGTGGACAGAATGCTCTTGATCCCCTCGTCATCTTCCATATAAACCTTATCGATGGAAAATAGCCTTTTTAACTGAGGGTCTACTAGCAAACGTTTGTTTTCGAAACGCTTGGACAAGGCGTCCCAGGCGGGAGCGAAGTTCTCATCGCACAGGAGAAACTGTTTGACGATAGTGGCAGCTTCTCCTCGGGTTTTACTTCTTAAGTGATACAATTTTTGAGCAGCTGTGAGCTTGGGGTGATTGCTATATATAGCAGTAAACATGTCCCTAAAGGCGGGCCAATCTTCATAGCAACCACTAAACTATAAAAACAGGTATATTTTAGCTCCTATCAGACAAAGTAGGGTTATGTCGCCGTGTGCTTGTTAAGTTTAAATAAGTGGGGTGCATATAAGCCAAAAAAAAGAGACAAAGTAGGGTTATGTCTCCTTGTGTTGGTTATGATTAAATACAAAATTAAGTTTTTATTTTTGCAACTGTGGTTTATGTGTTGGCGCTTTAGCGGACCGCCATTAATTTAAAAAATGTACATATACAGCAGCTGAGATATGTATGTGTGTGCACGTGTGCAAAATTTGTGCATTAGCGGACCGACGTACAAATGTGTAAAAGTATGTACTCGCACAATCCTAGATGTATGTATGTGTGCACGTGTGCAAAATTTGTGCATTAGCGGACCGACGTACATATGTGTAAAAGTATGCACTCGCACTAGCTTCGATGTATGTAAGTACATATGCACGTGGTTTCGACCTAAGTATGTACTTATGTGCATGCGGCTTCTTCGAGAAAGAAGAAACACAGTTATTATTGAGATGTATGTATGTTAATCCTTATTCACACAGCATATTCACTGTGGTATGTATGTATTCGTGAAAAAGCCAATATAATTAAAAGAAATGCACTGAGTATGTATGTATGTATGGGTTTGCGTTTATTTGTGCAAAAAAGCCAATATAATTAAGAAAATGCACTGGGTATCTACATATGGGTTTGCGTTTATTTGTGCAAAAAAAAGGTTAAAAATGATTGAGTTTAACGTGTCTGTAGGGTCAGCCACGAGGGTTACCTTTTTCACACGTTCTGAGGCCAGCTAAGAAAATATCCAGAAAAAGATTTCCAGTTCTTTTTCACACGCTCTGTGGCCAGCACAAAAAACACTCCAGAAAAGATGTCCAGTTCTTGGTTGACGTCGAAGGACCATGTACAAAGTTGGCAGGATGCGGTTTATTTGAGCTTTCACGTTTAAAATGCCGAGATCAAAAAAAGAGAATAGATGCACGTCGTTTCAAAGTATAGGCAAAAAGGTGCCGGTTTTAATGACCGCCGGAAATGGCTGGCTTTTTTAGAGACCGTATATTCTATGCGTTAGAGATTCATACAATTTAGTATTTTGTGTAAGACTTAAAGTTATGTTATGTTTCCACTTCATTTTCGTTACTCTTTATAGAGTAAGCTATGTATAAGTCTTCAGTTTTAGTCTTAACTTATTACAAAGGTTTTCATAGTATAAATTAGGTATAAGTATTTCAGATGTTCAGTCTTGTCTTAATATAACACAAAGGTTTTCTATTTTTTGTTGGAATGATATTCCAACATGTTGCCCGCCTTGCCAGGTGGCAATCAGTTGGCGATAATGGACTGCTGTCTGGTAGGCAGCGAATGGCTTCCTTCAGTTGGACCAGAGGCGAAGGCTTGTTGCTGGGACTGCGATGGTAACTCCGTTTTCCACTGCTTCGCTGTCAATTGCGGCTTTCTCGCTCCTTGGTGTGCTGCTGTGCAGGCCTGGTGCGCTTGGCTGACTCCTTTCCTTTCGTCTCCTCGGCTGGTCCATGCAGGATCGTGTGGTGTAGCTCTCTGCACACATGGCAGATGTCCTTAGATCGGCACTGTTGGAGTGTGTGAGAGGACACAAAAGTGCATACGTCTTACAGCCCGTCGTTTAGCGATGAAGTCAAGTTTTATAAACTTCTCGCAGAAACGCAGTGGGTGCTTTTGGCGGCACATCTTGCATTGATGTCCCATCTGGTCAGAAAAATCCTTATAAGCGACTGATTGAGAAACGAGATGATGTGTTAGCTGTGGTGTTTGGACTTGTGTGTTATGTGTGTGATTACTGGGAGGAATCGGGTTTGGTTTCGAGAACGATAAGTTTGTCGTCCGGACGAGTTACTACGCTCGTATGGGTTTGTAAGTCGACGACGTGAATTTGGTTATCAGGTCCCGGATGAACCTTGACAACTCTCCCTAGACGCCACTCTGTTGGTGGGCAGGCATCATCCTTAATAATGACGATGTCGTCGAGAGCTAGATTTGGAGAAGGATACTTCCATTTATAGCGACGGTGCAGTTCTGAAAGATATTCATCCCTCCAACGTCTACTCAGTTCTTGATGCATTATTTTGAGTTTCTGCCAGCGGTTATGTAGGCATACGTTTTGAGCAAAAACCTTAGCTCCAAAACCATGGCTCAAAACGTATATAGACCTTAAACCCAATATCGTCAAAAAGCTAAAAATTCATTTGAAAAAGATTTTTTTAAATTGTTAAATAATGCAGTCTACAGTCTAACGAATATATGGCAGTATGTCAGTTTTTAGATTACAAAATACTTACAAAATAACAAAAATAAGCAAATATCTGTCAATATAAAAATATAAAAACTCCCACCACCGCCCGAACTTAGGAGTTTTTTTTAAAGATATGCTCCGACTCACATCAAGTGGGAGGAGGCAGGGATAGTTGACTTAAAATATTTGATACATTAAAGTCCAAGGAATATTCACAAAACAACAAAAAGTACAAAACATTGTATAGAGTACACTGTAACGAACTGATTTTATAGTCTGCTCGCTACGGGATTCGTGCGGCTAGCTCAGAGAAGTTATGTGTTCGTCCCACCAAATTTATCTAAACGTGACCGCCCAGTAGATCAGTGAGAAAGCACAGAATTCACGGGTTCGAATTGGGTTTATTGCGGGTTTGATTACAGCGGGATTGATGGCTCGGTTGGCCTTGGTGCCACCACTCGTTGTCCTCGATGTCTCCTGGTGCTGTTCGTCTCTGCCCGTCGGTGCGTCGCCTCGGTGATCGCCTGCATCGTCGATCCCGTGCTCCGGTCCTGTAGCTCCCTGTAGCTCCCTATAGATGCTCGGCGATTCTCTTTTCTGATGCGCTGACTCGACGACTACTCGTAGCGCCTCGGACTCGCAAGGAGATCAGCCGTGCGGGCTTAGGGAAGCGTCACCGTTCTCAGACTAGGGTGAACCGGTGCTGCGTTCTACAGGGCAACGCCTATAGACGCACAACCGCCTGTCCCTGGCTCTGTCCCGGATGGTCCCACTAGGCTCTTGCTCGGATCGCGCTGACGGTCTAGGTGGTCACCTGGAAGCTGCCTAGTGCTTCACCTTGCTTTTACGTCTGGTGTAAACGAACGTTCCACCCTGGCCTCACCCGCTAGCTCGTTCGTGACATTTCCGCGTAGCTCGATGTCCGTTGCTCTGCTCCTGGATGCGCTGGTTGTGAGGCTGGACGTAGCGTGGCTTCTGGTCCTTGGGGTTACGGACACGCCGGTCCCGGGCTCGTAAAACCGTGGGCCTTTCTAGGGCAGCGCCTTGAAACGACAACCGGCCTACTGCTCGCCCTTTCTGGGTCGTAACACTCGGGGTCTGGGCCACACGCCGGTCCCGGGCTCGTAGAACCGTT